>OX246741.1:26152485-26644985 GCA_945910005.1 Isoperla grammatica
GCTCAAGACTTGTTGTTTTAATGCCTCGTGAATGAGAACCTTGCAGTGAGTAGGAACTTGTGTTATGTTATACGTCTGGTTGCTAACGTGTTTGGACGTGTCCAAGAAACTCTGGCCAATGTCTTGCTTGCACGTGGCATGGCTTCTGAAGTAAGTCTGCTTCCCAAAGAATCTCTGGTTCTGCTGTAAGGGTCTCCAATATGTACCCATACAGCTTTGGACAGAGGTGATCGTTGGGCGATTGAACTTTTAAGAAGTTTTATTCAATACAGAGAGACAGCTTGCGGTTTTATGTCCACTGCAGACAAACGCTTTGGAGCGCAGTCAAGAAGTACGGTACACATGATGGTCCCCCGCCCATGTTTGCATGTTACTTTGTGCGTTGCCAGTACCTTACTAATATTTGCCACCCAACACCACCGTTGGATTAGCGTCTGTCTGCGTTTACGCGCCTTTTTATCGCCTTTTAGCGTCGCGCTCAATTATGAGGCATTTACCGCCATCTAAACCGTCGTATGCTCAAGAATGAGCCACTCCCCGCCATCTATACCGCATCGTGTGCTCAACAATGAGCGACTCACCGGCGTCTATACCGTCGTGTGCTCAACAATGAGCCACTCACCGCCATCTTTACCGTCGTGTGCTCAACAATGAGCGACTCACCGGCGTCTATACCGTCGTGTGCTCAAGAATGAGCGACTCACCGCCGTCTACATCGTCGTGCTCACTATCACCGCACCGCCCATCATAACGGTCATCCGTGTCGGTCGGTAACGACGATTGCTTCTTGTCCGTCTATCACAGTGTGTAATGAGTAATGACTGATCGCTTCCAACGGCAGGGGGCACTTTCATCTAATTGAGCTATTACTTCCTAGTCATAAGTCGAGGTCGTCCCAAAGGTTCGCGAGTATTGTTACGTGACTCGACGCGACCGAGTATAGCGGTAATGTGCAATCTCGCCGCCAGGTGTAGCTTCACTTGGACTGGACAATGAATGGTCCTCTTCTTCCATTCAAGACGTGTAATTGGTTTACGACATGACAAGTCTCGGTGCAGCACGATCGTAAGCTCACGTCACGTGGACATCCAAGCAAACACTACGAGATGCAACTCAAGTGCAGTTCAAGTGCTGCTGTACTGCAACTCAAGTGTGTACTTGAAGCACTAGTGCAAACAATCGGGATGCAATCGATTTGTTTTGCGTACGAGTCGTTCGCGGCAGATTACTGGAGTGATTGATTTCACTGAGATGTCTTTTAGCGCCACGCGCGAACAATAATGTTTTCTACACCTCAAAGTAGTTTGTAGGAAATAATCAAAATCGGAATATCTTCATTCAATTATATTAAAAAGAGCCTTCCTCCACAAACCAGGTGTCGGACTGTGTTGGGGGGGGCACGAAGACAGTCACACGGTGACGGTGCGTGCAAAGGTCTGTGCCGAGGTCTGTGCCGAGGTTGAGAACCATCAACACTCGTTCCAGACGATCCACGCCCCAGGCGGCAATAATCGTCTGCATTCTCCTCCGACTTTTTTCATCCTATTTTAATAACAATGAGGAAGCGATTAAGGGGGCGATCTGTCTGCGCTCGGGCGAACCATTCATTCGATTGAAACTACTCGAGTTTATGTACGGGATTAATTTTGGTGGATGCAAACATACCGATCACGATTGTTTGTTGCATAGACAACGCTGGGATCAATCGGGACAATAGAGTTGAAGAATCACTGGCGGTCGTCTTCTTTGGAAAGGCACATTTATGTTTGCTATCCAAATGTCGGTCCATCATTGCTGTTGCCAAAACACTAAACAATTGTACGTGGAATGGAACTTGTGATGGATTCTGGCGAATGAAGAAACATTACAAATTCAACTAAAATTAGTAACGTCTGAAATCGAATTCTGGTCAGTGGTCACTAAATTTGAACCGTGATCTAAATCTACTACGTCACAAAACATTACCAGTTTTAAAATAAATGCAGTTTTAATATACAATGAAATCGCTATTGCTTGCAATCCTAGACTCCATAAACCTTCGATATAACGAAAAACATTGGCATTTTCAAAAAGTCAGTTACCTTTGAATTGGAATTTCTTATTCTTATGCCCGGTTTTATGAGTTCCAACTAAATATTTTGGCCAAGTAGTTAACTTGATTTCACAGCTTATGATTGGTGGTTACCATAGTGAAAACAAGTTAGTAGATACTTAAAATTAAATTGAATATCATAAGACCTTGCATTACTCTCCTAAACCTTCAACGTAAGGAAACATAACCATTGTCAGATAAAATCATTACCTCTAAATGGACTTAGTGTTGCATTGGTATACAGCTCTAAATCTTTAACACAAAGAAACTACTAAAATGACTAAACACTCGGTCCTACATTGCTTTACTTTACGACCAGCATCATGTCATGTAGAATAGCATGACGTATGATTTATTACTCTTCTTGTCCATCACAACACATCACATGGTAGCCGCCATGTGGGTGGACTGCTCGAGTTGCTGTGTTTCCCACGTGCTGGCTGGCTCAGACTGACATTTGGGCTTTATAGAGTGTAACTGCATCACATGCCGAGAGTACACAGACACACTGCAGCGACAAAGGAATTATAGTTGGTCCCAGCAAGTCTTTTTATCGACGAAATATCTCATTGTAAAAACATTTGGCTTGAGGTTCGTCGCTGCTCAAAGAGTAGCATGTTTTGCGTGGAACCTGGTTTTTATCCACCCCTATGATCATCTCTGATCTCTAGTACGCACCTTTTATTTGAAGTAGGCCTACCCTTTATTTCATTGTAAGAGCCAGCCTCGTTGGATCTTTTCTAAAACTGAATTTAATTAATTTTATGTCCAGAACGAAGTATCTTAATTTATGTCCGGTGTTTTGACTTCCAACAACATATTTTAGTCTGCTAACAACCACCAATCACGAGTAGAGGCACCTGTTGTTGCCAGGTAACCGCTTCATGCATGTTATTTCCCATATAGAAAACAAATCCTTAGCAACACCGGGCACCTCCTAGGGGTAGGGGACGACTATGAATTCCGTCTAAGTATATTTAGTTTTGAAGTCATAACTCTAAATAAAACTAGGAGTACATCACACAAAGCCGGACAGAAGAAGGGACACTCCACATAAATGTACCAACTGCCTTCCAAGAGATGTTTTCTGTCGCCCCCAAGGCTCAGCTTGTCTCGCCGTGTGTGTGTGCTGTTTGTTTTGTTTTCTCGTGTGCACACTTGCTGTAAGGTGGACATTAAACTCATCTCCTCAGGTGACTAACAAGTAATACTAGGCTACCTACACAGACCAAGGGCTGTCCTAATGACTACAACCGTGGGACAACTTGAGACAGAACTCTTCAAGATTCCCGAGAGGAAATCGAACCTACGATATCTCGATTAGAGTATCGTGTGTTATCTCTTATACCTTATGGTAACAACATTTACGAAGTCGAGACTGTGTGACCCAGATGTATTGTTGTTCAGGTATACATATACGCTATTCGTTTCGTTTTTGTGTGAACGCAGTCTCAAAATCAAATGGCTCGTGTCCAAACATATTGTGTGCTGTGTAACTTTTCAGACGTGCCCGGCTGCTAGGAAAACAGTTCATATCTAAAATTGTGCTGTCGAGTTACATGCTTGCAGCTTTAGTAGACATAGAATATGGGTGTAGAAAAAATAAATAACGAAAACATTACGATTGTATCATTCATTGTTTGGACGACTATAGCTAAAATTAAAAAGTAAATGTGTGAGTGTGTATGTGTTACTAAGCTCATCTAATGCGCTTAGTCGTTCTCATGGTCTTGTGGCAGAACTAATTCAAACCTTCAAAGTATGTTTCAATATTTATTTACAGGATATGTAGAAACTTATGTGGTAGTATGCAGCGTATAGTAGTAAGTCAAGAGATAGCCCTCCAATGACTGTCAGGTTAGAAGTTCCTGGTTAGAGGCGACTGTCCTTATCCTTGCATAATAACAAATGATAAAAATTTGTTCGATTTTAAATAAATATAATTAGATTATATATATAGTTTATATTTTCTGGGCCACATTTACCAAATTTTGAATTTGTTATAAAACGTAATTTTGAAATACTCATTATTTTTATTTTAGGAATTGAATATTGTTATAGCTTGTTTGTTTTCCGTAGGGATCTTCAAAACTGTATTCTGGAGACAAATCAAATAACCGGTACTTTTTGGAATTTCTATTTCTTATATATATATAAAAAAAAAAAAATTTGCAGTTTCATAATATTTTTAGCTTCACCACGGGCTATAAATACTCGTGGTTGTACCTCAATAGGTCGAAACTCCACATTTCATATTATATTTCAATGGTTTCCTTTCATTTGTTTGTGTGTTTTAAAACATAAAAATGGGTAGCACATTGTTTCCGGGTCTCCCCACACATACTTCTACTTCTCACCGCGAGTCGTGCGAGCAAACACAAGGGCCGACTACGCAACGTCGGTCTCAAAGGTCGAGTACTTGGGAGTTCCATAAGTGCTACTCGGCCACATCTAGAGAGTTTTTTTCTATGTTTGTACAATGCTGGTTGGTTGGTACACCTGTTGTTGGAACTAACACTGAGTCCATTTCACTCTAGTTCGCTCTTCGTTGAATTAATCAAATACTCAAAGGTTGTGAATTTATGTTTATTTCGAAAATTTGTTGTTTATATGATTATTATTGGTACGAGAATTAATGTTCTTTGTAATCTGCGAATCCACTCGGTAACCGCGACAAAAGTAAAAGTGTAGATCAAGATATTTGTTTCCAAGATGTCGACCTGATAGATTTCTTTCTGCTTCTCTACACCTCATTTGACCTCACGTACGTAACGTATGCAAAATAACGTACACTGTAAGTTCCGTCTTGAATTGTGCTTAATATTGAGCGGGAGTCGTTGACTATGGTTTGGGCGTTGATTCTGCCGTGGAAACAATGGGTTTGCCTCACTTTACATACCGCAATGTGCCAATATAGCTTCTAATTCAGAAGGTCTAGTAATTATAGTACTACTCTATTCCCGGTTTAGCCTACCACTTCTGAAATCAACTTTTTTATGATCGTACATTTTTTGAAGATTGCTTATGGAGCTGTTGTAGCAACGAGGCACACAATGAAGTATACATTGTTTACCGCTGAAAATAGTCTTAAGAATGAAACAGAAACCAAAATCTAGGACCTGGCTACGTTGTGATTAAATTGTTATACATACAATTTAACAAATCAATTGCAATGAACGACAACTAAGCTAGCACATTGAATAAAATAGCTTCAATAATAATAGTAATACAACTAAATAGGGCTCAGTGAAATGAGAGGATCAATCATATATGATAGGTACAAGGGAAGGTGCACTGATTTATCTAATACAAGAGTTTAATAATTATTTTTAAAATTCGAATGGAGTGGGTCGATCAGAATGTTCATTAATAAATACACGTTTATTTATTTCTATATAAATGCGCGTGCGATGCTAACTTACTTGTCATAAAAGCTTGTTAGAACTATAGACACTTTCATCGTTTTGATATAAACGGCGACGAGCGAATCTGTGCCGCGTATACATAATAACAGGCTTTAATTCATTAGTCTAGTCCTTGTCGCAAATAACCCGGCCGACGTGCCTAATTGTGATGTCATTAGTGGCTTCTGGTTACATAATGTGTACCTATACCCTCGAAAGAGTAGGTATGGAATTAGATATACGAGGAAATCATTTCAAAACACTTTAAGCCAACTCTAAAGCCTTATAAGGCGAGATCAACTTTATAAAAGACTATCACGGAGGTGTTTGTCGTAGCTACTACCTGTTGCGATAACGTACGCCATTCATGTACATATTTACATTATTGAATCTACATACATACATGCATTCATTTTTAATGGCGGCCTTGGAGATTTGCGATTCATTTCAACCATCAAGACTGTTAAAACCGAAAAAAAATATTTATTTTTTAATAATTTTAAATAATATAAATAATAATATAATTTATAAAATTTATAAATTTTATAATGTACGATATTGATTGGCTCAAATACACAAACTTTGAATAAGTGAGATGTTGATAGCTTGGGTAAAGTTTCGGAAGACCTTCACTTTTATAATATATTTTTGTAATAATGTAATCAGTATAGCATAAGGCTTGTTTTAGATTAAGTATATTCCTATACTTGGTTAGCAAAAAACAATATCACTGATTGTAATATGAGTAATTTATATGTCGTTCAGTTTTGAGACCACCTTCATCTAGAGTCTAGACCTATCACCATTGCAATGCTATGACTAAAAACCAGCAATTTCACGGGGTTTCCACAGTCGTACCGCCAGTAATCTGCCAAATTGATTTTCTTACACTAACTCATGACTGTCTAATGTTTGTTTTTCTTTTTCTTCTAGGTGAGTTCAAGTAGACTTACAACGACCAGTTCCCTGTCACGGCGATGTGAGTACAAATCACCGTGAAACTAGGTTTCAAGCGTATACGTAATCTCCGAGTCTGCAGTCCGCATATGCTAATTGGAATCTTTTTACTTTCGCGCTGTAATTTTTTTTAAGGTCAATGTCTTTATTTTTTTGTAATTTAAAATAGCAGCACTAATCCGTTCGAAACTCTTTGTGATTAATTGGAGTTATTGAAATGTAGTATTTCTTGAGAGGTCGAGATTTCATATCTGCCATATTTCTTAAAACGTAAATAAACATACCAATATATGTCATAAAAAGGCTCTCGAATAGCTGGCGTCGGTCAACTTTTACGAACAAAACTTCCTACTATAAAAAGTTCCTCTTATATATATATATATTAAATTGGAAGAGCATACAATGACCAGCACGTTTTTATACAGCAGTATAATATCAACACTACTTACTTACTTACTATAGATGCAATAGTTCAACATTGAACTTTGCTGGAACGCTCTACCGGGCTGGGCCTCTAGAACAGATGAAGGAATACAGAGGTAAAAACGCATAAGCCCGAGGGCTGGGGTGATAATAAAAATTAGTTTGGAGATGAATGGGGTAGAACCTGCTTCAATGGAGTCAGTGTGAAAACGAGTGTAGAAGCGAGGGGGAGCCGTCACAGTCTAGGGCTGAACCATCCAGGGCCCAGAGCCCTTACTATATACGAGTAGACTGGGACGGATCATGCATGGCACCCGCCTCATCTTTGCTGTCCGGGGAAGACGATTTGAGGGACCTTACGATACAAAAAGCCACAACGTAAAGGTACCAAATATACCGTCAATTCAAACATACCTCGACTGAGCCTATAATCGGCTCTAGTGTTCACCAACGTACACAATTACTCGGATGAAAAGATGGATATAAATAAAATTACCCTGCAATTACACGTTCGTGAAATGTTTACACGACTTGATCGCCTTCGAAACGTCTTCCGGTAATCATCTTTGCTATGTCGAGTATGCTAGAAGATTTACACCGCACAAAAGCGTAGCTAAGTAGGTCACGTTTGTAGCAGCATTAAGTACCACGCTTGCACTCGGTAAAATAAACCGATCTGAGCATATTGATGCTGAAGGCACGTATATATCACGTTTTCTAATTGTTTTTTAGAGCAATAAAGTTTTATCTCAAAATTATTTTAAAAAAAAATGGTCGTAATTATTTTTGCTCCAAAGCAAAGACCCACGTCTTGTTAGGTCAACATTTTTGCTGTTTTGAGTGAGTACATTTCCCGCCAAATTAGTTTCGCACTAATAAGTAAATAAATAATATACCATTTTAAGATTCTTAATTATTTTGCTAAGTTTTGTTTCGATTTTCGTTTTGATATAAGTTATTGTATGTTATTCTGTGTCTTATGGCAACAGCTTTGGCTGCAGAGACCGAATAAAGGTTATTATTATAGGCTCCTTTGTATGATTCTCTTGACGTCATAGTCCTCTAATCTTCATGTATAACAAATAGCAATGCACACAATTCTAAAATCAAGGTTAATAAATGAGATGGATGATCTTGTGCATCAATGAGACTAGATAATTTCTAAAATCGACTTTTTTGAAAAAACCTTACAACTCTTCAAAACCTAGATTTACGAATGCCATATCAACTAGAAAAATAAAATCGGTGCATTTGTTTTGATCTAATCGAGATCACGAGTGAATGATTGTTATCATCTTAATCCACGCACTATCAGTGCAATGATAACGCGATATTCACGTGGATAAAAGTAAGTCTGATGGTTCCTGTGAAATATGCGTTTACCTATACAAACCCCACTTCCGTAAGTCGTTGAACTAGACATTGTTAGTGGCGGCATCTGTTATCACACGTGTGCGTGTGTGTGTGTGTCACAGATAAGATAAGAGAGTGTGACATAACAATGCGCCGTTCTTTATCATCTTCGTCCCACTGTTGTCTGCAACACGCAACGCAACGCAACGTTTCATACGCACGATACTGCAGCAGCAGCCACACTCGTTTACCTGTGTCGATCATTTATAGTTTTTACTTGCGGTTTTTACATTTCGTTTGTTTAAATAAATATTTAATTATCGAGTGTTCAGCACAAATAAAGCTACACAGTTTTAGAATTAAATTGTTTCGTTCGTATCTTTAAAATTGCATTCGATGTACAAATAATCATATAGAGATATTCTCCAAAAAAAGATGCATGATTGCTTGTGTTTGAATTAACTTAGATGGTTTGAACAATATCATACATTTAAAACCTTTTTTATATACAATAGTTACAAATGATAATATTTGCACCAGCATTATTCCAAAATTTTGGTACTGAAAAGTCATTTTAAAGATATACGAACAACAAGCTTGAATTCTCACGGTTTTAGAGCAATTAAGCCGAACATTACCTTCATCGGCTAGTCTGTGGTCTGCTTGAAAATATCAATTGTCCCTGTTGTGTTCAATGTTCATGTTTTTTTCTGATGTGTTCAATGTTCATTGTTTCTGTTGTGTTCAATGTTCATTGTTTCTGATGTGTTCAATGTTCATTGTAGTGTTCAATGTTCATTGTTTCTGTTGTGTGTTGAAAATGGTCTTTAAGTAGTAAAAAATTAATTCGAATCTAAGAATATACACGTTCTGTAAAAGCCATAATAAAACTGAGAGAATTGCTTATACATTAGCACGACATAAAATTACACGTATGATTAAAAAACATTCCTGATTGATTGTCGTCCTGCAATGGCCTTGTTAATGCCTACGACTTGAAAACAGGACTGCATAAAACGCACAGTACGCTGTGCCAGCGCTTCAGCAATTCACACACCATATGCCCCAAGCAACGAACGGGTTCAACACGTTGAAACTTTCCGTTCATCTAAACCCCTAGTTGAATTCCATCTACAATTCAAGAAATTGAACCGTCTAGCTAAATGGTAACAATTATTGGTAAACAAGCTGGATGACATTTTTTAGATTTTATTAGCTTTAGAAAACAAAGTGAAAAAATTATCAATTTATTTGGTTTCCAACAAAATAAGTCAATTAAAAGAACGGTGACAACAACGATATTTGTGAACGTTTTTAGAAAAAATGCTTACATTTAGGTATGGAGTCGGCAATTTGCTGAGATTTCGTTTTTTTTTCGCGTAAAATCGAGCATTTTGCGATTTTCGGTGTCATCATGAAAATTTCGCAAATTTCGTGACATAATTTTGTATTTTCTGATTCATTTCGCTCGCCATGAAACGCGAACATTTGCGTACAAGGATTTCATGATTTCACGTGCCTCAACTTATGTGCTCTGTCTGGGAGTCAGTCAGAGTTAGGCAGCCGTGCTTGACCTGGTGTAGCCCAACGTTCGTTGCCCGGTCAGTGAGTCTGTGTGTTGGACTGACCACACTAGTGTTTAGTGTTTAGTGTTTACCTAGGCAAGCCTCTTTCACTCTCTGAAACGGAAAGTGTGTATTTGCCCACTGGAGATCGCTAATGGCGAAGATGAGTTCGTTGTGCAATGTTTATACGATAATCATTGGGTACACACGCGTGCATGCTGATCGGCAACACCCAACTCAAGTACAGTGCAGCTCACAATTAAGGTGGACCAGACCAAACCATGCACAAAGGATCAGCGCTAAGCGTACAGAAAAACTTGAGCTAGTCACGGTGAATCGCTCGCAGACTAGACGCAACTTATAATAATATCATGTGAATCGCATTAAACTTTTTGTTGCTGGCTTCTCTTTTTTCTGTGCATGGTGCCATTGTAAATCTTTTATCTCCTTATCTTATAAACATTTGGCCTTTGAGGCGATGACCGAAATATTTGGCAAGCGTACAATTTTATAAGCAAACGCATTGAAGGAATAGCAATTAGCTCGCCCTCTGACTCACCGAATCTATAATTATTTCCGAAAACATTCTTCGAGGTTCGATATTTATCGTGTTCGTCTGTCGTCTCGACGTGGAAAGATATATATCGTGTTTTAAAGTGTTGCTATTAATCCGTGCTGACAACCTAGTATAAGAGGGAAGAGTGTTACATATTATATTGTGTGGGTGCATTTCTCAAAGATCTGCACGGGTTTTTATGAATTGATTAATTACTTGATGAGAGATATAAAGTCTGACGGCGTCAAAGTTCAAAACTGCTACTACCAATGAAATACTTTTAACTTTTAACTTTGCGCTTGTTAATGTTATATTTAGTAACATAGTAAACCGACATTTCAAAAGATAAGAGAAAACCTATCAATGCAGGCTCGTCAAGTACAGAGGCTGACATTTCTGCGGGCCAGGGTTCTGTGTGTGTGTCCTATCATTTTTCAATTTGACATAATGCTAAAATAGCTATTTTTTCTTTTTTCTTGTGCAAACAGCTAATTTATGCTAATTCTCCATATTATTTGCAATTTTTAGGTCTAATCGTACCTTGAAAATAATTTAAAATTTAAATATCACATACATCTCTTGTAGGTTGGCGAGTACTTCCAGTAAAACAAAAAATAACGAGTCGAAATTTGTATTAAAATGAATTTACACACATAAATTTTTTTAAATTAGTTTTAAATGCTAAAATAGCACCCCTCTAATTAGTAACTATACGATGTCCGACAGCAACTCCGATAAACAGGCAGACAACAAGTACACACACGCGTTTTTATTTATATATGCCTACGCACACGCACGCACGCCAGCTGGCAGCTCGTGTGTAGTAGCCGCGTTATCACCAGAGCTCGCCGCTATCAATGGCTGTTTGTCGGAGCGCATTGGACGATAGCATTTATCAATGGAGCCACCACGTGCATTGAGTGCATCTCGCTGGGAACATCTTTTTCTAACATCTTTGGCACAGCTTCTCATAGTACCAGGTGACGCAGTTATTCGTCTCAATGATCGCTAGGGCACTAGCACCACCAAAAGACAACAATGAAACAAATGAATTGAATCGATGGACAAACAACAAGCTGTCAAAAAATAATTTCGTCTGATTTTGGAAAACACAACAAAAAACAAACAAATACACATACAAAACTTTCACTTAGTCGTTGTCTATCATTAAAAGTTTTAAATGGTGAGCAGTTACTTTTGCTACACTTGTTTTTATTTCTATGGTTGTAATTTTATTATTTAGACAGCTGATGGTTTGTCCATCAGTTCAATTCATTTGTTCCATTGTTGTCTTTCGGTGTTGCTAGTGCCCTTATATTTGTGTACAGGACGTACTACAGCCACAAGTGGTTCTTATAAATATGTTTTACCGGGTTGCAAGAGCAAATTATTATCGTTTCTTTATTAACGTCCTAAATTTCACTTTTGTCATTTTGTATAAGCTTATAGTTGTGCTTAATTTTGTGGAGCGTCGGCTTTTTCATTCTTTTTTAGAAACCTTTATTTATACCTGTTATGTAGTCCTCAAGTGACATGATTGCCTTGTTACTGTTGACAAAGGTGATGTTTCTTCTACAGACTAGGGATGGACAAATACGTTTAATAGCCTAAACGTTTAACCGTTTTTAAAACTCACGTTTAAACGTTTGAACGTTTTATTCGCTATATCCCCTGCCACGAGATGAATAAAATGACCTTTGCAGTAAATTACCGAAAAGTTCCGAAACATTGGGTAAATTTACAATTTGTAGCTAGAAAAAACTATAATAGTAGACTAGTACTGCAGTACGCTCCGTTGTAAAATATTTGTTTCTTATCTTATATACAAACTGTACACACGTTTAAACGAGGCGTAAAAAGTACAAACGTTCAAAGCCACTTCCACGTTTAAACGTCCCATCCCTACTACAGACCATGAAAACATTAGTCCACGCCTATGGATCTGTTTTGTTTGCAGTGTTTTGAAGAGTAGGCCTAAGGGCAATGTTTTTGTTGTTGCTTTCGGTCTGTGGAAGAGAGAGACTTGCTATGGCGCACAATCTGTAAAATAACAACGCTTTTCAACGAATTTAGTTGGGGGTATCATTCGTCGGGAAGAAACCGCCTTACGAAATTGGCCAATACACCATTATACGCACCTTTTGACTGAATGCCACGGTCAGTAATTGGGCAACTAATTTACCCGAATATCTTCATGTATTCAAGATCTGACCCAACTCGCTACGAACTGACATATTTTTTCTCCAGTCTTCACAACGTAGCCTTGTTTTGAGCGATTCGTTGATGCCAGATAATCTGTGTTTCTTTTGGATAAAAATAAAACTGCTGATGGAAAAGTTATGAGTTACGACCTTTCAGTCTTAGCTAAACACTTAATACTTTAGTGGTATTTGTTTGGTTTGCTGCTTTAGAACAAAACTTATAAATCACAAGTGAATAATTGCTTAAAGTGTGAGTTTAGGGTTGTCTCATCTTTCGAAAACTTCCGGTCTCCTGTATATGGTTTAGTCGGTCCTAAATAGTGGGTCATATATAGTCGGTCCGAGCAAGGAACCAAAGCACGCGAGTTCGAGTCTCGCTTTAGCAATACCCATGAACCATGAATGTGATGTTGACATTATCTCTTCATCTTCATCTTTAATCCACTCGAATTAATAGGGACCTAAAGAAACAACACAGAGGTTCAACATAAATATCTCAATACTTTAAATGTCCTCTCTGTCAAACATTTCTTATTTAGGAATCAAAGAAATGTGATGAAAATAGAACAAAGTCTAAATGTGCATCCATAATATCTAGAAATATTTACTTTCACTAAAATTCCCTCCCAAATGTCATGTTCTTCTTTCCATGATCAACTTCTCGAAAAGTATTTGAAGCACTCATACGACCGGCAATTTTCAACTAGCGTTCAAACTTCTTAAGTTCTACACCACTTGGTATATATACACTTAAAAATGTTTTCCAATAGATTAGTCTACACTCTACACTCTTCCGTGAGGTACACTCTTCCTTGAAGGCTTGAACACACCTCACTCCTAGTCTTTACTATAGTACGATATGCTGAAGAAACTTACTTTTCTTTAGGAATTATCATAAGTTTAGGTCGAACACAGTGATAGCCACAAGTATTTTTTATATTTACGGGGTTGCTTTTTTTTAGGTTCTGACTTGCGCACGATTTAATTTCCGGCGCATCCATGTTTGTGAGACCCCCCCCCCCCGCCCCCCTCCCCTCCCAACTGAACATTCACTCACGATAGAGTTTTCTGGCCGTACAATCTTGCCACGTACAAAATTTCATTCATCCAAGATGTCTTCTTATAAAATTATAAGATTACTTGTGAACTCAAATATGTAATAAAAATAACATGTTATTCCGATCATAAACCTCACAGTTTTACAGTTACTCATATGTAGACCTATGTTTATTTGTTCCTTTTTAATAAAATTGGAGGAAATTTATGTTGTTTTTGTGAGTGATCAAAATTGCACAATCAGTGTCAAATTATGGATACAGTTCTTATAGTTGGCGTTTGTATTACAGACTTTCGACAACTGGCCCGGTTTCACCAAACATTTACTCTCGAAATTAGCCGGCCGCTTATCAAAGATTAGTTTTTAAAATACATAAGGCTATTGCTAGAAGACTCCATGCATTTTGTATATGTAATGTGTGTTGAAACCATGGTAACCAATCTGCAATAGTCGAGAAGAAAGTTTAGTGAATTTGGACCAAGTATACCAGAGACATAAGTTCTTACTTCTTTGACTTGATTGAATGAAGGGCGGCTGTGTTACCATTCACCTTGTCCTTGTGTTTACTGATGAGTAGCTGCACAAGTCAATTGTTGCTCTCGGTTCGTTTCTGGCTGTTTGCAATCGCTTTGGCCGAGCTCCCAGAGGACCAGTGGGGGGGGGGGGAGTGTCAAGCCAACTAGGGCGATCGGGGCGTATAAATCACCACGGAAACATTGGCCTAGCTTACCACAACGTGGCTTCACCTAAAAGCTAACGTTTTGGAAAGATGGCCCATAAATCATAACTCCTGTCAATACGCGTGACTGTGATCTGTGAAGTATGATGGTCGAGATAAAAACTGTCTGCATTGTTACGGAAAGAAGTCGTCCTAGATCCCCCCCCCCCCCCCCCCCCCCCGCCTATAAAAGTATCAACTCGCGCCCGTAGACGTAGAAACATCTACTGCACTGGTGGTCGTGCATATTGTGCATAATGTGTGCTCACGTTGTTACGGTTTCACAACTTTTAACAAACATGGCGCCAGAAGACAAAATACATTTTGAAAGAAATGTTTGTTGAAACCACGGTAACCAATCGGAGATTTGATGAATTCGAACATTAGTGTGTTCATTAAAATAAAGTAAAGATCCGACCGATAATACTTAGATCACGTCGTTCATCTGAATAAAAGGGCGCACCGTGCCGAGAAATGAAGCAGGAACTACGGTTATAGTTGACAATAACGATGATGATGTTTGGTCTACACGTCTCATAGTTTGGCAACGATGAAAGATAACATGTGACATCCATGCCCAAGCCAAGATTCGAACCTGGAACGCAGGGTAGGCCTACTGCGAGTTACTATAGACCTACGCCTGATCGGCCGCGGCCAACTTTATGCATTATACACTGGCTTGAGATGTAGAAGAACCAAAAGAATATTGTTAGATTTTGTTGTATAGGTGAAGATTTGTTAATTCATTATTCATTCATAAGGATACACATTATATTGACGATGGTTTTACTTTACAGACGTTGTGAACGAAAATATCTGTCTAGATATAGACGCCATCTTTGATTTGCTCTTTAAATCTGAATTAAGTCCGGAGCAATGTCTGCTTATAGCTGCGTTACTCTCAAAACAACCTCGTGTGGTTGTGTTGAAAACCTCTATGGACGTGATGTAGCATAGCTTCGTTCGCCTGTCCTGTCCTACACTTTACACTAGACTAGTGGTAGTCAGTGTCAGTACTCTTTTGTACCCGTGTTAGTCAGTGTAAATAGTTCTATGGCGTTCACCTGTAACTAAAACTTACACACTATCCACAAGAAATGCAAGAGACTTGTACACCGGCTATTTAGCTATAGTCGCGTCGCGTTAACTTACAAGGTGTTATCGTCACCGGTTATGTAATAGTGAAGTGACGCGTGTGACAACTACCAACCTAAATCTAGTTGCATCCCGTTCTCCTGCCTCAGGTATTGTAGTGATAATATCGGCCGCGTGTTGTCAGACGTGGTGAGGTCGCATTCCATTTTACGGTTGGTGCAGTCAATACAGTGGGCAATAACAATGCAGCTATCGGGCAATCTCGAGTTGAATACCGTTGAATGTGGAGCGACCGCCTCTTCTCAGAATTTTAGGGGACACCTCGCTTCTTTTGGCGTCGCCAGTATAGACGCTTGCTACACTGGCCATGCAGTGTAAGACAGGCGGCGACCGAAGCTTATATCTCACCCCTGTTGGCCAGTGATGACGTGTCCCGCCGCATGTTGTGACGTCATTGTGCGAGTCTGTCTAGGGCGTGATGGTCTTTGATCCAGTGTAAGACAGGCGGCGACCGAAGCTTATATCTCACCCCTGTTGGCCAGTGATGACGTGTCCCGCCGCATGTTGTGACGTCATTGTGCGAGTCTGTCTAGGGCGTGATGGTCTTTGATCCAGTGTAAGACAGGCGGCGACCGAAGCTTATATCTCACCCCTGTTGGCCAGTGATGACGCGTCCCGCCGCATGTTGTGACGTCATTGTGCGAGTCTGTCTAGGGCGTGATGGTCTTTGATCCAGTGTAAGACAGGCGGCGACCGAAGCTTATATCTCACCCCTGTTGGCCAGTGATGACGTGTCCCGCCGCATGTAGTGACGTCATTGTGCGAGTCTGTCTAGGGCGTGATGGTCTTTGATCCAGTGTAAGACAGGCGGCGACCGAAGCTTATATCTCACCCCTGTTGGCCAGTGATGACGTGTCCCGCCGCATGTAGTGACGTCATTGTGCGAGTCTGTCTAGGGCGTGATGGTCTTTGATCCAGTGTAAGACAGGCGGCGACCGAAGCTTATATCTCACCCCTGTTGGCCAGTGATGACGTGTCCCGCCGCATGTTGTGACGTCATTGTGCGAGTCTGTCTAGGGCGTGATGGTCTTTGATCCAGTGTAAGACAGGCGGCGACCGAAGCTTATATCTCACCCCTGTTGGCCAGTGATGACGTGTCCCGCCGCATGTTGTGACGTCATTGTGCGAGTCTGTCTAGGGCGTGATGGTCTTTGATCCAGTGTAAGACAGGCGGCGACCGAAGCTTATATCTCACCCCTGTTGGCCAGTGATGACGCGTCCCGCCGCATGTTGTGACGTCATTGTGCGAGTCTGTCTAGGGCGTGATGGTCTTTGATCCAGTGTAAGACAGGCGGCGACCGAAGCTTATATCTCACCCCTGTTGGCCAGTGATGACGTGTCCCGCCGCATGTAGTGACGTCATTGTGCGAGTCTGTCTAGGGCGTGATGGTCTTTGATCCAGTGTAAGACAGGCGGCGACCGAAGCTTGTATCTCACCCCTGTTGGCCAGTGATGACGTGTCCCGCCGCATGTAGTGACGTCATTGTGCGAGTCTGTCTAGGGCGTGATGGTCTTTGATCCAGTGTAAGACAGGCGGCGACCGAAGCTTATATCTCACCCCTGTTGGCCAGTGATGACGTGTCCCGCCGCATGTTGTGACGTCATTGTGCGAGTCTGTCTAGGGCGTGATGGTCTTTGATCCAGTGTAAGACAGGCGGCGACCGAAGCTTATATCTCACCCCTGTTGGCCAGTGATGACGTGTCCCGCCGCATGTAGTGACGTCATTGTGCGAGTCTGTCTAGGGCGTGATGGTCTTTGATCCAGTGTAAGACAGGCGGCGACCGAAGCTTATATCTCACCCCTGTTGGCCAGTGATGACGTGTCCCGCCGCATGTTGTGACGTCATTGTGCGAGTCTGTCTAGGGCGTGATGGTCTTTGATCCAGTGTAAGACAGGCGGCGACCGAAGCTTATATCTCACCCCTGTTGGCCAGTGATGACGTGTCCCGCCGCATGTTGTGACGTCATTGTGCGAGTCTGTCTAGGGCGTGATGGTCTTTGATCCAGTGTAAGACAGGCGGCGACCGAAGCTTATATCTCACCCCTGTTGGCCAGTGATGACGTGTCCCGCCGCATGTTGTGACGTCATTGTGCGAGTCTGTCTAGGGCGTGATGGTCTTTGATCCAGTGTAAGACAGGCGGCGACCGAAGCTTATATCTCACCCCTGTTGGCCAGTGATGACGTGTCCCGCCGCATGTTGTGACGTCATTGTGCGAGTCTGTCTAGGGCGTGATGGTCTTTGATCCAGTGTAAGACAGGCGGCGACCGAAGCTTATATCTCACCCCTGTTGGCCAGTGATGACGTGTCCCGCCGCATGTTGTGACGTCACCGTGCGAGTCTGTCTAGGGCGTGATGGTCTTTGATCCAGTGTAAGACAGGCGGCGACCGAAGCTTATATCTCACCCCTGTTGGCCAGTGATGACGTGTCCCGCCGCATGTAGTGACGTCACCGTGCGAGTCTGTCTAGGGCGTGATGGTCTTTGATCCAGTGTAAGACAGGCGGCGACCGAAGCTTGTATCTCACCCCTGTTGGCCAGTGATGACGTGTCCCGCCGCATGTAGTGACGTCATTGTGCGAGTCTGTCTAGGGCGTGATGGTCTTTGATCCAGTGTAAGACAGGCGGCGACCGAAGCTTATATCTCACCCCTGTTGGCCAGTGATGACGTGTCCCGCCGCATGTTGTGACGTCATTGTGCGAGTCTGTCTAGGGCGTGATGGTCTTTGATCCAGTGTAAGACAGGCGGCGACCGAAGCTTGTATCTCACCCCTGTTGGCCAGTGATGACGTGTCCCGCCGCATGTAGTGACGTCATTGTGCGAGTCTGTCTAGGGCGTGATGGTCTTTGATCCAGTGTAAGACAGGCGGCGACCGAAGCTTATATCTCACCCCTGTTGGCCAGTGATGACGTGTCCCGCCGCATGTTGTGACGTCATTGTGCGAGTCTGTCTAGGGCGTGATGGTCTTTGATCCAGTGTAAGACAGGCGGCGACCGAAGCTTATATCTCACCCCTGTTGGCCAGTGATGACGTGTCCCGCCGCATGTTGTGACGTCATTGTGCGAGTCTGTCTAGGGCGTGATGGTCTTTGATCCAGTGTAAGACAGGCGGCGACCGAAGCTTATATCTCACCCCTGTTGGCCAGTGATGACGCGTCCCGCCGCATGTTGTGACGTCATTGTGCGAGTCTGTCTAGGGCGTGATGGTCTTTGATCCAGTGTAAGACAGGCGGCGACCGAAGCTTGTATCTCACCCCTGTTGGCCAGTGATGACGTGTCCCGCCGCATGTAGTGACGTCATTGTGCGAGTCTGTCTAGGGCGTGATGGTCTTTGATCCAGTGTAAGACAGGCGGCGACCGAAGCTTATATCTCACCCCTGTTGGCCAGTGATGACGTGTCCCGCCGCATGTTGTGACGTCATTGTGCGAGTCTGTCTAGGGCGTGATGGTCTTTGATCCAGTGTAAGACAGGCGGCGACCGAAGCTTATATCTCACCCCTGTTGGCCAGTGATGACGTGTCCCGCCGCATGTAGTGACGTCATTGTGCGAGTCTGTCTAGGGCGTGATGGTCTTTGATCCAGTGTAAGACAGGCGGCGACCGAAGCTTATATCTCACCCCTGTTGGCCAGTGATGACGTGTCCCGCCGCATGTTGTGACGTCATTGTGCGAGTCTGTCTAGGGCGTGATGGTCTTTGATCCAGTGTAAGACAGGCGGCGACCGAAGCTTATATCTCACCCCTGTTGGCCAGTGATGACGTGTCCCGCCGCATGTAGTGACGTCATTGTGCGAGTCTGTCTAGGGCGTGATGGTCTTTGATCCAGTGTAAGACAGGCGGCGACCGAAGCTTATATCTCACCCCTGTTGGCCAGTGATGACGTGTCCCGCCGCATGTAGTGACGTCATTGTGCGAGTCTGTCTAGGGCGTGATGGTCTTTGATCCAGTGTAAGACAGGCGGCGACCGAAGCTTATATCTCACCCCTGTTGGCCAGTGATGACGTGTCCCGCCGCATGTTGTGACGTCATTGTGCGAGTCTGTCTAGGGCGTGATGGTCTTTGATCCAGTGTAAGACAGGCGGCGACCGAAGCTTATATCTCACCCCTGTTGGCCAGTGATGACGTGTCCCGCCGCATGTTGTGACGTCATTGTGCGAGTCTGTCTAGGGCGTGATGGTCTTTGATCCAGTGTAAGACAGGCGGCGACCGAAGCTTATATCTCACCCCTGTTGGCCAGTGATGACGTGTCCCGCCGCATGTAGTGACGTCATTGTGCGAGTCTGTCTAGGGCGTGATGGTCTTTGATCCAGTGTAAGACAGGCGGCGACCGAAGCTTATATCTCACCCCTGTTGGCCAGTGATGACGTGTCCCGCCGCATGTTGTGACGTCATTGTGCGAGTCTGTCTAGGGCGTGATGGTCTTTGATCCAGTGTAAGACAGGCGGCGACCGAAGCTTATATCTCACCCCTGTTGGCCAGTGATGACGTGTTTCGCCGCATGTTGTGACGTCATTGTGCGAGTCTGTCTAGGGCGTGATGGTCTTTGATCCAGTGTAAGACAGGCGGCGACCGAAGCTTATATCTCACCCCTGTTGGCCAGTGATGACGTGTCCCGCCGCATGTAGTGACGTCATTGTGCGAGTCTGTCTAGGGCGTGATGGTCTTTGATCCAGTGTAAGACAGGCGGCGACCGAAGCTTGTATCTCACCCCTGTTGGCCAGTGATGACGTGTCCCGCCGCATGTTGTGACGTCATTGTGCGAGTCTGTCTAGGGCGTGATGGTCTTTGATCCAGTGTAAGACAGGCGGCGACCGAAGCTTATATCTCACCCCTGTTGGCCAGTGATGACGTGTCCCGCCGCATGTTGTGACGTCATTGTGCGAGTCTGTCTAGGGCGTGATGGTCTTTGATCCAGTGTAAGACAGGCGGCGACCGAAGCTTATATCTCACCCCTGTTGGCCAGTGATGACGTGTCCCGCCGCATGTTGTGACGTCATTGTGCGAGTCTGTCTAGGGCGTGATGGTCTTTGATCCAGTGTAAGACAGGCGGCGACCGAAGCTTATATCTCACCCCTGTTGGCCAGTGATGACGTGTCCCGCCGCATGTAGTGACGTCATTGTGCGAGTCTGTCTAGGGCGTGATGGTCTTTGATCCAGTGTAAGACAGGCGGCGACCGAAGCTTATATCTCACCCCTGTTGGCCAGTGATGACGTGTCCCGCCGCATGTAGTGACGTCATTGTGCGAGTCTGTCTAGGGCGTGATGGTCTTTGATCCAGTGTAAGACAGGCGGCGACCGAAGCTTATATCTCACCCCTGTTGGCCAGTGATGACGTGTCCCGCCGCATGTTGTGACGTCATTGTGCGAGTCTGTCTAGGGCGTGATGGTCTTTGATCCAGTGTAAGACAGGCGGCGACCGAAGCTTATATCTCACCCCTGTTGGCCAGTGATGACGTGTCCCGCCGCATGTTGTGACGTCATTGTGCGAGTCTGTCTAGGGCGTGATGGTCTTTGATCCAGTGTAAGACAGGCGGCGACCGAAGCTTATATCTCACCCCTGTTGGCCAGTGATGACGTGTCCCGCCGCATGTTGTGACGTCATTGTGCGAGTCTGTCTAGGGCGTGATGGTCTTTGATCCAGTGTAAGACAGGCGGCGACCGAAGCTTATATCTCACCCCTGTTGGCCAGTGATGACGTGTCCCGCCGCATGTTGTGACGTCACCGTGCGAGTCTGTCTAGGGCGTGATGGTCTTTGATCCAGTGTAAGACAGGCGGCGACCGAAGCTTATATCTCACCCCTGTTGGCCATTGATGACGTGTCCCGCCGCATGTTGTGACGTCATTGTGCGAGTCTGTCTAGGGCGTGATGGTCTTTGATCCAGTGTAAGACAGGCGGCGACCGAAGCTTATATCTCACCCCTGTTGGCCAGTGATGACGTGTCCCGCCGCATGTTGTGACGTCATTGTGCGAGTCTGTCTAGGGCGTGATGGTCTTTGATCCAGTGTAAGACAGGCGGCGACCGAAGCTTATATCTCACCCCTGTTGGCCAGTGATGACGTGTCCCGCCGCATGTTGTGACGTCACCGTGCGAGTCTGTCTAGGGCGTGATGGTCTTTGATCCAGTGTAAGACAGGCGGCGACCGAAGCTTATATCTCACCCCTGTTGGCCAGTGATGACGTGTCCCGCCGCATGTTGTGACGTCATTGTGCGAGTCTGTCTAGGGCGTGATGGTCTTTGATCCAGTGTAAGACAGGCGGCGACCGAAGCTTATATCTCACCCCTGTTGGCCAGTGATGACGTGTCCCGCCGCATGTCGTGACGTCACCGTGCGAGTCTGTCTAGGGCGTGATGGTCTTTGATCCAGTGTAAGACAGGCGGCGACCGAAGCTTATATCTCACCCCTGTTGGCCAGTGATGACGTGTCCCGCCGCATGTCGTGACGTCACCGTGCGAGTCTGTCTAGGGCGTGATGGTCTTTGATCCAGTGTAAGACAGGCGGTGACCGAAGCTCATATCTCACCCCTGTTGGCCAGTGATGACGTGTCCCGCCGCATGTCGTGACGTCACCGTGCGAGTCTGTCTAGGGCGTGATGGTCTTTGATCCAGTGTAAGACAGGCGGCGACCGAAGCTTATATCTCACCCCTGTTGGCCAGTGATGACGTGTCCCGCCGCATGTTGTGACGTCATTGTGCGAGTCTGTCTAGGGCGTGATGGTCTTTGATCCAGTGTAAGACAGGCGGCGACCGAAGCTTATATCTCACCCCTGTTGGCCAGTGATGACGTGTCCCGCCGCATGTGGTGACGTCATTGTGCGAGTCTGTCTAGGGCGTGATGGTCTTTGATCTCGCCTAGAACAAGAGGAGACAACTCCCCGGCAAATTACTCCGGCCGTTATAAATGATAATTCCTCTGTCTATGTCGGCCGGCCCCTCACAGCAATGTTGTATCTTAGCTGGCTGTGCGAACAATGGCTGCCCTGCTATGATGGCTCACTTCCGCAATCTGATAACTAGGCAATCTAATTGGGAATCATTGTACTCGTAGAGAATCAAACTGTATTCAGTATTAGTCATACATCAATTGCAGTGAAGTAAATAAATAAATAAATAAATAAATAAATAAACCAAATTCGATTTAAAAACACAAAGATTAATATCATCTGCTCATTTCTTGGAGTCAAGGGACGATCGTGCTGACTAATCAGGGTCAACTGGGTGGAAATCGACTTGTGCGTTCAGCTTTCAAAGTTTCTGACAGTCATCGTCTATATGTGTAGTCAATGTGTATTACTTATTAACTAATTGCTTTAACTTGGAGAACAATATTTAAATAACACAACACAGTGGCGTATCCAGGATTTTGGAAAGGGGGGGTTTTAACTCATATTATAGAGAGTGGAACCAAAAATAAACGCGTCAAGGTCATTTTGGTGCAAATCTGTGCGTTTTACAGCGGCCAAATGAACTAAAATTACTAAATTTCTGGCAACGATTTTCTCCTTAAGAAACGAAAAAAGCTTCAAAGAACAACAATTGAACTGAAATGTAAATACACAGAAATAGAATTATAAAGCGATGTGTGTATTTTTAACAAAAACTAATGTCTTTGGTATTTAATACAAAAATACTGTGTATTTATATTTCCATTTTTTTTAAATCCAATGCAATTTCCACTTTTCCTTTGCGAAAAGGAAGGGGGGTTGTCCCCCCCCCCCTTGGATACGCCACTGCCACCACAAGATGGTTTATTTAAATTTATTTCTTTTTTGTAATAATACTTACTTCGTGTAAATCGCTTATGTATCGCGCGCTCCTTGACGTGTAGTGAACAATGGTCGTGAAAATCGGGAACGCACATTTCAGCCCTGACGTTCCACAGCAACCTTGTGAATGCCGACGTTATAAATGGGTGCAGACTCGGAGCCAATCAGCTGGTGGCTTTTATAAGTACTGACATTCGATTGGTCAATGCCTCACTCGTCTATGACGTCAGTATCTACCCGGTTGCTGTGGGAACGACTTTAGGCGTTCATCATCGTCCATATAGTTCAGCTTCAACATTAGCCGTATGGACGTGGGCTCGAACCCCGTATCCTCCGAGACGTAAGGGAGGCGCGCCGATAGTTTCCGGTAGGATCCCACATGATGACGTCATTCCCCCCTCCCCCCCCCGTCTTCGCGCTCCAGATACACCGCGATAATCTTCAGCTTGCAAGGTCAAGAAGTTATCTGCCTTACATAAGTCCGGCATTGTGTTTTGGCAATCGTTCGTACGTCTCGTTATTAGTGCATTGCATTGCCGATATGGTGTACATCCTGCTAACAAAATAGGCCTATACAATAATAAAGTAGTGTTAAAGTTACCCAAATTCAAAATCACCAAAAGATATTTTCGTGAAAGTAGTTGACTGGGTCTGTTATTAGTTTAGTTATTACTAAACGCTTGACAGGGTTCTTGCTGTCTGTGTATGACTGCCAGGTTTCAGAGCAAATCACTCACTCTGTCAATGTATCTTGCCACTCATGTTTGAAGTTGCTATAATATTATATTGCAAAATGTCTCAGCATTTCCGAAGTCAGAATAAGAACCAACAAAGCCACTATATGTTACCGAGGCCACTTATTTTCCTGATCGAGCATACTTTTCATTGCAAAGCTCAGGGAATTGCACTAGGCATATCGTCCATTTACTTGGTTACTATTTGGTGCCCATTACCCTTCCCTCCCCAGTAACGGAGTGTTTTTTGTACTGGTCAGTACAAGAATGAGTCTGAGTCTGAGTGGAGTCGCGACTACTCTGCTTGGTACTCGAGTAAAAGTCGCCCTAATCCACTTAAACAACGATACCAAAATCAAAACAGACTACTTATACGTCCCAGTTTGTACAATGTTTTGACAAATATATTGTAATTAATATAGTTGAACAAACACAAATCACATCTACTTTGCATGTGGCTCGGCAGTCTGGCTATATAGTCGGTTTATTCTTTCTTTCAATACAGAGGTTCAGGGCTCGATTCCCGGTCCGGGGTGAGGTTTAAAGTTTATAAATGGACTTAAAGATACCAGTATTATGTGTAAACGGTGACTTGGAGCCGTTAACAACAATATACATAATCAGTTGTATGATATTTGAGATAATGTCTCCCACTGAACATCAGTTCTGAGTGGGTACACATGGTAAATACACATTTATCTAGTTTAATAAGCTAGAAGATGTTAATTCAAGTCGAAGACGTGTATTAAATGCTGATCGCGTCCATATTGTATAAGAGATCACTCAGTACACGCCCTAGAACAATAGATAATAATTTATGCTGTGGCGCTCGCGTAGAATCGGTAATATGAGATATCGGTGTTTCTCATTTACATTTTTCAGCTTTACACTATTATCCCAGAACCCCTAACGTGTATGAGTAATGAGTATGACATAAATGGTGTGCTGCTATACTCAAAATGCTCTGGATACTCAAGGTATATAATAATCACGAAATTTGTGTTTTTTGGTTATATCTCAAGACCACTACACTACACGACATTGAAAACTTAAATTAACGCGCAATAATAAATATATATATGAAAAAATGTGTTTGATTAACACTGACACGTGTAATTACTACAAAATTACAAAGTGTTTATCCTGTGGTATTGAATGAATTCTCACGAAACCAAATTGCGGATATTTTTCACATTTTTTATGTTGTGTGGTGTTCTTGAGATGTGAGCAATAACACTAATTTCGCGCGACTTTTGTATCGTGAGCATAAGGGCTAATAAATACACACTAATTATTCTAATACTAATATGCACCATACCATTTGAGGACTGTAGCCCGTACAGTAATGTAGTAACATAAGTGTTGTTCGAATACTAAGAATTGTCAACCGAACCGTTGCATTCTGCACAGATTTAATTTGCATCTTATGACGTATATATGTTCTAGTTTTATTGTTCCGAGCTAAGTGGCTTTACGAGTTGTTTCCTTATAAGGAGTTGCCCTCAAAGTATCGCCACGGGGTAGGCGAAGCATTGCATAGTCTGCCTGCCTGAGGCGCGGCCGTCTGCATGGTTGCCACATCCACATGATCTCCTCGGGACTCGATCACCGGTCCTCGTACCTACGTCACACTACAACCTTATCAGGGGTCGATTAATTGGCTGCAATTCTTATGCACTCATCAGTACGTACTTAGTTTTCATACGCCCAGTATTCGAATTTACTTGCGGAGTTGTAGCCCCCCATCCTGGCCCAATACTGTCCCTCTACGCTGCTATGGAACTTAGAATTTTGGGACTACTAACTATGGTATTTGGATAGTTGAGAAGGAATGTCTGAGGGCTGATAGTAGGACTCAATCCCAGCATTCGCCTTTATGACTGAGGAAAACTTGGGAAAACCTGCAGTCACAACTGCCGGTGGCCGAATAATCAAACCGTCAACCTCCCGAACTAGAATCTCGCGTCTTAACGTTGAGCACCTCTATCAATCAGTAACTACTCTAAGGCCATAGGTGAACTAGGTGCTACTCTTGTTCTTGCGGCGTCTTCATGAAAGTATTTATAGCGTTCATCCATTCGGCGTATGTTCTTGGGGTGTACGACTGTGTGGAATGGGAACCAATTGCTCTACGTCTTGAGTTTGACCATCATTTTCAATGGGAAAACTTGTGCACGCCAACAAAACATCTTCCACCTCCCCTGAAAACGGTTGCGCAATACTTTCCTTGTAGGACAAATGCATGAGACTGTATGTATGACGTGTTTTCTCGGAAATGGCTCTGATATGACGTCCCCCCCCCCCCCACCCACCCCCCCGGCGCCGTAACGACCCCGACTTACCGACTCTCATCGTTTCACCAAAGATGATGGGGTCTCATTCAGCCGTGCGCTTGTTTTCCTTGTCGAAGGGATTGCCACATTTGTCGACATTGTTCTCGGAATATAAAACGCAATTCAATGAATAATTCCGGGTATATATGGTTTTGTTGGACATCGGATTATTCGTCGAACACGTCCGTACGACAATCCTGCATCTTGATACTCGATTCATATGATATTAATAGGATATCTTGGCAGTATATCAACATGATTGCTATACACACAATCACTGTATCGCTATATAGGTACTTAGATGGTATGATGTGGACCGTAAATCATGCGAGTGTAGGCGCATCCCTAGACAGACACGACGGAAATTCCTGCCTGTATTTGGAAGGCTGTGAGTGAGCGACGCACGATGCACAGTATGCAGTATGCACGTCTTGTTGCTCCGGAAACCGAGTAAGCTCTTTGCTATGCGCTAGGTATACAGACTCACAGCCTTGTAACACTTCGTCTCATGATGATGTTCATGTTTATATGCTAAAAATATACTACATGCATTCTGGTAGCAACAAAATGAAATAGAGCAAAGTTGATGTTTAGCTGTCGGTTGTTTAATATTTTGATACAATTTGTTAACGATATCTCTTGACGTTTTTACGACCTAATTCACAAATATGTGATTTTTTTGCGAATTTGTGATTAATTTGCGATTTGAGCTGCTGGCAAAGTAAATAATATTTTAGCGAATTATGATGACATGGATAAATTCCAAGCGTTTTTGAAAACCGTCCTCTGACTAGGCCGCCTAATGTTTGCAAATTCCAAGAACTCGACATTTTTTTTTTGAAAATAAATAGATACCACAAAGTACTAAATATGCTAATATTTTTAAATTAAAATGAAAAATATTCAAGTTGAGAATTATATTTTCATACCCACCTGCACACTTTAGCAAACATTCTCGCAAACCTTTGTGGTTGGTGTTTGACGAATCATCCACACAAAATGCTTATCATTAATTATAACATGTCTCTTTGTAGTTATTTTAACATCGGTTTTGTGTCACTACTGAATGAATGTTGTTTCTCATGTCTCGTGTTAACATTTGCCGGCCAATTTGCATATTCCTTTATAACGTTTCGTCATTAAGTTAGCTTAGCCTGTCATGTAACATATAATAAGTAGCCGAAGAATCTTTCTAGTTTCGAAGGCTACGTTGAATGCATTTACTTGTTTTTCTCGTGATATTTTAGAATGCATTCGTGTTAAATATCAAAGACTGGTTCTATAAAGTAACTTGAACTAACCCATCCTTGCATCAGTTCTTTGTGTGTTGCGTTTCTTCCTTCTTGTAATCCTCTGTCTATGTTCTTCGTATAAAGTGACTCGTAATTGTTCGTTTTACATTCTCTAATGGTCTCTTTGTATGAACAGGGCTGCTGCACAGTTGCCCATGAGTTCCAGGTTCGGATCCTGGCCACGATACATTACACGTTTGTAGGGCGCGGTTATTTACGTTGGTCTCGCACAAAGCACGAGGAGCAAAGAGTTTAGGAAATATGAACACTTTATGAACTTGTTTGCTAAGTGCTACTACCAAGAGGATATCGGTATTGTTTTTAATCCATGTAGATGGAACTTTCTTCCACTATTTTATTGCACTTCTCTGTCGGATCTATAGAACAATTTTTCATCACAATTATTCATTTTGAAAAAAAATACAAAGTGTATTCAGACTGTGGAGTAATTCGCTCCCTTTCCCTTGCGGTACGTTACGGTACTTCACAGCCACACATCGTCTCGATTAGCCTCGTTGCCGTGACGTTACGAGGCCACGCACACTTGTCATCGTCCAGCCTTCTGACGGAGGCAAACCTTGAATCAGAGATCCGATGAGCCCATGAGATGGAAACGCTGTAATGCCGTCGTACTATACTATGGTAATCAGCGAGCGAGCGCGGCTTTGCCCTCACCTGCGAAACACTCAATTACCACAGTAAACGAGAGCCGAGTCTGTGACGAGTATTTACTGCCCGACTTCTCTGGTATAAGTGGTGAAGTTGTTCGGGTTGGTGGCCGTGGAGATAATAAACTCAAACAGCCATTGCATTGCGTTGTGTGTATATGTATAAGTACCTCCCAGGGTTGCAACAAATCAATTGATATTTCCTTGATTGAAAGAGAGTGCCTTGATCAAGGTAGAGCCCCAGCCGCTGGAGGTAGACATTTTGCATAATTGCCTTCCTAAGAGCCCGGAAAATGGAGTATTATTCGTGCATTCAGAAGGACTGTATACGTTCTTGGTATACCTATAACCAAAAGTATTGTAACGTTGACGATAAAATATACGACTTCGGAGCTTTCTTTGAATCAAAATATTCATCAATTAAGTTTCTAGGGGTCATCAACTGTTCGGTGCAACAAAGCAAACTCCTTTTGAAGTAGTATACGTACGAATGTCGGATTTCCCTTCAACCCCTGTTCTTCGTCTCGATTAACGCCAGAATAACATGTATATATAAAACATTCAGCCCCACAAAAAATTAAATGTTGTCTATTTGGAAATTGTCTGTATTAGAAGGTGCGGACACACCATACTACACTGTGGCCATTTGTGCATCTCCTGGCATAAATGTACTAATAGCAATTTCTGTATCATACTAACTAACTAACGCACTTTTCCATTCGGTCATCCATCTTTAACATCAACGACCAGTTAGCCAGTGTTGCCAGAACATTTTCCTTGGCTCCTGACTTGTAAACAGTGTAATAGCCATCCTAATGCATGTTTCACGCTACTACTAAATGTTTCGTTCTGGAAAGCGTCACCACAGTTCTCACAATCCAGCGAGTCAGACGCCGAGCTTACAGAACGATGCTTCAAAATGAGACGAAACGTTTATTTACTGTTTCGAGAGAAGGTGTTCATAGCAGAGCTGTGAGGGAAAGGCACGCGGGCTGTGGAATACACAGAAGGGTTCATATTATAGCTGCATGCGTGCTTATCATGGTACCCACGTCCCTGGGCAACACGGTCCACATTGGCTCCTTACAAGACTGTTCAGTGTTCAGCTCTTGCGTGAGGCTCCCTGTATGTAAATTCGTCGTACAGCAACTTCGCTAATGCTTTCGTCATCAATCAATGACGTGCTTACGGTCTCGGCCAACCCGAGCAGGTATTTGAATGAGCCACGGTCGCTGGTTGGCTGCCGCTCACCCACCCCTGACGGAGCATTACCGAAGTTGTTGTACGACGACAGTGACGCCACAGCAACCTCATGGATGCTTTCGTTATAGATGGGCGTGTCGGGACCAATAAGCGGGTGGCTATTTGAAATACTGACATGTGGTTGGCGAATACACACTCACTCATCCCTGATGTCACCATCCACAAAGTTACTGTGGAACCACTTTAGTTAATTGTTTAGAAAGTATACCGTGCATTTTACATTAGGTCATCTATTTTGAATTAATAATAACAAGAATCGTTTTCCGGATAGTTAATTGATTAAAGCCATTTATTATACAGTTAATATTATAAATCATTATTTGCATACAAATAATGTTGCTGTCCACGTCAGTTCATACGGTTGGGGCAAAGCTTGGGCAAGCTTGTTGGTCTATTTTTCTATTCTAATGTAAAAGGTCCAGGGTCGATTCCTAGTTTCGTCTGGGTTTTTAAAGTTGTAAACGGTGACTTTGGAGCCGTCATAGCAACTACGAAGCACATAATAAATGGTATAAAATATAAATGTCCCTTCCTGAAAATCAGCTCTTATAACTGAGTGGGTAGACTATAAATACATGTATTTATTTCTTAAATTTATGCCACCCATGGACGTGGGTTCGAATCCCTCCTAAAGCATGTGTTTTATAATTGTCAATCATCTGTATCTATCCCCCCACATCGTAGCAACAAGAATAATTGCAAGTAATATTATAAAATTAACTATACTAGGAAAACGCTCTGTTTGACGGGTTGATAAGCGAGCGCGTCAATATCTACGAACTTTCTGGCGAAAAGATTTCAATGCTAATACGAACAACAATTCAAGAATGCGCATTGCAAAAATTGTTCTTATTTCCATGGCTATTATGCTTTCCGACATTGTTGTATGCAGTGCAATGTGCGTTGCTAAGAATTTTCGTGGTCATGTTTTCAACACGGTCCGCCACCGTTACTAACACTTATTGACCGCAATATAAATGTAATTTCTGCCTCTAATACGTATTGGATCACGTTTACATTAGTATATTCGTGACCGGACAAAAATTTACTATAAGATAGCCACCTCACATTTTGCCGTTACTGCGTTTTAGAAAAATATTTTCGAGTAACTTTTGTGTAACTTTGCCAATATTTATCGTATTGCCAAAAAATGAACATATTCTTAACCGGAAAAAAGTTGTAAAAAATATGGCTATCTCACATTTTGCCGCCATTTTGTTTCAAAAAAATATTTTGCAGTAACTATGGTGTAACTTTGTAACTTTTCAAACGATTTTGCCTCAAAACTATACACCTTCAATCCACATCAAGGCTTGTGGATGGTCCAAATTTCAAGTTGATCGGATTTTCCGTTCGACCGCTATCGACAGACATAAAAAAAAAAAAAAAAAAAAAAAAAAAAACAGAATGAAGTGCCATAAGAGTCAAGTGGAAACGCTCGCTTCGCTCGCTTAATAAACTTTATAAGTTTTCCATGTGTTGTCCAATATAACATCTGCACGAAATATAGCACATAACTTTATGAATCCGTTGGCAGTAATATCATAATAACCAGTTCATAATACCACCTGTATCATAACTAGGAAAACGCTCTGTTTGACGCGTTGATAAGCGAGCGCGTCAATATCTACGAACTTTCTGGCGAAAAGTTTTCAATGCTAATACGAACAACAATTAACAACAATTCAAGAATGCGCATTGCAAAAATTGTTCTTATTTCCATGGCTATTATACTTTCCGACATTGTTGTATGCAGTGCAATGTGCGTTGCTAAGAATTTTCGTGGTCATGTTTTCAATACGGTCCGCCACCGTTACTAACACTTATTGACAGCAATAGAAATGTAATTTCTGCCTCTAATACGTATTGGATCGCGTTTACATTAGTATATTCGTGACCGGACAAAAATTTACTATAAGATAGCCACCTCACATTTTGCCGTTACTGCGTTTTAGAAAAATATTTTCGAGTAACTTTTGTGTAACTTTGCCAATATTTATTGTATCGCCAAAAAATGAACATATTCGTGACCGGAAAAAAGTTTAAAAAAATATGGCTATCTCACATTTTGCCGCCATTTTGTTTCAAAAAAATATTTTGCAGTAACTATGGTGTAACTTTGTAACTTTTCAAACGATTTTGCCTCAAAACTATACACCTTCAATCCACATCGAGGCTTGTGGATGGTCCAAATTTCAAGTTGATCGGACTTTCCGTTCGACCGCTATCGACAGACATAAAAAAAAAAAAAAAAAAAAAAAAAAAAAAAAACAGAACGAAGTGCCATAAGAGTCTCGTGGAAACGCTCGCTTCGCTCGCTTAATAATACCCAGTAATAATAACCAGTTTACAAAGATGATTACAAATCAAATGTACAGTTTTATAAAGATGAAATGCACATTTTCACTTGTCAGTATAATTCATGCATATGAGTAGATACAGGGGGGTAGGGTACACTCGACATGTCGTAACATGTGCACAAGACTAATTGAGTAGTGTATTACGTATGGGAAAGTATATTCATTCTGTGAGTACTGGTAATACATCACAACACAAGTTATTTCCACGAAGGCACTCTCTCGCGTATGATGGATGTCATACTTAACTTCCATCAGCCGAAAGTTGTTCCGTGCGACGAAGCTCGTGGGTGGTTGTACGTGCGATGCGATGGAAATGATCTATGTGGATGAAGATAATCACAAAAAATTACTGTTATGAAGTTTCCTTGAAACCGCTATTTATTGGGCGCCCCACCTACGACTACGACTGTCGGCGCTGATGAAGACATTTGCGTTGAAACCCACTCGCGTATGTGTCGGCAATACGGTGGATTACCTGTCGACGTATAATCGACATAGTAGGGCCTTGTAGAGTCGCTATGGCCCGGTTTTACCAAACTTTTAGTGTCGAAATTAGCCGTTAGTCGGGATTTGCATTGCTCCGAATAAACATGGCGCCTGCATCTATGCATCCGGGCCTTTTTGATTGATATTTGGGCTTAACGTCTCATATTTTTGCAACTTGGCTAATCGGGACGATGAGTTGGTGAAATATGAAGATGAAATAGGGGGTTGTTTGGAGGAAAGGGCCAAGTAGAAGGGCGGGGAGGATAGGGGAAGGGGGAGGAAGAGGGAGTGGGGAGGTTGTGGACTGCATTTCGTCTGACTTCTCCTCGACCTGTCCGGCTAGGGTGGCCCTACCAGAAGCATACGCTTCCGCCGACATAGCTCCAGGAATCATCAAAGCGCACAAACCTGCGCACAAACCTGCCCACCGCGATTAGGTAGTCCATGGGCAGGCCTTAGACTGTATCCTACGGTAACGTTTGCGGTAGCTAAGAAGGTCAGGAGTTCGAGTCCCGCTCAGCGCATGGTGATAGTGCTCGTCGTCGCGATAAGAGCATTTTTGAATTTTATTGCATATCATTTATTAGTTCAGTGGTTTTGCAGTGTCAGGAGTGAGAAAACAAAATAAAAACATTTAACAGCACTTTTTGCATTTTTTAAAAACGAAATCTAGGAAAAAATAAAACCATTTTCGAACACCTCTACGTGGCCATACCTGTCCCGACGACCAATATCCGGAGCTAAGCGGCGTTGATTGTCGGGTGGGTCGCAACCGTCACGGTGATCAGACATAACACGCATTGATGGCCGTGTGAACGGGCGTGTGCGTGTAGTGTGCGTATGATGGCGTCGCCACCCGATGTCCCACCCCGCCCACCATGACCATTCCAAGCTGATGCAATTGTGTCGTTAAAGAAAGTGATTTCGCGATGATTGTAATGTTCTACCCACTTCGTTGATTGATGGATGAAACTGTTGACCATGTTTATGATGCTAATCTGTGTCATCATCAACCGTGTTTACCCACTTGATTGAAATGTGTACAGCCGCCTACATTATCTACAAATCAAGGCCAGGACAGAAACCTTCTTTATTATGCACTTGTCATGTTATTTTAGTTTCAATCAAATCTATGAATCATCAAGTGACAGTATAGTACATGTATAACAAAAATCGGTAGCCATATTGGATAAAACAGTGGCGTAACTATGAATAACTCTCGGGGGGGGCGGGGAGGTTCAAGAATGGAAAGCGGGGACCATGGGCGCTGGACCATGGGCGCTGGAGCAGAGCCCCAGTTGCTAAACAGCATTTCAAAGAAGACAATTTTTTTTATATCTATTGTACTTATTTCGTACTTTTAAGACTTTAAAAATGAAAGGGATACTCTTTTGTTTATTATAATATAATGTTATTATTTATATGAAACCATTCGTCACATTGAGGTGCTCATCACTAACTGGATAGTAACACGCTCTGCAACCAGTATTCAACCCTAACAAACTACTACGTGGGCGCTATAGATTAAAAGAAAAACAGCTTCGATGTAGTTTCGGGGGGGGGGGGGGGGGTAGGGTTAACCCCTTAACCTCCCCCCCTTTTTAGGTACGCCTGTGTTTGATATGACAAGACATGTTCAGAAGAGTTGTCTTTAAAGTTATAAAGTCATATTCTTGATTTACTTTTGTCGCCTGGTGCAGTAGTATACTACAAGCAATTGTGAGCCCCTTTCAAGCCAACGCCATGGATTGGCTGTAAGATCCAGCATCGAGGGCAACCGAGACGATATCTGTGGAGGTATCCTCGCACAGTGACTCTCCTTGTCTCCAATTGCCGTTTTATTCCTACGATGAAAACCATGCATGCACCACCGTAACCGGTCATACACTCGCTGTTATTATTACTATTAAAACTAGATCGTGATTGTAATCTTGCATTCAGTAGCCGCACAAGTGCTGCACGTCTCTCTAACAAAGTATGCACACATGATTGAAACGTCCTGGCTGTACAATCATAGTGTTGGCTATAAATACAGTGCACGAGCTTTGCACAAACTGCATCAGCGAGTCTAAGTGCATCGCCATTGGGCGCGTGCGCACTCGCCGCCGCCGACAAGTATATTATTTGCATGCGAATTGTTTTCAGAGATGATGGGGCTATTTATAGATGATGCGTGGGGACAGGACAGGACAGGCGGCCGGCTTCCGTTTCCTTCCAGTGTGAGGGAAGTGGTCAGTTTGGTACATCAATGGTGGTGGTTTTTGACCGGCGACAATACTGACCGCATGTTTTGTTTTGTGTCACTCTTGACACAGATTGGGATGGTGGTCAGATAGTAATATAGGCGGTGATCTAATTGATGGACTATCTGTGAGAATGAGGGCATTTGCAGTGGATCGGGCATAATCACAAAGGCACGTGTTGGGGTACCGAACTCGTATCTTGAGAACGTTTCAAGATTTTGAAAAGTTATTCCTATCTGAAATTTGATTTTGCACCAGCTAAACAATGAATTTAAAAATTGTCAAATATTGTAATTGTTGTGATTGGCATTTCAATAATTAATTAACTCTAAATTATTGAATAAATTTAATAAATAAATAAATAAAAAACGCAACAATTACCAAGTTTTTAAATTCATTCAAGCAAAATAAAATCCCGCGTAGAAATCAATATTTCAATAACTTGAAGCGTTCTCAAGACCTCAATAAAATACTGTTAGTTTTGCTTGGTTTAATATAATTGCAAGCTATCCGTTCTCGTTAATGTAACAGTTTAAGTATGGGCGGCCATTGTGGCCAAGAAATATGTCATTATATGGAAATAACGTCCTGATTATTTCCCCGTACGTACTTAGCTCATGTAACAAGCATAATCTTCGGTCATTTGCCGGACATCCAGTGGGGAATAAGACAATCTTTACAACAAATCTCGAACGAGGTACAACTATTTATATCTCCGCGACTGTATCATGATAGCACTCAATAATTAATTGCCATCCATGCTTGAGTTTGATTGATATTACAGCACTTAGCCAGGGTTATAGTCTCGTTGGTTCTCGGCGAACACAAGTCTGGACTAACGGCAACTTACTATTCTCAACACAAAATTTGTGAAACAAAAAAAGAAGCATTTGAAACGAATAAATACGTTGCAAAAACGTTGGGCGCCATGGCGCAATGTTGTCCCAAGATATTTCAGTTTATAAACGAGTCGCAATTGATAATGTCGGTAATTGTAGGGTTTAAGGTTCTCGGCTGCACCAGAATCTAAAACATAACTTTAAAGTGGAACGCGATTGTAAAATCTATTATTTTTCAAAAAGCACTTTCGAGATTCTAATCGTAAAAAGTAATTGTCTCGTGACGTATTTGATTAAAAGAAAGTTCTTAAACGAAAACTTTCCCATCAAGTGGTGGACAATTAGTTGTTTACCGTCGGGGGCGTCGCGACGTCCTTGCGTACCCGCCATGTGCGAGGGGAGGGGGGAGGGGACGCTCTCCCTGGACCGAGCCTGGATGCTGTCTGGTGGCGCAGAGGGGGGGGGGGGGGGGGTAGTGGCGCCAGCTACTCTGCCAAAAACAGTGTCTTCCTCGTGGTGGCGCCAAAAGTATCGACTGATCCACCGCCGACTGGAAACATTATCTGCGTCTCTCTCTGTTATGTTTGTTGCTGCAGCTATGGGAGGGAGGCAGACATTACTGTAGAGCTGGTCTGGTAGTAACTCTTAATCGCGCACATAGCCCACTACACACAGTATGAGAAATATCCACCCTTCTTGAAACTAGGCCGCCGGGGCACAAACTTTACACAATCCGAATCGTCTTGGCTTAATTGAGGATGTAATTGGTCAAGTCTACTACGCAGCATAACGTCGTTGCTTTATCTGTAGTCTGGATGCATTTCGAGACCCAGACGGTCATTTCGGGGTCAGTTAAGATTACCACGAACCGTCCGTCAACGTTGTTGGAAGATCGCGAATCAAGGTCGTGCGTAACGGTGGAACACGCGTACAGTGCGGGGCCTATCGCAGACCCTTGGCGGACGCCTTGGATGCAGACGGGAGATGATCACGTGACACAGACAGACACTGCCTGCCTGCTAAGCACAGGTGTCGTCTTGCTCTGCTCTGCTACAGCAGCGGAAGCAGTGAGTCAAGATTGTCACAGCGTTCGTTTCCTTTCCTTGCTGAGCCAACACCATCGTCGTGTACACTCGTTGACATTCACGATATCTCTTCGGGTTAATTCGTGAGTTGCTGGTTGTGTGAACCTAGCAATACGTGATGGTTATTTTGTTATCGTATATTGCCTATTGAAAATTTTAAATACTTGGTCCTGGGAGTAGAGAATTTTAAAATAAGTTTAGTGTATATTACAGACTTCGCTAAAAGCACTCTTACTTTAGCACAACCTTATTTCATTCAAGTCTAGAATTTAAAAAGTCACTGTTACTGTTACTGTTACTTATAGTCTGAAATACGTGTGGCCTTGGCCAACGTTTTGTTAGGAGCTCACAAACTTACTCCAAAAAGCTGTTGATAAAGAAGATATCTTTACTTCCCTTGAATGATTTATTTCAGCGAGTGTGTGTTGTCATTTCTGTAATCTCCATGGGGTGGGGGTGTAATTATAAATAACCACCTTATACATTGGCCGGGGTGGGAGGAGAAGGGGGGGGGGGGCGCAATCAAAAAGAATAAGCGATGAAAGCAATAACAAAAAAGTCCTGGAAAGAAATCAGAATAAACAGAGTGAAACAATTTGTTGCAATAAATACACGAAAACTACAAAATCTGAAGTGTATAAATCAGTCAAAACAAAAAAATATATAGCACGAAAATTCTATCCCGTTGCGTCGGCATGGAGGTGATATAAGAACAGTAATACAGACATGAGCATGTGTAACTTGTATCTTGCTTCTAATTGCATCTATGAAGCAATGTAAGAGCAGAATGAGTGCAGACTAAACATGCGTGTCGTCTTGCTCAGTTTTACCGCAACAGATTGATAAAACTGAAGCCACATCGAAGTATGCGCTTATTGTCACGCACAGTAAATCAAGGGTAGCGCTGACACTTTCTTTACCCTGACGTTTATTGTACAATAGGCACAATAGCCTTGTTAAATCATTGAGATTCATTCGTAGATATATTCATAGGTTGCACGTACGTCCCATCTTTGCGCGTGGCGGCCACATTTGTGATCAAACTCTGACGTTGCCATGGAAAAACAATTGAAAGCTGTTGTGGTAGAACACATACATTCTTAGTTCTTTTAAATTTAGCGAGTTTTTACTTTTTTTAAATAAAATTGGTATGAGTCATAATTTTTAAGTTTTGTATTACTTACGTTTACTTTTTAAATTCTAAATTAGGCTTATTTATTGAATTTGAATAGCATTTGCCAATGATCTAGGATTGGTCCTCATCATTTGTGTCGCAATCGTGGCCGCTGTGACGTCACGTGGGAACTATATATAGGTAACACACAATAATCAGCAGCCATTACCAAACCTTTGATTTTAATCTAATAATTGTAATCTGCTTTTGTAAGTAAAATGTCGAGTGATGATGCTGATGATATTTGTGTCGATATTTAGCTACACAGCTAATCGAAACCATGAATGTGTGCTACGTTAGATGGAACAACTCTACATGACGTCTATTACCAAACTAGTGTTCGAGTGAACCTATAATATAGAGTAAATTGGATTTCGACAAATTACAAACAAACAGTTTTATAGCTATACAAAATGTTTCGAATACCGACAGACAGCTACAGAAATCACTCATGTTGACGATTAACAGCGAGGCGTCTCGTGACGTCACAGGGTCAACGACGAGGTAACTATACGAACCTATATTTCAGACTCATCTTCCTTTCACTTTTTGCTCTGGCCGGCGAGGCTGCATGCAGCGTTCAGTGCTATAACACTTCCGGGTGGTGGGCCTACCTAATAGGTTCTGTTCTCGCACTCCGCCGTCTGTTATGACGTCATAGGAGGGATTGATTGTTGATTATATGTTGTTTAACGACGTACTCGACAAATATGATTATAGGAAGGGAGGGAAATTATTGGAAGAAAGAAAAAATTATAGTTAAAAAAATTAGATTTAAATAGCCAAATGGGTGGAAATGGATGACATCACGTCGCCGCCTCTTACGATTAGCAGAGTCACCCTGGGCTAAAGTCTACCCCGGAGCACCGCCGTCTAAACGTCGACAAGTGTTTGACGGCGTGTGCGGTCTCAGCATGGATTTATAATAGAACCTACGGGCTCAGAACGTCTTTTTAGTCAAATTTTATTTATTTATTTAAAAAAAAATTCGACGTCTATTCGCATCCAATGTGAATCGACACCTTATGACGTTTTGGTATGCACAGCCCTCTAGATTAGACAATACCACTATAGGGCTAAAAAATAGTGATAGGCCCTACTAGAGTTTGAATGGTGCGTTCTTGCCGAGCATGCAAACCACGTTCCCGACGGCATTCTATAGATTCAGGGTTATGAGCGGACATTTGATTCATATTTCACATGTATGTTTTAAGACTTGGACACCTGCCCGCGTTTGAGAAGAATCAGTTGCGTTGGTTCGTGATTTCACGTGCGTAGTGTTCGTATGAATATGATGTTAGTGGCCATCCGTTGTAGTAGATAATGATTGAGAATCATAATAATCATTGTGAGCTAGTGCAGTAGACGATATATGTGAAAGATGCGGAATCTGATCCCACGTCCGGACCGTGTCTACGCTACCCGACCAGGACTCGAACCCGGACGAAGACTTGCTTCACACGTCCCATGTTACTTTGCGTCGCCCACCATAGCCTCTAATACATGACATCATCCCGTCAATTTATTCAAATCGAACGATTTAGACCCCCAAAAGAAATTTGCATAGTAATTTGGTTTGTAACCTAACCCCGTGATGAATACAAGATCAAGATAATAATAATAATTTCCATCACACAGATCGTTTCGAGAATCATCCAAGCTCTCCGTAGAGGTCTTTATTATTTAAGCTGTTTGTCGATGATGTAATCGTTGATTGTTCAGGCCATATATCAACATCACTACCAAGCGAATTTGTCAAACACGAAACAAAAGAACAGATTTGTCTTCGACGCAATTTGTTTCATATACACACAGTGTTAGCGTAGAGACACTATGGCATAATTTATAAAGCGATTGTATTTTTATGCCCGTATATGTTTAGCACATCCTCGTACTCAAATATTAACATAATATGTTGATCAATATGAGTGTCTGGGTTGAGGGTATGATCTATACCTTCTCAACAATGAGATACAAGAATCTTGTTTATTGTTTCGGTCAACACGCTTGCCTTGAGCTAAGCTTCGTCACCCCACGTAGTATAATACGCCTGTGCCTGTGCTATGTCCCGCTATACATCTATATGGGCGGACGGGTTGCCTACCTCGAGGCCCTAAGGCGTAGATGTCTAGACCAAAATGTTAATTAGCTACAATTATTTTATTATTAATATTTTGTAGGACGTACTGATCGATATAAATTACTATTAATTTTTTTCTTATCGAGATGGATGGTTTTGGTTTGGTTAGTATTTGTGTTGTGTTGTGTTGGTTGTTTTTCCACCGCAGCGTGAGTTTCTTTGACAAACACAACGGTATATGTCGGTAGACTACACAACACACAACACCCACCTTATGTCTGAGGTTCTGACTTAAACTCGGCTCTTACTGGTTTGTTACAAACTGAACCACAGTTTGAGTTTCAACTGTGAAATGTTGGTAGATTTGTTGTTCATATTGTGATGTTGCTTCGAAGAGGTGACATGAATGACTGTGTTTTGGGACTTGGGATAGCTGGGAAGTAACGTCGAACAACGTAAATTAAGTATGTCCAAAATGGAAATGCGAATTCACTTCACAAAATCACATATGTTTGATGTCTAAGCTTCTTCTTATATTAACATTCTAGCATTGTAAGGTTAGTTTAATCCTCAAGTTAGCAGTTTGTTGTCAGTGAGGATTTGAAGCGAATTATGGTAAAGTCTCGTTTGCAGGTTGACGAGCAAACCGCGCGCAGCGAGCGAATGCTTTGCAATTCCTCAACGATTGCATGTTTTTAAATAGTTACACACATTATTTTCTTATTCTAAACTGGGTAAAGCGAAGCAACGTGCGAACGACCATATTTATTGAAAGTTCCCCTCATTCGCAGCGTTCTCCCATGTTTATGCGAACCCCAGCTTCTGATTGGTTCAAGAACAGTATTCGCTTGTATCATTCGCGTACATGGATACTATAGACTTAACACACTTTCATTGAGTTGGCTTTATCTTTGTCGAGTAAACTACATTTTAGGAGTTGAGGCTTCACTTCTGGTGTTATCTTCAATTTAGTGAACGAACCAAGTAAGCTAGTAAACAAGAAATTTCTTGACCGTTTCTACACATCCTTGATAGTAAAGTTGCCCTGAAACAACGAACAACTCATAGACGAGTGATTCTTGGCCAACCAGCGAGCCCCAATTCTAAATACCGAGCGCTGATTGGCCTCGACTCGAGTCACTCTATGACGGTAAGGTTGGTACGGGTCTCCGCGCTGGCAGAACAGGAGGCAAAGGCAGCTGTGTGACTGTGAAGTGACAGTCAACACACAACACCCACCTGAGACGAGTTGAACCACACCTCGGACGAGCTAAACACTAGACTGCATTGTTCTAAGGAGGGAGCATTACTGCATCTCGGCCGGCCACAAATAGCGGTGACATTTCGTTTCGACGTCGCGCTGGAAGGAGGAAATTTCACTCGGGCATTCGTAGAATTGCGGCATCGTCGGTGTTTGAGAAAGCGCATTATGCGTTCGGTGCTCCGCGCCTGTTTGACAACGGATTGTGATGAAGTTCTATGTATTATATTTTGGCAACGATGCTTATTAGTGGCGACATACTTTGATGACGAAGATCGCCACGTGATATGACTGAAATCTTCTTGGAGCTGCAGGAATTATGGTTTACATTGCCAACGGCTAATAATCGCCCACGGCTTAGACTTTCGAAATTCAGAAATCAAAACGCGTTTATATTTGCAAATTTCTTTCAATCACGCATCGACGTGCCTATAGAAGGTTCATTGTTGACGTTGTTTGCATAATCGCTACAACTTGTATGTTAAACCATTCCAAGAGCATAAGCAAGTCTCTATATTATGTATGTTTATTTTTATTCTTTATTCGAACCGGGAACAAATTTTATTTTCTTCAATAATAAATATACAAAAAATTAAATTGTGGCAAATGGAACTAAACTACCTTAATTTAGCTTTACAACTTATCATAGAAATACACTGCCCAATTTTTGTTTTAATTTTTTATGAAACATTGCACATTTTGATATTTATAACTTTTAGTTTATTTTTTAAGTTAATTATCATAAACAAAATCTCTGGCCCCTGTGTCCTGGGTGGCCCCTTCCATCAATGTAGTGCTGACACTCGATACGTGACTGCGTCGATACTCGCGTGGGTTGCGATTAGTCACATCCATCGACAGGAAGCTTCGACTCCAGTAGCACCATTGTCTGCACGTTGTCTTTACGACCAGTCTGAGTCTGTATGTTTTGCCGACTTGCTTTTTGTCTTATTGTATCACGTACACGTATTGTAGCTAACACTTGCCTATATGCACATTTCAAGATATAAATATAATGCTATTCATGACGGTGGCAAATAATAATAACAATAATCCGTTACGTTCACGATCGCAGTGGTCATTGTTTTGCAAGACAATAAACAACACCAATATTTTGTGGCGCTCACATGTTTGGAATAGTCAAACAAACACACACTCATTTCTCACGAGCATTCCAATTTGTTCAGTCCAAGCTCTCTCGTCATCCTCACCTAAGGTCAGACGGTCACTCCGCGTGTTGGAACCATCTTAGAAACACACTTATTTAGTTTATTGACACTTATTTCTGGCAATCAACTAATTTCAGGTATAAACAATAAGAACATCCATGAAACAGTTTGCTCCATCTTTGTCCGTTTGGGGTTGGTAGAATTTGGAGTAGGTTTGGGGTAGGTAGGTACTACCTACTTACCCCAAACCTACTCCAAAGGTACAAAGGAGGTTCTCGCCATTGCCTTTTTCTCCAATGTATCATATTCAATCTAATTGTTATCTACTGCAGTCCGCTGCCCTTTTCTCCAATCTCCTTCCCCGATGCCATTATTTTGAGATAACGGTTCATTGCGTCGTTAAACAACAAATAATGCTCGAAATAACGGTTAATCAATTCAAGGCAAAACATAAACAACATAGTTTATTGCAAATGGTCTTTAGCACAATTAATTACTTGCAGCATTTCTTGCAGCAATTCTTTGTCAGATGTATGTAGGTACTTTTCGATGTGTTTAATGTTGTATGTTATATTATTATATCATGTTGGCAATGGCTTGCACTTCGCAGGCCAATGCAATGTGGACCTCTTTCTGCTGTCTTCATTAGATATTTTATCATTTTATTACCATTTGATTTAATTAACTATAGATTAATAAGCTAAAAGTCCAGAGGGACACAAGTCTTCTAACAAAACGCCTAAATATAAAGACGTTGTGGCGATCGAGATGATCTTGGGTGATACAGACGTTTCGTTTCGAGTCCAGGTGATCAACCGAACAGTTTCGTCCAAGACTGTGTCCTGCAGACCAGTGGCGTATCCAGGAATTGGGAAAGGGGGGGAAGGTTTCAACCCATATTATAGAGAGTGGAGCCGAAACATAATTGGGGTTCCGGGGGGCTTGCCTCCCGAAAAATTCTCTTCAAGGTCATTTTAGTGCAAATCTGTGCGGTTTACAGCGGCCAACTGAAACAGGATTACTCAGTTTCTGGCAACACATTTTTCCCTTAGCACCGCTAATAAAAGGAACCTCAATCAATAATTTGCATATTTTCGTATTGCTTTTGCTTTTAATTACAACAATATACAATAATTATAAAGTTAAACATCTGTCTATTGAAATACTGTCTATTGGAATGTAAACGGTCATTTTCCATGTTTCCTTTACAAAGGGGGGGGGGGGGGATTGTTGTCCCCCAGTGTGTACGCCACTGCTGCAAACAGACGTTTCGAGACTATCAGAACCGAACAGTTTCGTCCAAGACAGTGTCCTGCAGACAGACGTTTCGAGACTATCAACCGAACAGTTTCGTCCAAGACTGTGTCCTGCAAACAGACGTTTCGAGACTATCAACCGAACAGTTTCGTCCAAGACTGTCCTGCAGACAGACTCGAAACGTTTTGCGGTCAGTCAGCAGCGGTTTCTGAGTCAAGGTAAAGTCGTCTCATTCATCCTCGCAACAGTTGATATAGGCCAAGCTTGCATGAACGGCAGCGGCTATGCTAATATGGGGGCGTCGCCATTCAACATCGGTCCACACACGATTACCTCATTGCCGTTGTTGACAGACGGGCAGACGGACAGATAGGCAGACAGACAGACAGACAGACAGACAGACAGACAGACAAACAGACAGACAGACAGACAGACAGACAGACAGACAGACAGACGGTTCGAGACTCCGCCAGTCATCACCGTAAATAACGAACTGGTGCCCACTCGTATTTGTGTGTAGTCGTTTGCGCACGGCTATTTTGAAAGATAATATACCCAAATAGACGGCCGGTTGACTGACACACGCGCAATCAAAAATACGATATTATCTAACCATGGGCTTTTAATAATGGACCTGGAAGATTGTGAGAGAGCGCGACTTCGATTCTCATTTCCGGAATTGGGAATTGACGACCATTTTAGCCCCTATGGCTTAGCACCACAATACATACAATTGGTGAAACAGCCCTCAGCCAACTTTCGGGGCTTTGCCAGAAAATGTGGATGCAGTAACACAGTGGCTGATATCCATGATCTACGTGTCTTGTGTGATAAGAAATGCACATGATAGAAGAGTACATCTCCATCTTACAGTCGTTGTATGCTATGGTGGGGATTTTTGTAAATTTAATAAATAGAATAGAGTATATACTATAGATAGAGTAGTATACACCATTCCAAACATATATTCTTATCCGACTTTAAGGTCGTCGTAAGTTTCAAGTAGAAATAATAGCAGTATTACAAACAAACAAACAGTATTACAAACAGTATTACAAACAATAGCTATGATTGAAAGAGCTCTGACCTGACCAAATAGTTATAACCATAGACAGCCAATCCGCAACGGTAGCCACATTTGATATCAATTGAAATTAGGCATTCATGACAAAAACATATTGTTTGGTGATCCTGTTATTGCAATGTTCTGAGAGACAATGCAATACAATGTAAAGTGTTACTATAAAATACCTATCGGTCGTGGTGGGTCCCTCCTCGCGGTGACCGGTGCCCATAGCGATGGCTCCCTTGCATAATCCCTTTCCTCATTCACCCTGTAGTCTCGCTCACCTTTTCAACTTATTCGTGGTCTCTCTTCTCATCCTCATTTATGCGGCCCTCTTTACGACCTGAACGTCCCCTCCCCTCCCTTCCCCTATCTTATCTCCTACCATGATTCAACGTGGACAGAGTTGTCTGCAAATGGCCAGTAGTATCCTATTATAAAAGATGTTTGTGGTCAAACGACACTTTATTTTTAAATTCTTCAGATAATCTTATATCTTACTGTGTTGAGCTATTCCATTAGCATTTATGTCTAAGCGTGTATATCTAAATACAATAATTATGCGATGAATGAAGATTGCAAGTCAGAGGATAGGCGGGTATTGAACCCACTACCTTCTGCTCTGGCTGGCTTGACTGGAACCTACACAACTCCGACTCCGCTAGCTCTCACACTCACATAAACTGTCAATGAGCCAATAAAATACCAGAGCATTTATGTGTTTCCCATTTTTCTCGTCTGTAATAATGGCGTACACACTGTACATATAGTCTGGTGCCGATAGGTCTCCGAAGTAGCCGATGGCAGCGCCACTGTTTTGTTCCTTTCGGCAATGTCGCCAAGCCCTAACTATAATAGTGTATACGTAAAGGCGCGATTTTGACACAGTAGTAGATCTTTTTATCGACTCTAAACACACTCAAAAGTGCTACTTTTTAGACACACACTACAGTCTTCTCAGGCCTTAACGATTAAATCAAGCTTATTTAGAAGAAATATTATTTTAGAAATATTTACGAGTTTTCCCCGCCCCACATCACCATCCGCACTGATTCGGAATGACGTAGAAACTGTTGATCTCTTGCTATTTATATTATTTGTTATTTATTATTATTATTATTATTATTATTATTATTATTATTATTATTATTATTATTATTATTATTATTATTATTATTATTATTATTATTATTATTATTATTATTGCTAGTATCATTTTAATGGTATATTAACTATTTATTGTGCGCCGTGATAAGTGTTTATCAATACAAGTGTATTGCGAGTGTATACATCTTCTAAATAAAACATTTACTAAAATCTAATTGAATACGTAGTTTCATCAATATTATTTCATGTAATTTTTATTTAATTTATTTCAATGTAGCATTATACTAAAGTCGTATTTAAAATTTTAATTTTCAAACACCTTGTCCGATAAAAACAACACGAAAACAACGCTGCCACGCGGAGTCCCTCAGAGTAAAGTCGATCGACTCAGATTAGAGCCACACCGCTAGGAGCGCCACCGCAGGTGCCACCAATCAATTTGTGTGGCTCGTTGATCATGTGGGTTTATTGCTGCTTCCAATGCAGAAGGTCTAGGGTTCTACTCCCAGTACAGGCTCGAGTTTTTTAATTTATTGGAATCTGACTTACATCTGTCTTAGCAACAGAACACAGCGCAAAACATATAATAAATTTTATATATTCCCAATTGAAAAATTAGTTCTTGTAACTGAGTGTGTAGGCAATAAGAGCTTCTAGTTTCTCGGAATGCACCGCGCTGCACCCTGTATTAGCATGAGAGACGCACTAGAGACGGTCTTATTGTTCCGCGACCGCGCGACGTGACAAATAGACCCTAGTGACATAAGCAGGACATCACTGTCGCCCTACGTGAGCGGAATAGTTGCACAAGCACAACACAGCCACGCCGTCCATCATAACAGTTGACCTTGGCTTGGCGCGCTCTCGCGATCTGTGCTCGCTCAGCGTGCAACGTTGCTGCTCGCTCATCGTGCAACGTTGCCGGTCAATTTTACACCTGCTCGTTCATCGTGCAACGTTGTCGGGAAATTTTACTCCTGCTAGCTCACCGTGCAACGTTGCCGGTTAATTTTACTCCTGCTCGCTCATCGTGCAACGTTGCCGGTAAATTTTATTCCTGCTCGCTCATCGTGCAACGTTGTCGGTAAATTTTACTCCTGTTCGCTCATCGTGCAACGTTGCCGGTAAATTTTACTCCTGCCCGCTCATCGTGCAACGTTGCCGGTAAATTTTACTCCTGCTCGCTCATCGTGCAACGTTGCCGGTAAATTTTACTCCTGCTCGCTCATCGTGCAACGTTGCCGGTAAATTTTACTCCTGCTCGCTCATTGTGCAACGTTGCCGGTAAATTTTACTCTTGTTCGCTCATCGTGCAACGTTGCCGGTAAATTTTACTCCTGCTCGCTCATCGTGCAACGTTGCCGGTAAATTTTACTCCTGTTCGCTCATCGTGCAACGCTGCCGGTAAATTTTACTCGTGTTCGCTCATCGTGCAACGTTGCCGGTAAATTTTACTCCTGCTCGCTCATCGTGCAACGTTGCCGGTAAATTTTACTCCTGCTCGCTCATCGTGCAACGTTGCAGGTAAATTGTATTCCTGCTCGCTCATCGTGCAACGTTGTCGGTAAATTTTACTCCTGTTCGCTCATCGTGCAACGTTGCTGGTGCTCCTGCTCGCTCGGCGTGCGTGAGCCGCGTGCGTGAGCTGCGTGCCAGCCTCGTCACGAGCTGTGATGGCGGTTCAAGTGATCTCAGAGCTCTCTGTACGTTGCTTCAACTCCCAGGCGCACTTGTCACGTACGTGAAGGTGAACAACTTGTATGATGGTAATTACAACCGCCGTGGATGAGCCACAGGGTGTCCGAACATGTTTGCGCTTGATTATCATACATAACGGCATTAAATATTAATAGAGGCGACAAACAACTCTATTTATAACTCGTAAGCTTCATATAGAACATTTTATTCAAATCATAAACAATACAGGTTACATACAATGTGTATAAAATTACCTGAGTTGGAGCTCTTAACATTGTGACATAGGTAAGTACAACATAAATCATAAATTATGCGACTGTTTAATAAAAAACATAATATGTATATCATGTGGAGAAACGTTTGGAAATCTCTCTGGAAAACCATATAAAAAATCAACACAATTCTTGTCGTTACACTACTAGGAATACAAAGTGTTGTAGAATGGTACAAACAATTATAAATTTTAATAAAATGTGTTTGGTACGTTTGTGTTTGTATATCTTTTATATGGAAGTGTAGTCTCTAAGTACAGAGATTAAATTATTATAAGAGTAAACCAAGACAGTGAAAATAGAGGAATAGAACGTTAAGACTATATACTTTTCTCACTGTAGCGCTCGTGTCCTAAGATCCAGATAAAGTTCGTTTTATTTGGAAAGTAATAATGTAATTGTAAAAGCAACGGGGATGGGTTGTTTTGATTATTATCTCAATCGTTGGGGCGATAGAGACGTAAAGTAAAGTCACAAGTTTCTTTTCTTACGTAGACCGACACCCTAACGATTAACGGTAAAAGTTTCATTATTTGTATCCGAAACTTGTGAGAAATATTGATTCACGTTTTTATTTTTTCGATAGAAATGCGTTTTTTTGCTATACTGAAATGTGATATACATGGACATTATTCTTCAATTAAGTGGCAGTTTGCTTGTTGTATGCATAAAGGGCGCTATGATTTATCTCTTACCAACTGGAGCAGAATACCCGAGGCATAACTTTGTGTAACTTTTTGCATAATGGCATAAGAATACGATAAATTATGCTATTTGCTTCCGAAGTTTTCGACACGGCGTCTCGTGTTCTTGTTCTTCTATTTGTTGACGTACACCTAGATGCACCATCGACGTAGGCATTCCACCTGGTTAACCAATTCTCGTGGTATGATGGTTATACCAGCAGGGCGTTTCTGTATGAGCGACGACAAATGTATATCAGCGGTTTTGGTCGTTACTGAAGTAATGCAAGGCGCTGATTGGCTCATCGCCTTCTTCAAACAACTGAAACCGGTGAACGTATCGTCACCCATTCAGAATCAGGGCGAACCACATTCACACCAAAGATTGTAAAAGACAACCCTCTATAATCTTTGCTCACACTATGTACTTCTAGCTTAGAAGTCAACCTTCCTTCCTTCCAATTGTTTCCATCAACGAAACGACTCAGTAATAAGCGTGTTATAGATGCCGATGTCACTGTAATATTTATTTTTATCACGACTCGTATAAAATATATAAATGAAAGTAAACATCACATTTCCACATTACAGGTAGTGTTGAGTGGTTTATGCCTGCAGTAATGATTAATACCGTTGTATCCTCGTTCTCTATCAAGGATAAAACACCTCGCATAATATAATGTCTACCTTGGATCGGCACCGAGAATACATTATACATTACATAAACACATAACATTATATTATGTCTCTGCTTAGGAAAGGTCACAGGAAGGAACAAGTATGTATTTTTATTTTCCTAGGAATCCCTATTATAGGTGCACACCAGCATTAGGCCACCTCACCTCATATAGCCCTCTCCTCTTCCCAGGATGCTAACTGTAGGTATATTATAGGTTGTTTGGATATGTGGGATGGAGTGTCCGAAGGTTGTTAGTTAGCATTCGTCTTGTGTCCTAGGAAAACCTCGGAACAAACCTTCAGCCAGAATAGCCAGTGGCTGGAATTGAACCGACGACCTCCGGAATTAGAGTCTATCGTGCTAGAGTTAGCCACCTCTTTCGGTAAAATGTTAAGCGTACTGGAAAATTGTAAAATACTCGGTCAGAAATTCGATCAAAGACTTCTTTGCGTTTAAAAAATTTACTTTTATAATTGAAAACAAGGTGTCGGCATAGATAACTGCATTTCGATGCATTTATGGGAACGTCAAGTCAGGTGGAGCAAAACAGGGCGTCTTTCCCCTCACTCAGTGATCTATGTTGTGGGACGCAGTTAGGGCAGCCTTCCTTGCACCGCGCGTAGGAGTTACTAGGGGTATCCAGTATCCCACGTGAGCTGTTCATCCGGCCGCTTATACGTGTCTATCATAAGACCCTGTGAGACGCAGATTCAGCTACGAGTAATTCCTCTTTCGAATCCAGACCCATATCTGAAAACAATTAAACAAATATTATTGGATTGTTCATTGCCTCGTTATTCGCCCCATGAATTAGTTACTTTCCATATGACCTGGAGAGGTCCAGAAAGACTTGCAACCATTCCAGGCTCTGTGTATATGGCACAGTAAACCTTCTCCTACTTGATGGAAACCATAACAGTTCAAAGGAAACAAAAATAAACAGCAGAAGTTTACAACTTTTAGCAATTAAAATGTAAAGAAATGTAAAGAAGTGAAGAGTGGAAGGGTGTTGAAAATTGGGTCAAGGTTGAGGGGCGGTAAATAAGAAGGGAGTGGGAAACGAGGCGTATTGTATTGGCGCTTTGGTATATCGAGGGGGGTGGGGGGCAGAGTTATTAAGTTTGTGCGATCATTGCACTGTAGCCGGTTTCTGTAGCTGTCGCAGAGTCAATTATCGGTATATAATCAGTCGATGACAGCGCAAGTGTTCCTGAATCAATCCGATACCAATCCGACTATCAGCGAACTCGTCTTAGGGATGACAAGAGAAGGATTTTGCTCGTATTTCGATTAATGCACTTTCAGCGTGTATGACAACGGAATGACTATAGAGCCTGATGCACAGACAACTGTCAAGTTAAGTATAAGATTTGTTGCTATGGAATTGTTTTATTACATGCTTTTACATACATACAATCTTACATGCATAACTCCATAACAACCATAAACAAATCATATTATACTTAACTTGTTTCATTTCTGGACGGGGCTAATCATTGTTTTTACGCTATATTCCGAAAGAATCACACGTTTTTCATCACGTTTGGTTGGCTGGACTGCTTGATGGAAAGATGTTAGTTTTCAGTGTTTGAACAATACAAAGTAAAAACATTAATTTATGAATAGGATAGTCTACCCGACCGGGCAAGTGTTCTCTGCCTGTGCAATGAAATGCATCTATCTCGTGACTGATGCAAAGCTGACCACAACACGTCGTGAAATGTTATATCCAGTAGGCCGTGATATCGCAGACGCGGCAGTTCAACGCCCGACGCAGCCTGGCTTAAAAATAGCCACATTGTAACACTGCTAATTTACTATACGATGACGACCACGTGGAGTGTTACACACACGAGGGTGCGGCATACACTGGGCTATAGCCCCCCCCCCCCCCCCCCCCCCACCCAACACAACCACGTGTAAGAGACCGCATCTAACGTCACTTCCGAATTACAGATATTGAACAAACCGATGGAGATATAAGGAGTTGTCAAAATAATATGGCAAATAATGAAGAAAAACAAGCGTATAATTTATTTTTCTTTATTAATAATTATAACTTCGGATAAATATTTAAAAGGCTATATAATTTGTTTTCACCATGGCAACAACCAATGGGAAACCTGGCTGCCTTGGAGGAAACAAGTTAGTATAGCTTACTAATTATGTATCCATAGTTCATAATACGGGGTCTAATAAGTTGTGAAAGTTTGTAAACGCTCTGAACGAATTTTTGTTTGTTTTTTGTTTGTTTGCACATGTTTGATTGTAGTATTTTAGTGTTGTACGTTGAGTGTTCGAAGGGGTGTTCAAACGTACACCCACGACGTGAGATATTGCCCTTGCCCCCCCCCCCCCCCCCCCCCCCCTCCATCACATGATTGTACCACGATGATGCTGGTAAAGCACGTGGGGATTGTTCCAAGGCACATATAACACAAGTGATGGTCTATTGCCCCCTGCTCGCATGATTGACGAGGATTCTTCCCGACACATTAGCCATGCGACTTAGGAATAAATGGTCCATGTTGAACCCGCAATGGCTTTTTTTGCTTGTTGGGATTTGGAAGACTTTCGGATGGACAGTCCGACACAAAACGCAGTCAGTCGTATTCTCTCGATTTTTGAAACATGTAAGTGAGAAACATTAAAGTTAATTCAGTGCTTTGTTTGATGCAGTCGGTACTAAACTCTTTGCTTGACTCTCTACCCAAACGTTATCGCGTTCTGTGACAAGTGTAACATATTTACCCAGACCATTTTTTATGTTCAACTTGTCCATAGCGTTTCTCAATATTGACACCAATGCAAAACGTCTAAACAATGTTCTATCTGCGCAAGCACCTAGAACATGTAGTCAAAATATACAGGGGGCTATTCTTAAAAGTTGACAATACTGGTTATCACTTGATATTAACTGATTGCTGTGGCAGACCGCGTGGAAAACTCAATCAGCCAATAGGGAGACTGTGATAACCAGGTAGATATCACTTAGAGAATTGTCACCGTCACAACTTTCAGGAATAGCCTCCCAGAAACTTTTAAATGCTGTAAAAAATGAGTGTATGTCGGAGAAATTGAAGGATTGAAAGTTGAAACAATCCATTTATGTAGATGGATGGTGGGACCGGGAAAATACGTCCATCAATTGTTGAGTGACAGTACGGTGCATTCGTGCACCCCACCGCGCGGCAAGTGAAGTGAAGTACCCCCTGCAATGACCCCTCCCACTCGACAACACCCACAGGGCGCCTATACGAGGCTTCCGGGCTCCACCGCCAGAGCTCTGTCAAACTCATCAGCTACCGGTGCGGCGTTGGGTGTTGCCTATACGAGGCTTGCGGGCTCCTCGCCAGAGCTCTGTCAAACTCATCAGCTACGGGTGCGGCGTTGGGTGATGCCTATACGAGGCTTGCGGGCTCCTCGCCAGAGCTCTGTCAAACTCATCAGCTACCGGTGCGGCGTTGGGTGTTGCCTATACGAGGCTTGCGGGCTCCTCGCCAGAGCTCTGTCAAACTCATCAGCTACCGGTGCGGCGTTGGGTGTTGCCTATACGAGGCTTCCGGGCTCCACCGCCAGAGCTCTGTCAAACTCATCAGCTACCGGTGCGGCGTTGGGTGATGCCTATACGAGGCTTGCGGGCTCCTCGCCAGAGCTCTGTCAAACTCATCAGCTACGGGTGCGGCGTTGGGTGTTGCCGTTCCCGTCCTCGGGGCAACGTGATGGGGAGGTGTCGGCTGGAGACTCTCGGGGTGTCAGTAGGTCTGCCCCAGACACATTGTGGGGGGTGGGGAAGGCGGAGGGGGCAGGCTGAATTATGTTTGCAGGGATGTTTTGCGTGTTCTACACTGGAAAATTAACTAATAATATATAATTTGTCACCAGTATAGAAGTTATGCAAACCGTTAATCATGGTCGTCTTCGGGAAGAAAACAAAAATAAAGGAAATAAGAAAAAAATAAAAAAAATAAGAAAAATAAAAAAATTTGAAATAAATACAATTTATTTCCAGTTTGAATTCCTGTATTTAAGATTATGTTGTGTATGTTGTAATTAAGCGAGCGAAGCGAGTGTCTCCACGAGACTCTTATGGCACTTCGTTCTGTTTTTTTTTTTTCTTCTTCTTTTATGTCCGTCGATAGCGGTCGAACGGAAAGTCCGATCAACTTGAAATTTGGACCATCCACAAGCCTCGATGTGGATTGAAGGTGTATAGTTTTGAGGCGAAATCGTTCGAAAAGTTACGAAGTTACACCATAGTTACTGCAAAATAATTTTCTGAAACAAAATGGTGGCAAAATGTGAGATAGCCATATTTTTTAAAGCTTTTTCCAATCACAAATATGTTCATGTTATGGCGATCTGATAAATATTGGCAAAGTTACACAAAAGTTACTCGAAAATATATTTCTGAAACACAGTAACAGCAAAATGTGAGGTGGCTATCTTATAGTAAATTTTTGTCCGGTTACGAATATACTAATCTAAACGCGATCTGATACCTATTATGGGCAGAAATTACATTTCTATTGATGTCAATAACTGTTAGTAACGGTGGCGGACCGTGTTGAAAACATGACAGCGAAAATTCTTAGCAACGCACATTGCACTGCATCCAACAATGTCGGGAAGTATAATAGCTATGGAAATTAGAAAAAAATTTGCAATGCGCATTCTTGAATTGTTGTTAATTGTTGTTTGTATTAGCATTGAAATCTTTTCGCCAGAAAGTTCGTAGATATTGACGCGCTCGCTTATCAACGCGTCAAACAGAGCGTTTTCCTAGTATACAACTTATGGTTAGCGACCCGCCCCATCGCTGTAGGTGCTGCACTAAGCGTCGCGACGCCTCCCCTCTTGAGCCCCGCATTGTGTCCCGCAGAGCGACGACGCCGTCGCCTGTGCTGATGAAAATACCGAGACGATACAATTTGCGTGATTGAAGAACTGTGGGTCAGAACTCGGAAGAGGAAAGTGTTGAATTGGCGCAGCGTCAACTCCAAAATATGTTGTGCTGCATAAGGCCTTGTTTACACTGATCGCGCCACGCCGGCCGCTACTCGACGCTGTAATGCTGATTTATCGCTAGCTCAACCGCATAATTAATAGACACAAGTTTCTTAATTCTTAATAATACCCATCTGATAGTAATCTTGGTCGCATTCATTTACATAAAATGACGAAACTCATATCAGCCAACGAGAGCTTGTATTGGATGAATTCCAATAGGAGATGATAATAATATGTCCCATGATGAATTATTTGTTTGGTTGTTTTTACTAAAACAGCGCAACGGTTCGAAAAGTCACGGCCACCTGGCGCTGGTATAGGGCCTAGTCATAGCACTTCTTGAAGGGCCCGCAGGGCGCGACAAGCCTCCGCCAGGGGATTGACGGACCTTGGTACACTAGAGCTGTCACTTGTGGCGTGTGATATCTATTATCTATGTATAAAAAGTAATGCCGTTTTTCAATGGCTGCACTAGACCGCACTGATCAGAACAACAATAGGGTACGCACAACACCAAAACACAACAATGAAACAACTTAATTTATCCGATGGACAAACAATAAGCCGTCAAAAAATAAAATGTTCTGAAGTTGGAAAATCGAAATGTTCAAAACGTTTACAAACTTTCAGATCGTTGTTGTCCATCATTGAACAGAAATTTTAACTGGCTAGCAGTGCCTACCGTTAAAACTAATTGTTTTTCACCCAATTATTCGCAAAGCTATTACTTTGACAGCTTGTTTTTTGTCCATCAGTTTCCATTGTTGTAGTTCGGCTGTGACGTCAGTTGCAGGTTCCCTATACACAACAGTACGATAGGCGCACCATGTGCGCGCTCAGTGCGGTCCATTGGAAAATGCCAATCACGTGAAGTAAAGAATAGTGGCCCAGAAGATATTGGAAAACTATAGGTACTTGTCATTGGAGGCCCGTCCCGTCAGACAGCACAGTCATACCCCGGCCTGTTGAAAACATACAGCTAGACGTGGAAACGAGTAGTGTGTTTTGAGCCCCAGCCCATATACTTCAGTGAGGTCGGGTCGGCAGGATTAGGCTACGTGATGGCACAGCACAGGCACACAGGGTTGTTTCCTCTATATCAAAGCCCGACTAACCGTAAGTTATGTCATACAACATTTGTGTGATACGTGCATTGTAATGTTGATAGTTTTGATGTCATGGCACTTGGCAGTAATATATCCTTCCTCTCTGCAGGCGTCCATCTTGATTAGAAGGTCTATAAAATACACGGTGTGCTAAGCGAGGTGTCGTTGTGAATATTGTCCAGTGTTGAAACTCACATTTCTCTGTGGGGGGAGGGGGCGGGGTTGATGCAAACAAAGTACCAGTAGATCTTGCTTCACCCCGTGCACCGCCACAATTGACACACACGACACACGTTTTCCCAGGGATCGTTGTACTCCCTAGAGAGAGAGATCCCAATGTCTGCCAGACGTCGCTAAATTAGAAAGCATCCCGCAATAATATCTGATTATGTGTTTTGTATATATAGGTCACTTCCTGTTTTTTTTTCGAACTAAAATAAACAAAACAATTCTCGTAGTCTAGCTCGCGAAACATAAGTAAAGCGTCAAGTTGTTTGTTCTGTCAATACTTTGTCCGAGAGATATACCAACCAACCAATAATTGGGTGGGCGCTAATGAAAAACGAAAGTGCTGTCTAGCTCGTCGAGATTTCGGTTCCTTCTTTTAATGGAAACTTTGGCAACGTGGTCGTGAGTCGTGAGTGACATTGTTGACTGAAGATTTAACACCCTTGGTCTCGCGTCTACACTCCGTTGTGATAACATTGATTCCTTGATCGAGATCACTGACTTGTGTAGAAAATGAATAGAAATCTTTTCTAGTACCTGTTGAGCCGGTTTAACCAACTTTTTAAACTCTGATTAGCCGGTCCTGGTAATCGGAGATTCTCTATAAACAAACTTGGCGCATGAGGTTGCACGTACGTCACATCTTTGCGCGTGGCGGCCACATTTGTGATCAAACTTTGACGTTGTCATGGAGAAACAATTGAAGCCTGTTGTGGTAGAACACTGAAATTCTTAGTTCTTTAAAATTCAGTCTGATTTTGATATAAAATCAGTATGTGTGGTAGTTTTTAATTTTGTTGTTACTTACGTTTACTTTTAAAATTCTAAATTAGGTTTTTTTTTTAAATTCGAATAGTATTTGCCTATGATCTAGGATTGGTCCTCATCATTGTGTCGCAATCATGGCCGCTGTGACGTCACGTGGGAACTATGAATAAGGTATTTTCTTGGCGACTTACATGAATATTTTGAATGAAATGTTTGTTGAAGCCATGGTTACCAAACCAAGTTGTCTGGTATTTTCACGGTCGTCTTCATTGACAACAATGTACAATAATGAAAATGTTAAAAATTAAGTTTAATAGATGATAATGTTGTTTGCAACATTTAACCTTGATATAACATTTGAAAACTTTTTTTTTTTTAAATGTTTGTGTATTGTCGTTCTTGAAGATAAAGAGGAACGTGATAAAAGGAATTAATCCGAGAATGATACTTTTAAGCCAGTTAGTAGGCCTATAACGACTGAGTAATTCTCTGTACCAGAATGTTAAATCACTGACGAGATGCACTACAACTACAATAACACCTTAGCAGTTCTGTCACGTTATGAGTGTATTAACATCACGAAAGAGTTTAACCACAGTCGATAAAGAAGTTCTCCCTCTCCTCATCCTTTTACTCCGTCTTTTAGTTCAAGCTCTTCCTCTTGGCTTTCTACCTTGAATCTTTCCTACTTGATTTTTTCAGGTTCTCCTCAGCCATCTCTTCTAAAGCCTTATTACACAGTTCCGTTCAACTTTTTTCTTTTAACTTCCCTAAAAAAATAACGCGTTCCTGTGATCACTTCTCGACATGTGCGTGGACATAACCGGCAGAACAGTGTGAAGTGTGCGAGGCGTACAGTCCATCCTTAGAGAAGGTGACAGTGCCTGGAAATTACAGTGATTGCATTGATAGTGTGCGTGTGTCCTGTGTACTGTCTACGTGTTACGTGTAGGTTTATTATCTCTGCGACAGATTATATAAATCAAGACTGTTAGATTAGAGAAACTTTCTTCTATATCAACCTAGTCGGTATCAATTTCGCAGTAGTTCGTTAGTTTCTGGTAGTGTGAACATAGCACTTTGACGACCGTTGGCGACATTAGCCTATGTTGTTTGTTTGGTTATCGTGTTATACGTATTGAAACTTTTTAGGTACTTAGTCCTCGGCGGAGGGGGGATATTAAAATAAGCTTGGCATAGATTATATTGGTTTAAAGTCTAAAATTTACAAATACGTGTCGTTGTGCATGCGGAAGTCAAGGTAAGGGTGCTATGTTCACACAACCAGTAATTCGCGAACCAACCCGAGGTAAAGAAGGTGTATTTATACTACCCTTGATTTATGTATTTCAACTTTTGTACTTGCTTGATAATTTCGGATTATCGCGGTACAATTTTGCATAGAATGTTGTACCAAAATCGGTCACTCTGAATATTTAAATTTTTTATCCCTTTCTAGACGAATATATTGAGGAGCAGATGTTTATCAAATGAACAGCCTACGAGATGTTATTTTTCCCCTCCCTCCAGGATATTAAGGAAGCTAGGATAACACCCCTTGCTTTTAGTCGCCTCGGAGGAAAACAGGCCGATATGAAATCGAGACCCGTCGTTGAGAATCCCAGAGTGACCCTTGGTTTGTTCGAATAAAAGAAACATCTCGGCAGAGGGGATTGACTTGTTTTGAATAACATGTATATATACGCTCAGTGGGCGTCATATCGTCGGGGAGTTACGCACAGAAGCGGTCGCGTTCATTATTTATTAAAGTTTTGCTTTTCTCGGTGGTGGTCGTAGCACGTTCGATGCGTGGGTAGTTTGCGGGGTGGTGAACGGTGGAAGGTGGAGAGTATAGGTATAGCAAACACACGGTCGAAAGCGAGAATCCTGTGACCAACCTGACAAAATTTGAAACTTCATCGAACATATTCTTGTGTACTAAGCGCAAGCAACTAGGTCGTTTCTTTATTAATTTGTCCCATTTTAAGAATGGGAGTTAGTTTTTATGGAATTTAGTGGTCAGTTCAAGGCATGGTTAGAGATTATTGGAAAGGCATTACGGTTACTAAATTTTTGTTAAAAGGAAACGAAAGATAGCTTATCTAGCTTATAATTGTTTTTGTGTGTTGTTTTCGTGCTTTATTCCGGTATTTTAGTTCAGTATTTGTAACTGTTGTAGATAATCAATTACACCGATTGATTCATTAGTATTTGTCCCTGAGTGACATCTTATTGCATTCGTAAGTCGTAACTGACAATGGCAACAAATTTATACAACTATATACTTATCAAATGCTTGTACATTGTTATCTCTCACCCAGCTATCCCATTTAATACAATTTTAAAGCTATCTGTGCACAAACTTTCCCAAGTACAGCACACACACCAAACATAAAAGTTCATTGTAATTTCTAGGATGAAAGATCTAAAGCCATGTCATCACTCGTGATTGCCCTCGAGTCTGTTAGAATGATGCTTTAGTCGAGAACTATTAATTTATAGTTGTTTCAAGATTTATATGAGACCTATTCCAAATTTATGCGTTTTTCGTGTAAACGTTTCGTAACGTTTGTGTATATTTCTTGTATGGGTTCGTTTCTTCATGCTTGTAATTGAGCCCGACTTTGTGGTACGAATAATGCAACCAACTGTTGGTTTACTCGTTCAAATATGTGTTTATGATTCGAGATGTCTACACTGTCTAGTACCGAATAGACGCGGCCATACAATGTTGTCTTATCTTTCTCGAGTTTTTCACAAACAATAAAAAACATGGCAATATTCGCGTAGGCACAGTCCCAAGGGCAATTGCCCTGTTCCTATGTGAGCTGTATGTATAGGCAAGTTTCACTTCGATAGGTCATAGTTGGAGCCGATAGTATAGTAATCCATTGAACATAAATCAAAGTGTCAATAAGCTACGGTTCACTTGCACAGATGGTGTTAGCATCTAATTGGATGAGCCTGCTTTGAACTTGTGATCTAATTTTATACCAGTTCCAAGTCAAATTAAAAGTCAATAGTTTTTTCTTTTCTCGTGACTGCTCATTATTTCTAGTGTGCTTCTCGCATCCCCGAGGAGCTTACTGCAAGCTCACCGCGCCCGACACGTTTAGAGCTTACGCGAAACTTTACACCACACGTTCTCAGATAAATTTAAATTAACTTTGATTTTGGAAAAAGGAAGGCAAAGTTTTTCAACGTTCTGTCAGTTAGTTTAATGCCTAACAGATAGAGCGGGCGTGCAAGTTAGTTGACGTCATGAAAGGAAATTGCCTCATTATAAGTTTTCGATCATTGTCACGTGTACGAATAAGAATAGACCACACACGCACACATACGCACACGCACACGCCCACGTGGGCCAAGAGTGACGTCATAAGGAGTAGGCTACGTGATGGATCGCTTGTCGCCACGGATGATTCACTCGCTCTGTTTCGTTGCGTGGACTTGTACTGTGATTCGGTTCAGTCAAGTTCTCGGTAAATTTTTATTATATAAAGTGCAAATACTAGCTGTGAAATATTAACAATAAGAAGAGCCCATCTCATATTAAGAAAATTGGCTAATTTAATTGTAAATCGCGTGCTTTATAAGGTGTTGATTTTTGGACTGTTCATACAAGTTTCGATCTAACACTGTGTGTATGTGACGAAACCAGTTGCATGCACAATGTGTGTGTATGTCTGAATAATAATTTAGTTAAATCTAGAAAACTGATTTGAAAACTTTGTATATTTAGAAATTGGCTAATATTTCCATCTGCCAATTTAATTCCTCAATCATTACAACAGTTCAATCAGATAATGAATCTTTTAGCTTTATAGATGTTAATATTGGAATACGTCGCACACCATATAATCTAGCATATACTAGGCAGCTGTGTGCAGAAATGCAGATATAAACGATGCCCACAACTGGCAATCTCGCTCTTGGGGACATGATTTAGCTTAGTTTTAGAGCGAATGCGTTCCCAACCATCCGTACACTCTGATACACCCATAAACACTTCTAAATACAGACGGAGACAAGCAAAGGTGTGCCTACAGAGGGTATTCTAAAAAACATAGCTCATGATTATTTAGATTCCACGTCAACACAATAGGTGATAAAGATGTACATTTTACTTGGTTCGCATGTCGTTTATTTGACAGATAACCTTTTTGTAAAAGTTACATTATAATAATATCTACCTGTAGGTTGGAGAGGGCGTGCGTATCTCTCACTTCTCATTTAATATTATCGGCCGCTAAAAAACTAAGGTTGGAATTCATAGTCGGCCCCTACACCTAGGGGCACCCATTGTTGCTATGGATTCGTTTTGTTTATGGGAAATAACATGCAAACAATTGTTACCTTGGTAACAATGGGCGCCCCTAGGTGTAGGGGCCGACTATGAATTCCAACCTCAGTCTCCGGCTTAGAAAACAGTGTGAAGACAAGTTAGTCTAATGAGCTCATCTCGTAGGTACGGATTAACGAGCCTCGCTCATCTGGAGGCAGTTAATAAAAGTCGTGAAAACCTCTCTGATGCGCCGTCAAAGATGCGCACGAATAAGATGTTTTCCACCCAACATAGGTTCTCGTATAATTGAGTGGGTCGAGTCAGTCACTTCGTTGCGGTACAAAAAACTTTACTACACACGCGTGTTTTTGTCCCCTATTTATTTTGAAAGCGAGAAATAGACCTAATCTCAGTTAACTCAACAGACAGCGATGTCATAGTTAGTCTCGAGGTTAATGTGGAGGCGGGAAAGACTCTGTCTGCCACTGCGTGTTTATATTATATAAAACACTAAAAGCAAAGAGCCCTATTATATAAAGCACCGAATGGTGGGAACATGTTACACAAACGATGCCACCATGGAAATCTGAGAATTATAACACTTTGATTCGAACAAGCTGTGGTTTTGGTTGTTGATGCACCGCAGCCCTTCGGCAAGTGTTGTATAGGCTAAGGCTAGTATAACAACAAAATACATCAATGAAACAAGACGAACCGATAGACTTGTTGTTTACAAGCTGTCAAAAAATAAAATGTTTTGACGTTGGAAAACAAATGTTCAAAACGTTTAAAAACAGCTTTCACGACGTTGTTGTCCATCATTAAAAATTTTAACTGGTGAGCAGTTGTTTTCCTCCATTACTTGCAATTTTTTTTTATTTTGACTTATTTTTGTTTGTCCGTCAGTTCAGTTTATTTGTTACATAGTTGTAAGGGTTCCCTGCATGAAATTGTATTAGATCATGGGTTCCCTGTACTACCTGTATAGTTCGGACCGCACTGAGAAAACAGCTCTTGTCTGTGATTGGTTAAGGTGAATTCAAACCCTCAGCCAATGGAATGGCAAGAGCGGGGGATCTCTAGTACAAGAATGGACCTTGGCCGCGAAAGCCTTGCTGTCATTCCACCACGATGTTGTGCCCGCGCTTCTTGATCTCCGGCCAACAAACGGTAATTTCAGAAGGCGGTGTACTGCTTTTCGGATGGGCTACCTTTCTTTAACTATGTGTTTGATGCGCTGAGAACATGAGATGAAACACATCAATTCCTAATAATAGATCGGCGTCGTTTGTATCTTTCATCACTTCTAAGGGCCACATGCATAGTCGGAACTCAAGCCCTCCTCAACTCAACTCTCCTGCTCTGAGCTCAATCTCCAATCAATGTCATTCTCGTTGAACTCACATGAGGAGATATTGTCTAGAGTGCGGAGGACATTACTTAGTTTTTAGTCACTAATACAGCAAATCTATATTATTTCTATCAAGGGCTTTGACTCATCAACTTCGCACCTTTTCCCGTGCTTCATCGCCCACTCTCACGGTTTTTCTGCACTTTACAAATTTTGTTATAGATAATCTACGTCGCCGTCCGTCCATGTATACTAATATTCGTGTAAACAAAATGTGCTGCACATTGAGTTGGAAGTGGTTCCAGATTTGTGAGGACACAGTTGGTTTATTTTGTTTTCCTCTTGCGTCGAACCACGGAGCTTGTTATGTCTTGAAGTGCGTGAACGCTGGTCTTGAAGTGCGTGAGCGCATGTAGCGAGTAAAGCTGGTGTGCACCCTATAACGGGTATTCCTACGAACTTACTTATTTACGAACTTACTACCCCGCAACACACTTCCATCACACGTCCAAGAAGAATGAATCCACCCAATGACATGAACAACGCCGACAATGACAACGACAACGACAACGACAACGACAACGACAACGACAACGACAACGACTTCGCTTGGTCCGAGATAAGACCGACCGCGGTCTCACGTTTAAAACACATATCAATTTATTTTAGTGTCAACCCCGCGATCTGTGTGGAAGATATGCGAGGTCGTGTGGAGAGGAGAGGCTTTCTGACACTTGTTTGCTCCTCGACATGAAGACGTGAGCCGAACAGAACAACGGTGCTCAACTGTCTCTCCTACAACAGTCCCAGACAGAATATATTTGATTTCAATGTGATAAGTTTTTAAGTACAACAATTCATATTATATTTATTTTACGTTTTTAAATTTTATTCAAATTGATTTACAAAGAACATACATACAACTATGCAATATAGCTTCCAGTGAAAACGATAATAAATACACTGAAAATAAATGGTTAAATAGGAACTAAGACAACACTTATTAATTATTTAATTATTTTTTTTTTACATGCGGCTGTATTTTTGCAAATGATAACACCAGAACTCGATTTTTGTTTTGCATTCAACCGTATCTCAAATTGTCTGATTTTGTACTTACGTAATCAATACATAATTACATCCTTTTTGTGAATCATCTGTATAGCTGAATAGCAAAATTTTTGCAAAAAAGTGTGTTTTTGTAGGGCGAACCGAGACGTGAACAAACCTTAAATGTGTGTTGAATACCGCCGAGCGGATATCAGAATATCACATGTTGGCTGTTTAGCGTTATGGAGTATTATTCTGCCTCAACACAAATCGTGATTCTTTCTCACATTTCTGAAAACCAAGACGAATCACTTGTTGAACAGGTAATAAAGAATATTGCCCTCACTTCCGACCCAGTACGTGACAGAATGTGGTAAACATCGACTCTAGAGTTGCATATTCACGTGTCCAGTGCTGTACACACACGACGTTACGTATAGTAATTATGAACGTTCGTTGAGCTCCCAGTTACAACTTCCACTCCATTCATTCATTCATTCAGTCATCCGTCAGAGTGATATATTTAGAATGTGCAGGCCAGAGTGCAGTGACTCGATACATTGCCAGACGTCTAGAAGTGACGTCACTATCTTTTATCAGTCGCATTCGTTTCACGATGCAGAAGTAGGCGACATGTAATATGTAAATCTACTTTTCTTGTTTTGTTATGGCACTGGCTGTAAAATAAACTTGGCTTAAAATCTAGTGCACGTTCAGTATATTATTTATTTCTCAAGATGTTTAGTGTATAGAATTGGCGTTGACTATATATACACTTCGTTGGCGTTCTAACATTCCCAGTTTCAATGCGATGTATGTTTGAATTCGTTTGTAAGCAAGCAACAATACAGCCTGCAGAGCTGTTATAGCCAATAGAGAGAGATGTGTTTGTTGGCGGGTCCACTGACCACTAGTCTCATTTCCATGCACGCGAATGGGGCGAGCGAATGGTATCTAGACCAATCAGAATGCTGAGATCCCGACTAATATGAGAACGCCGCAAATGAAGCGAACTGTCAAAATATTTTTAGCTTTGGTTGATTCGCTCCAAGCGGTTTATACACAAACCTGATAATTGATGCGGCAATACACAAACTAGTATAAGAAAATAATGTTTGTAACCATTTTAAAACATACACTCGTTGATAGATTTAGAATAAAGATGGAGCATTTGATCGGTCAGCGTTGGGCGGTCGTCAACATAAAAATGTATCGTCGCTGCTAGAGCGCGCGTCAGTTCGACGAGCCTCCGCCAGGGGATTTGTTGGACCTCGCGACACTGTAAGCCCATACAAGTGGTTTACTGTCCTGTCATGTGCTATTGTTACATGTAATGTGTACTGTCACACGTCATACTGTCAAGAGAGGAGAAATACGATTCGTTATTCACACTCAAAACGAACATCAACTTAATTTTCATATATATAAAAATTAAGTTGGTTCGTTTTTTTGTATACAAAAATAAACACTTATAGTGTAAACGCACATGGACAAAAAGAACTCGGAGGCGACATAAACTTACACTCGGCGGAATGGTATAGAACATGTAAACAAATAAAAGCCTTATAAAAAACAAGTTGGGCGGGTAAAACCCGCAACACAAGTCTCACATATGGCGCCATCTATTGGTGCAGAGTGGAGATGAGTTCTCGTACACTCGACACTCATGACTTAGAGCAGTGAACTTGTCATCACTGTAATACATAAAATTGGCAGATTCAAGATATTTTTTTTATAAAAAACAAAGTTAATTTTATATACATTCTTCGTGATTATTCCGTATGTCTGAAAATAAATGAGAAATCCATCAAAATATTGCTGTTTTAACCATGACTCCTGGATCAATGGGTCTATGGTCTATCGCATTCCAATTTCTCCCAAATACTCTCACCAAGTAGTAATGGTGCTAAGGAGGAGGGAACATTTCTTGATTCCTGGCATTTTTCTTTACTTGCAAAGGACTTTATGACATTGTCGGCATCATCGCCCCCTGTGGTCCGCGCACCGAGGGTTGCCGAACATCGGACCCGATACGAGCACACGTCTATTTTAAAATCGAACGGTATATTTTTGCTTTGTTAGTAATCGCGCTTGATACGCCTCTAATAAGGCCACGTCAATTATTCCTTTTCGCGGCACTTAATTTATATTTAGCTCGTAAAGCAATAATAGGCTCTGTGACCAAGCGAGCGAAACGCATGGTTTCAAGTAAAACTAAACACAACCAAATCGACCGATTGGCCATGAATTGCCAATGATTTTAACGATGTCTAGTAATAAAAGGGTGCGGTTTGGCCGAGAGCACGTGTTCATAATATAAACAAACTGCTTTTGTTGTTTTGAATTTAGTTATGACGTAATCGTAGCCGAAATAGCTCGTTCTCTTTCAGCCATTTATTTTGACACGTTTATGGGTGTTGTGTCTGTGGATCAGGTTGCAGGTTGCAGCTGTATTTACTATACAAGTGTCCGGCAGGAGAGATGTTATTACTTGTTATTACTGTCGAACACGGCCGGGGGCAACTTTACCCGAACCCTAAACACGTCCATGTGTGTGTATACTGGGCTTTGATTGACTATTACCGAGTGTTACTGTTGTTTAGGCGGGCCAATGCGATTGGCAAGTCTGAGTTCCCGTCTCGAGAATTTCAGTGGTGCACTTAGTAGTTTACGGTTTGTTTGAGTTATCCATTACACACGCTTTATTCATGAAGAACTTTGGCTTAAAATATTTGCTTTATTTTTAGATTATAAAATGTTAACAATGCTTACAAACAATGTGTTTTAGAGATGTGTAAAAAAACATTCTAAATTTTAATATTATTTTTCTGATATGATATGATACTTGGGTTTTAATGGTTTCAATAAATTGAGAAATGTTTGTAGGATGTATTCATTTTCCCACATGAAAGACTCTCATGCTGTTGATTACCTTGCACTTTTAAGGACAAATCACGCAATAAAGGGTACATTAATATCAACTGAATTTAAATTTAGTTGAATTTGAATTTAAACTGAATTTGAATTTAAATTTAGAATATTAAACTGGCATGAGACAAAGATGAACGCCACAGAATGCAGCAAATGTGAGGTACTTCATGAGGTGTACAAGAGGTGATGGTTGGTTTCACCCGCTCAGACCTCTCACCCCACCCCGCCCTAAGTCGTCAATAATTCTTTATCTTCGTTCCTATAAAAATCGGTGAAAATTGAGTCTAATTTGTAAAACTTAGGGCGCCAAACATCCATAAAAATGTAGATAGGAAGTTATGTTGAAGAATTCAACGGTGAGGTGGGCTTAAAAGATTCACACCCTATTTGCTGGGTGTTACAATGGGGTTGTTCCCCCAAATCTGGCCTCATTTAGCACCCTTGTCACGTGTTGGGCCTCGGCTCGTAAGCATCATAACATCGTCGTAAGATCCCACTTCAGAGCCCGAATACAAACTCGGAGCTGTAGTCGCAACCACGGTCTGGGTGGCCACAAGGCACTTGCGCCGTGGACGCTCGCAATATATAGGATAGGCTGTAGCTATAGTCGCAACCACGGCCTGGGAGGCCACAGGCACTTACGCCGTGGACGCTCGCAATATATAGGCTGTAGCTATAGTCGCAACCACGGCCTGGGTGGCCACAGGCACTTACGCCGTGGACGCTCGCAATATATAGGATAGGCTGTAGCTGTAGTCGCAACCACGGCCTGGGGGCCACAGGCACTTACGCCGTGGACGCTCGCAATATATAGGATATAGGCTGTAGCTATAGTCGCAACCACGGCCTGGGGGCCACAGGCACTTACGCCGTGGACGCTCGCAATATATAGGATAGGCTGTAGCTATAGTCGCAACCACGGCCTGGGTGGCCACAAGGCACTTGCGCCGTGGACGCTCGCAATATATAGGATAGGCTGTAGCTGTAGTCGCAACCACGGCCTGGGTGGCCACATGCACTTACGCCGCGGACGCTCGCAATATATAGGATAGGCTGTAGCTATAGTCGCAACCACGGCCTGGGTGGCCACAAGGCACTTACGCCGTGGACGCAATCATATAATGCGCGTGGCCATATTGGGCCATATTGGGGGTCAAAATGGCGTCTTTGTTGACTTTTTATTGGCAATCATTGCAACAATATTTCAGAATATAATCTCTTATAGTTGGATTTCCACTGTTCTCCGAAAGAAACATAAAGAAAGCTCTTTTGTCTCGTCCAGTTTTTGTGGTTTATAAATAAATTTATTTTTTCTGTCGTCGCCCCCCCCCCCCCAAACTCCGACTACCGTTTTAATCAAAAGTTACTAAAAACATTACATTAATTCGTACTCCACTGGCACCTTCGTGGATCCCTGTGTCCGATAGTTACCATAATTTTAACTGCTTTTAGTAGTGTTTTCGTGTTTGTTCCCTTAAACCTTTGTCTGAGTTTGTACCTTTGGTGTTTTTTTTTGTTTTCGACCTTACTAGCCCTGTAAGGACAGAGACTTGTATATTATGCGGGCTACGTCCGTATCGTTCTGTCGCCAAGCACTGTGTATTATTCATTAATCGGCTGCCTGTGTGAGTGTGTGTGCATGTAACGACTTTGGTTTCTCCTAAACTGACCAATCAGAACGTAGGTATTACTTTAGTACGGCGACGCCCCCTTTCCGCAATAGCGACAAAAGCACGGAAGATCGTTATCCAAAATATTGTTGGAAAATCATTACATTTTGCAATGTTGCTAATAAAGTGGAAAAACAAATTATTTTATGAAAGGTGCGTGTTTAGACTAGTTTGAATGCGTGTCGTTATAGGATTCTGTAAATTTATTTCAAACTCCTACTAAATGCTAAATATGAAAAAATGTAATATTCTTGTCTGTTTTATGTGCATTGGATCATACAGATTAAAGAATGGCATTAATGTTGTAATAGGTATTGTGTGCCAATTTTCTCTGAAAGCAACCAATACTTGCCAGTTTTTCTCAACACTAATTCGCATTCAATTTCACGTGTAATAACTTAATAAGTAATAAAATAAAGTCGCGAGTCATAATTGCCTAATAAATATTTTAGATGATGCTATTTGCTTATATTTAGGCAATGAATTCTACGAACGGGGTTACAACTGTAGTCCGTGAACCCCTGGGGTCCATAGACCTGCCACAAGGGGTCTTTGAAATTCGGAAAAAATGAATGAATGAAACAATGTACATATAATTATTTTTATGTTATGAGGTTTGCTTCATGTACATTCTTGTAAGAAATAGTAAAGAAAATCGTGATTTTTATGTGACATGATGAGGTGGCGAAGAGGGGGGGGGGCTGGATAGGCCGATATTATTTATTTAATTTATTTACAGTCTATTCTATTCAGTTATAAAACGGATTGACAAAGGAGGACAACAATTTGTCAATTACAATTACATTTTATATGTGTAGAATCCTTTCAATTTGTGTGAACTTGATGGGAGAGGGAAGGGGGGGCACTATTTATGAACCTCAGCCTATCGCCAATCGTGGAAACGAGCCGTGCTTCACCGCGGCTCACATCTGCTATATGGCTACAATGGATACATGCACTGCGTCTACATGCGCATGTGACTCACCCACCCACCGCCTTGTGAGCCCCAAAACGACGAGTGACATCACTAACCGGAAGCTGTTAAATCAATTTTAAGGAATTATTTATACTTTTATGACGTCACGCGTGTACTTGAATTTCATGTTCCTTGTTCGACAAGACTTGGCGCAAGTAAATGTAAATATAGCCAGCCATGCACAATCGCCACCCACTGAAATTCAGGGTACGATAAGTGATGCTCCATACGGTTCGGTAAGAAAACACCATACGATCTTATTATATTAACACGAGTGAAATGAGAGGTCTAGTTTTCGATCGCACACATATAGACAATTTTAAACGGGTCAAAACGTTGTGCCGTTGTCATAGATTATTATTAATTATTGTGGGCACCCTGCAGTCCTGCACTCTCTTCTGCTGGTGCCTGGAGTCGAAGCCACACCTCTTGGCGCAGCGGACAAAACGCTGTGCCATTGTCATAGATTATTATTATGGGCACCCTGCACTCTCTTCTGCTGGTGTCTGGAGTCGAAGCCACACCTCTTGGCGCAGCGGACAAAACGCTGTGCCATTGTCATAGATTATTATTATGGGCACCCTGCACTGTCTCTTATGCTGGTGACTGGTGTCAAATCAAATCAAATCAAATATTTATTTTATTTTCATTTTACAATTACATGTACAGTGTACACGTAAGAAAAACCCAACTAAGACACTGTCTTGTGTTTGGAAAATAGCTAGTTGCCACATGGCCACCAAGTAGGAAGTATAGTTAGGGCCGGTCTTACAATCTCCTAATAAGAAAGTTATTTGTTACAATTAAGCTATTTGGAGGATTTCAAGGGTTTTGATTGGTCGTTGCCATGGAGAAAACAAGCTATTTGTCGAATAAATAGTTATTGGGACATTGTAAGACTGGACCTTACTATTTAAATTTAAATTCAAGGTAGTAAAATAACAACAAACAATGAAATAAAATAAAAAAAAAAAAATAAAAAAAATAAAATAAAATAAAATAAAATAAAATAAAATAAAATAAAATAAAATAAAATAAAATAAAATAAAATAAAATAAAATAAAATAAAATAAAATAAAATAAGATAAAATAAAATAAAATAAAATAAAATAAAATAAAATAAAATAAAATAAAATAAAATAAAATAAAATAAAATAAAATAAAATAAAACAAAATAGAATAGAATAGAATAGAATACAATAGAGTAGAATAGAATAGAATAGAATAGAATAGAATAGAATAGAATAGAATAGAATAGAATAGAATAGAATAGAATAGAATAGAATAGAATAGAATAGAATAGAATAGAATAGAATAGAATAGAATAGAATAGAATAGAATAGAATAGAATAGAATAGAATAGAATAGAATAGAATAGAATAGAATAGAATAGAATAGAATAGAATAGAATAGAATAGAATAGAATAGAATAGAATAGAATAGAATAGAATAGAATAGAATAGAATAGAATAGAATAGAATAGAATAGAATAGAATAGAATAGAATAGAATAGAATAGAATAGAATAGAATAGAATAGAATAGAATAGAATAGAATAGAATAGAATAGAATAGAATAGAATAGAATAGAATAGAATAGAATAGAATAGAATAGAATAGAATAGAATAGAATAGAATAGAATAGAATAGAATAGAATAGAATAGAATAGAATAGAATAGAATAGAATAGAATAGAATAGAATAGAATAGAATAGAATAGAATAGAATAGAATAGAATAGAATAGAATAGAATAGAATAAAATAAAATAAAATAAAATAAAATAAAATAAAATAAAATAAAATGTCAAAGCCACACCTCTCAGCGCGGTATACTTTTGTCGGTACAGCGCCGTATCTTTAGTATGCATCACGGCTAGTGGCTTGATTGGAAGCTTGTCCGTCACTTTCAATACTATCACGCCTGAATGATCTGAAACAAGGGCTCAGAAGGAATTCGTGGAATCACAAGGGGTATAAATATCGTCTATTCTAATATTCCGGTTTCGAATTCTGATACACAAAATTAATGGAAATGCGATCTCATATTATGAAATGTTGAAAGCTTGACACCATGTTTTGCTCTCTTATAAACTCACTTTGATAGATTGTAACAATGTTGTTTGATCGTACCCGATTCTGTTCGTGCGTTTTGCCTCTAATACACTGTACACTGTACTGATCAATGACAAATCAGTGTATAAGTTATGCTAATCGATTAGTCAAGGTTGGATTAACTTCGGGATACTATCTTAACAAATCTTCTAACTAAAAATGTATTTGTGCTAGCTTTGAATTCGTGAATTTAAGCTTAATATGTTGTGTATCAATTTTAGTTGTAGTACACTTACAACATATTGCTACATAGACCCATGAATCACAAATACGTGTACTATTTCAAAAGCTAGTAATTGTATCCACTTTCATAAAAAAACACAAATCTAGACCTGGATCGCCATGGAATTAGTGGACGTTCTCACTGTGAGCAATCAGCTGTTTAACGAAAAAGTTGAAGTCGCATGACCGAAATAATCAGCTACAGTGTTGATGATCATGATGATGAATGATGATGTGATGATAATGATGACGATTTAGTGTTAGGATCACTCAACGTGAGTAAGCGGTGTTCATCCTGGAAGTCGCATATCTGTGGTCGCCTGTGGTTGTCTTTGGTCCGCATAGGCGTGTGCGGGTGGTTAGTATATTGTAGAATCATATCGGTCTTCAACTGCAAGCAAGATTCAATCGTAAACAAAGCATGCACCTATTTTATCGACGTCTAGAAATATTTACATCCATGCACGTTTTGCATTGCTAGATGCTACACGTATTTGTTCTGCCAAGACTATTATTGTGATATACACTCCTTCCATTTTCATTTAAATAAATCAGTTTTCTTTGTCGAGTGGCTTTTGTTTTAGGTGTTGCTTGCAATCTACACCAGTCCCGTCACTTTGCATTTGTCTCTCGTCTCCAATAAGGAGTGTACAAACTAGTCTACTTTTTCACCATGCAGTTTGCTGCTATATGTCTGATGGTCTGTTGACATAATCGCTATTCACTATCATCTTTCCTTCATACATTTCAGGTAGAAATTGCATTTTTATTGCTGTCTATAAGTGAAGTATCACGTATTATGATAACGAAAAATCTAAGCTATGTAAAGCACCAAATAATCCAAACATTCTTTTTTCAAGTTGTTGTTCATTGTTGTCTATTCTTATATTGAACAATAAAACAACTTTTAGTCATAATGTTCGTGGACGTGGACATGCTCGCTTATCAACGCGTCACACAGAGTTTTCCTAGTTTAGTGTTTTGTTTTCTTGTGTATCAAGGAAGCTCGTCGACCTAATCAACGCACGACGTGGCAACAAAAACGCGAGTATTTCGCCTTCGCCAGCTATTAGCCGCGTTGGCGGGACCGAGAGGGAGCCTTGCGCCATATGTTTGAATGCCTATCTATATTTCTTGTCATCGCATCATCAATCACTTAGCTTTGCTCCTTGACGGGTGACGAAAGAAATTGAGGATGTTTTGAGACGGATAAAATAACAGAAATATATTTGACGAGCGATGAGTTGGTTGACACTAACTGTCTATACTCTCTCCTCTCGCCCCCTTCCCCTATTCCCCACCACCCTGTCGTATTGCAGAATTGCGAGCCTCCTTCACACTGTCTATACTCTCCCCTCTCGCCCCCTTTCACTCCCCCCTCTGTCGTATTGCAGAACTGGGAACCACCTTCACACTGCTTGATACTAACTGTCTATACTCTCCCCTCTCGCCCCCTTTCACTCGCCCCTCTGTCGTATTGCAGAATTGCGAGCCACCTTCACACTACTTGACACTGTCTTTACTCTCTCCTCTCACCCCCTTCCCCTATTCCCCACCACCCTGTCGTATTGCAGAATGGCGAGCCACCTTCACACTGCTTGACACTGTCTATACTTTCCCCTCTCGCCCTCTTTCACTCCCCCCACTGTCGTATTGCAGGACTGGGAGCCCCCTTCACACTGCTTGACACTGTCTTTACTTTCCCCTCTCGCCCTCTTTCACTCCCCCCACTGTCGTATTGCAGGACTGGGAGCCCCCTTCACACTGCTTGACACTGTCCATACTCTCCCCTCTCGCCCCCTTTCACTCCCCCTACTGTCGTATTTCAGAACTGGGAGCCCCCTTCACACTGCTTGACAATAACCTGTTTGGGGGCGTTTGGTAACGGATTATGTCCTCTCGAATTGTTTAGATATAATGGATTCTGAGAGCACTATATGTTACGGGCAGTGCTTTGACCTTGTAGTAGTAATGAGCGCATGGCAGTCCTACTACACCCGCGTCAAACATGGCCGTCTTGTCACACAATATACCACCATGCGCATTACGTGAATACACCCTATTCAATAATATGCACGTGATGTCTCGGATGTCACAAATCATTAGTCAACGTTCGATTACCAAAGACCCTGAGTAGTATTTAGAGATATTGTGGTATGCAGCAAAGAAGTTGAAGTTGAAGACTTGCGTACGAGGTCAACGATCACGCACAGATCGATCAATATCTCAGTGATCTCTGGATCACGTCTGTCATGGCCTAACGAACGTCTGCCCTGAAACTGTCACTCTTCTCTTCCGACAGTTGCCGTTAAATGAGTGTTCGATGTAAATCCACGCATGCATTGATTACATGACAGATGAACAGGCAATAGACCACACATTTTAGAAGTAGGTATCGCTTCATCGGTACTTCTAAACGTAGGCTATGTATGCTTTAGTCACGCTGAAAAAAGGTGAAAAAAGGTTGGGTTTGATGTCCCCGGTTATGAGAATAATGATTAATTGACAAAGATTGATTACGTTTTGATGGAGGTCTAGAAAGCGAATCGATAAACGACTGGTTTACACTTGTTGAATGGCCAGCAAAGCAATAAAACAATTAAGGTTATATTGTGTTCCCTCATTTAGCTGTGCATGGGTCATATAATGCCAGAACAAATGAAATAATTAGTGGATTATTAGGATGAATGTGTGAAAAGAAAGATAGAACGCAATATAAAAACACTGATCAAATCATACCCCCTTTTCAAACGAGAGAAGTAGAAAATTAAGTTCGTATGCCTACTCCCAAATTGTACCTTGTCACTTTGTAACCATGTGAATACTTATACGCAGGGGCGTAACCAGGGTACTAATATTACCCGGGTAAGATACGGATATAGGGACTTCAGGCAAAAATAGCAGGAGGATTTGGGGGGCGAGCCCCCCAACAACAGCGCCGCAGGCGATTTTTTTAAAATTCGGGGTTTTAGAGTGATTTCTGAGTTTTTCAGAAAAATTACCGGACTAAATGCAAAACTGAAATACTGTCGATTGTGTAGTGCACAAACCTGGTAAATGGACGAAAATGATTAAGAACTATTGAGTTTTGGGGCTAAGTTTGGTCTAAGTTTGGGGCTAGGTTTGGGCGGTTGTTCCTAGTGGAATTGTAATAGCTGTAGGCATGCAAGGAATTTATACTTAGGGAATTTGTACCCGGGTATCTACCCGGGTTATACCGATGCCTAGTTACGCGCCTGCTTATACGTCAGGGCAATTTTACAGTACTTTCCTATGTATATTAAGGGTGAGCAAACGCGTGTATCGTACTAAAAGTGTACACTCTTGGCTGCCAGTTCGTTCGTGTACACGTGACCGTGATTTTGTTTGGTTAAAAAAAAAACAGCGTTCGGGGGGATCGTGGTGTGTGCACGGGATTGCAATTTTTGAAAATAGTGTGTAGCTCTGAGTTCAGCGATTGCATTACAAAGTCACAGCAACGTTAAATTTGTTGTTGAAAATTATGTACACGTGTACACGTCCCGTCCTTAGTGTACGTGTGTACATCGTGCGCTCCGCTGAGATGCCCGTGTATTAGGCGCCATTGCAAACAACGTGAGCAGTATTTATACACACTCACTATCGTCAATCAAATCGAAATCAGAGCCCATCATATTCGTTAGCGTAAACGAGCGATGCGACGGAATGTCGTAAATCTTGATCGGTGATTGGATAACAACCAGTTGTCTCCCGACCAACCATAAACATCTGGTAAAAATGTTGATGACACTTCAATCAGGGCTAATTACGATCGTAGCGTTGTTGACTCGACTCGCGCAAACTTCCTCCGTCTTTAGTGTCTACACCTGTGACTTGTGTCAATTGTGTTTTCCTATTTTTAGAGCTTTCAAGTTGTCACATTAACGCATTATTAGACTCTCAACGAATTATTGTCCTAAGTCGTTCCTGATTGGCCAGCTGGTTACGACTAGTGGCGTCATATTTTTATTATAGCCACAACGAATACATACGCAAGGCTAACGCGTAGTCTGCACGTTCTAGTCAGTCTTCTTGCTCAAATGCGCAGGGGTTCAAACTAACATTCGTGAAAATGAAATGTCAAGTTGGTAAAAAAAGACTTGCTACTCGGCTGTCACAGTAGCAGCGGCTGTGTGCATAGGTCATAGCTTGTTATTCTTGTTTTGACGGCGAGATGCTGCAAGGGGAATGTCGCTTGGGTCTTACTGTAAACTGTTCAGTGACAGAGAGATATATATTGGTGTAAATGACAGAGAGATATATATTGGTGTAAATGATGATACTTTATGATGACCTCGGTGAAAATCGAGTCTTGCATTGAGCTCAAAGTCTTTCGTCGTCTTTTCTACGCCTTTTTAATCTTTGGATATAGTTTCTAGATAAAACTCGCCAATTTTCTCTCCGCTTCTAGAGGAGGGAAAAATAGATTTTATTTTTAACCCCTACTCGACAACTATAGGCAATATGACATCGGAGGAGATTGTAGGAAAGGAACAAGTAGGAGAGAAAAAACATATATATAAAAAAACAGAGACTGCCGTTCATTTCGAAGATTGTACAAAAATGTATCTATTTACCGGTACAATAGATTTAGGGCCGGTTATAGCAGCTTTTCACCATGACAACCATCAATCACTAGCCTTATAAATCTACCTAGTAGCTTATTAGCTCGTATTAACTTCCTGATTAGCTGTTCATAATCGTAATGCCGAATGAATATAAAAACAAACATATTTTATATTATTAAAACAATAAAAATATAACATTTTAAAATGAAAATAACAAGTAAATCCAGAAATAAACCATAATATGCCGATACCGTACGATTGAGCGTACTGTGACAGCACAACAATCCGTTTCTAGGCAACTCCATTGTTGTATCGTTCTTTGATTGGTCCAAAATGAGATGCAAAATGAGTCCGCGATCCACCGCCACACGATGTCTGCACAAACGAGTGGGCTGTGCATGCGTCGCGCGGCGGTGGGAACCAGAGTAGAAGGATGGGGAAGTGAAACTGATGGTTCCGCAGGTCAGTCGTTGGCTGTCACAAATAATGACGTACCATCCGTCTCCGAGACGAACGAGTCATCGCTAGAGATACAAATCTGACAGCGCGAGTGCTCAGCATGCAAGCTTGGCCTTTCAGTCTCTCCTGTAAGGCAGGTTTATTAGCAGTGCCGATGTCACTTGCGCAACGGGACATACTTGTAATGATTTACAGTGGATGCGTGTGCAAGGAGGGCTATCGAACCTCATTAGTCACGCCCGATGTGTTAGGAATGTTCTGGTATCCAACCCCAGAGCGTAAATATCACTAATGGACCTGTTCCAAGTAGATTGGTGGAGGAACTAGAGAAGGAGAAAATCAATTTGGTACTATTGTAATCGGCTATGTTATACCTAGGGACAATTCCATCTTCTATGTCTTTGTCTCCCATCCAAGGGACAGTTTGTAACAAGTACTAACGACCTCGTCTTGTTTCCTTGCAGGTTGACAACGATCTTGTGTTCGAAGATGGCGCGGCCAACACTAACGAATTAAATTCAAATAAAGAACATAATAAAGTAGTACATCATAAACACCGAAGTAACACCACATTCGTATTAATAAAGAAACGGGTCGAGCACACGGTAGCGCCGGTCTCGAGTCCGATCGACGAGGAGGCGTCGCGGACGTCGTCGCCGTCGTCAGAGGACGGCGTCGGCATCTTCGGTCACATCCACAACCTCGGGAAGAGGATCCGTAGAGGTTTCTTCGACAACTTCGGTTTCGGCAGCCCCAAGAGTACCGAGGAGGCGACGCCGACGCCGACCAAGACCAAGACGAAGAAGAGGAGGACGACGACGACGTCGGAACCCGAAGACGACGCCCAGGTGGCGGAGGCATCGCGTTACAGGCGTCAGTCGAACGAGGAGGACAACCAACTGTTTGACGACCTTGACGTGGACGCCGAGGCTGACGACAGCTTCAACGATCTCCCCCCGAAAAGGAAGTCGCCCCCGAAACAGACCCGAGGGGATACCGACGACGAAGACGACTACTTGGACCGGCTCGCTAGTTCCGGAGATGACACCGAGACTGGTTCGGGGGTGACGAGGGCTCCAGGGCCTCGTGAGTATATCCGATACTAGTAATATATGACTTTCAGAATTGATCTAGAAAGCCGTGATTTGCTCTATCTAAGGGTCCTTGATAGGGGTTAAGGCAAATAATAGGTTAAGGTGCATTTTTCACTGTTGTGCATTGTTGTCATTGAAGATCTAGAGGTCCGTGATTAGCTCTAAGGGTCCTAGATCAATTCTGAAAAAGACACTTAATTCGATTCACAACATTCGATTGATAATAGGGAAGGCTCACACATTTTTTTTATTTGCTTACTGCATGGTTACCTCAAATTAAAATAAACGGGAACTAATTGGTTTCGGCTCGAAAGGTGCATTAACATCGCTTTAACAGCAAGTCAAAGATATTGCTGTCAAAACACGCTCAGAAACGGACCTGCGCCATCTTGCTCTTGATTTAAAGGTTCTGACGTCATATGTCAGTAAACAATAATTTTATATCATACAAATAGTACTGAAATGAAATCCCACCCTTTAGTAGATTATTGCTCTCATAAGACTTAAACTGAACCAACGTTTATTTCTAGTTAGAAAATGAACACTGCTCAACATTAATTAACAACAATATGTGAAATAATTGCATTATTTTAAACACGTTTTGGTAAATACTGTATCAAAATGTATTTATTGTTGAAAACAGTGGTATAAAAGACATTGTTGTAAAGTCACTGCATCCTAGATATTGTAAAATGTCCAACTTTATATCATTGATATTATTAAGAATACTTCAAGGAGGCAGTTGTGTACATGACATATGACGTCAAGAGCCGTTTTTCAATTACGGAACAAAAAGTTCCAAATTTCAAACTTAAAATGCTAATAGAATTGGAAATATACGCTTCTCAGATATAAAAATTATACCGCCCGTATTTTTAGATAATGATCTTCCATTTTTAGGTGCTTTGAGGAATATTTATTTTTGATGTGACTTCCCTATTGTGATATATAAATTATGGGCTGTGTGTGTATGAGTTTGGTAAGTTGATACGCATGGTTCGGTTGGGTTGGGTTGGATTGTAAGTTGTAAATAAGCAGATTATGGTCTGGCGAACAATACTGAATCAAAAATTAGATCATTATCTGAAAACCAGGCTTTTTTGATAAAACATATATAACATTCATGAGTATAAGGGGTGGAGAATGTCATTTATTTTTATTTTATTTTATTTTGGCAAACAGTTTGATTATCTACTATGAATTAATCATTGCCTCGCCTGTGTAGAGTAAGGGAAATGTGGGGTCTCCGGGTTTTCTTGTAACCGACACGTTTCTCGCACGCCCGCTGTCACTCATACGGCCACATGGCCCGCGTAGCTTCGCGCGCTTTTATTCTGTCGCTGGCGGCATCTGTCGACCGACTGGTGAACTGCTCGGAGGAGAAGTCTACATTACCGGCCGGCGGGGAGAGCTCGCCAAGTTGCAAAACTACGTTCAATGATTTTGTGTGCCAGTCCTCAGCCCCTCTCAGACTAAGAATTTGGAGTTGCTAATAATTCCACGATTACACTTTCAGGCTTTATGTGCAACTACCTTGCGGAACCCCTGATTTCTGTCTATTTTAAAATTGCTTTAACATTGTCACACGTACGGTGTCGTAAAACAAAATACATTATCTGCTAAAAAATTTCGTTCTGTTTCGTATGAACGTATATTTATTAAAATCATTCCGTTTTTCAAATGTTCTCTTTTCATTGGTAAGGTGTGTTGAACAAATATACTCGTTGGTATAGTGGGATTATTCCTGCTTCAATGCAACGAAGGCTCAGGGTTCGATCCCCAGATCGGTTTGGGGTTCTTTAACTTGGGTGTCATGTATTCTTGATGATAATGGTATATACGTAAACAGTGACTTTGGAGCCGTCATAGGAATGATACACATAATAGATAATATAAATGTCCCTCAGTGAACATCAGTTCTTGTAACTGAGTGGGTAGACTGTAATTTACAAATTTATATATTATATGTATTTATGTATTTATTTATTTATGAATTAATTTGTTCTTTTGTTTGCTTGTTTATTTATTTACTTATTTATTTGTTTAACTATTAATTTTTTTTTTTTTTTTATTTTTTATTTATTTACTTATTTATTTATTTATATATATTTATTATTTATACATAGACGTATTCCATGTATAATAAATGCTATCTCTGTTACAGAGTTCTACCGAGTGACGCTGACCGTACACGAGCCGTACCGCACCGAGTTCATCAATCGCAACAGCAAGTTGTTCAAGCAAGTCGCTCAAAACTTGTCCACGGCCATCGAACAACTCTACCGGGACCTGCCCGGACGCCAGGAGGCCACGCTCATCAGCATACAGTGAGTTCACACAAGCACAATGTACTGGAGTGAGATGAGAAGAGCCCAGAAAGTTTACTAATAATACGTCACTTTTATTGCCACTGAAGGTACAGAAATACATAAGATAACCATCATATCGAATCTGGTCTGATTTCTCAAATATTCATGAAACTTTGCTGAATGAAAGATAGGCTAGTTAAAAACACCCCATTTTTGGGGGGGTAGGGCATGTTCCCAATATCCCTATTTTACCACAAATTAAAGCACACTAAGTTTTGAGTGCAAAATTAAAAATTTGAAATACTTTTTTGTATGTTCCTAACAACACATTTCTTCGTCACTTCTGTATTCTGAAAATAATTATTTGCAATAACTTTTGCTGTACGATTTTGTTTGTCCGCCATTACAAAACGTACGAAAATCGAAACTATGTGACCAACTAAAAAATACGTGAATCAAAACTAATTAACAGTTAATTATTTTCCGGAATAGGGAGTTGAAGAACAATGGTGTTCTAAAGATGTCACTCAAAACTAGTGTGAACTAATTTGTGATAAAATTGGTATATTGGGGGAATGTGCCACAAAAAAATTGGGTGTTTTAGGCTGAGAGTTTGCACCACCGGGTTTCATACAGTCCACATCTAAACTAAACACCTGCTAACCAATCTGAAAGTTTTCGTTTACCGTTTTCAAAATTAAATGCAAATCTATTTCTATTTTCTTTTTCATTTTTATAAAAAAAAAAAAAAAAAAATGAAACAGTGCAATTTACTGTTCAGTATTTTTGTTTGTTGCTAGACTCAGTTTTCCATGTTGGTTCACGTAATCCTCACAATGTGTGTCTGTTTCTCAGGGAGACTCCCGACCAGTTCTTCTGCCGAGTGACCTTTGACCTCGGCTCCCAGGGCTACTACGACACGACCGAGATCCGTCAGAGACTCTATCGCCAGATCGAGGGCTACATGAAGCTGGGCTCGCTGCAAGTCAACGCAGACAACTTTCTTTTCAGGGAATTTGGAGGTGAGACTCTTCACCATGCTCACGTCCGCAACAACGCCGATACTATTGCTCACATTGTGCCCCAGCGAGAACCACCGTTTAGCGTTATAATGTGTGTACGTCACAGTTTGTGACCAGAGTATTAAGTTAATCAAGTGCTATAGCTACACACCCATGGTAATTTCTTTTCAGTAAAATTGAAATCCTAGGAAGTTGTTCACAGGTGTTGAAATCCTTGTCTATCACTCTCCCTTCTATTACAAAACAGACAAATAGGTTACAGTATTTTGAAAAGAACCACTTACTACCATGATCAACATTTTTGAAAATATTTTGAAACAAATACGTATAAATTTCAAATACGTATAAGAATCACAACAAATTTAAAACAAGAATAAGTGGCCTTTGTACATGTTAGAAAATAGCACAGCAGTGTATATACTGGCACTGTCAGTTTTACAAGTCGTGCAGACAAAAGAAAAATATTCATACAAAATAATATGTATACCAAAAGGTATTAATTAATAGGGCTGCCCAACGATAAACGAAATCATATCGATATCGCGGGAAGAAATATCGATATCGCAACGCGATATCGAACTTATCAAGTGACGTATCGATATCGTTCTTTTTTAGGATTTCCAGACCAGCCAGAGGCCATTTATTATAAACAATATTACCGTATTACGTAAATAAATATTTGTAATTTGAAATGTCATATTATGTGTCAATTTTTGTGATCTATTATTCAATATTTAAAATATCCACACAAAACAGTGATGTTGTGATTGGTGACATACCGTAATCTTTTCTTTTTTTTTTTACAATTCGCTTATTTGGCTCAAGTTCAATAGGCCTATAGGGATATGCACGATATATTAATTCTATATCGATATCGTATTATTTTTTCTATTATCGATATCGTATTGAATTATCGATATCGTTGGGCAGCCCTATTAATTAACCACTACCATCAAAATTATTAACATTACAAAAATATTCTGGATTGTGTAAATTATCAGTCATTGCATATCCAATATAATTCCACATGATCTGGATAATAAGATTGCATTTACCACACCACACAATATACTCTGTACAAGTTCTCTGGATCTCACCTGCCTTTACTTGCGACACTGTAAACTGTGTGCACACAGATTGAAATACTTGATTGTGGTTCTCTGATATGGTCAATGTGATGCAGAACTTTCTGTGTATGATAAGATCTAGACCAGCCCAACATCCTTCTGCACTTTATATGTTGTACCACCCCTAACCTATAGTGTACCATATTGTATAGAATATTATTAGTTGTAGCTTGTTCTAAGTTTTCAATACCCACTTTATCGAAAGATCGTTTCTAATATCATGGAGCAAATTAATTCAAATCAAGTGTCTTGTATCAAGTTGTATATAGCAGCTTGTTTCAAGGAAACAATTATTTACAGGTTGTGTCTATACAGTTTGGTTGGTCAATTGAGAATCTACATCATGGCTTCCAAATTGAACAGCAGTTTTTTAATAATAGAATTAATATACCGTAGACTGTAAGTGTAAGTTTTGGTAAGAGTTCTTTGAGCCACGAATCTTGCCAATCTTTGTCCAAACTCTATGTTGATAAATATGTAAAATAAAAAAAAAAAAAAAAAAAAACGGGATGTATGCACATACTGTAACTGTTAATGGAAACAATTGTAATGAAATGGAAACAGACAAAATTTGTTGTCGTGAATCTTTTATTTTTCAAATAATACTGTCATGTAATTAAGTGTTGAGAATCAATAAGTTATTAAAATCATGTACATATATGCTAATCCTTGAGCACAGTTGAAATACAGGTTTTTTCTCGTGCATCTAAACATCTTTCGTATAAAATATAAATTGCCTGTTAACCATGAGTCCATGGGTATACGTTTACGTTTTATTGGTTAAACGTTGCCTAAAGAGACTCATTATTACTACTTATGCAACTTGGGAAAACATTATGTATAAATAGACAATCTCAACACTAAGCTGACGTTCTAAACATATTACGGTTATTGTTCTCATAACATTCGTAGCTTGTAAATTCATTACGAAGAACATTTTAAAAACTAGTTTACTTCCAATGGTAAATCCAACAGTCAGTCAGTTGCTCAAGTGTGTTCTTTCGATATATTGGGTCTTGAGAATGAGGGTGGGTGGTTTTAGTTATAATTTCATTAAGCTAGTTACCATGTAGCTGTATAGTAAACAACATACCATAAACATACCCTCCTTCCTTACCATACAGTTTTATGTTTTATATTTTTAATAGTCAACTAGTGAATCCTTCACATCGTTCATATTATTTCATTTTTATTTGTAAATAGTTTGTGTATTTATTTTGGTGTTTTCTTTCTTTCCGCACCTCCCTCGCCCTTGCACATTTTACCTTGGTTCGAAACGACCTGGAAATCCCCGACACTCACCGCCTCCCGTCGCATGCCGCCCCCCTAGACGGTGTAACCCCGCCCTCGCACTCCGACGTCTGTGGCCCCGAGGAACTGCGTTGCCGCAGCGGTGAGTGTCTGCCACCAGACGCTCGATGTAACGCCAAGAAGGATTGCGCGGACGGATCGGACGAAGTTGGTTGCCCGGCGGACACCACAGTGGCACCTCGTAAGTGCTTTGTTTTATTGTGCCAGGTTCAATCTTCTTCCTTCAACTTCAGGTAGTCTATTTTAGAATGTACATTGATTTGTGTTTACTAAGTGCCTTCTTGTTTCTGGACAGCTGGTGGTTATGCCTGTATTATTTCCTAGTCAGACTGTCAAACGTTTGATTCAATGCAAGTGTTAAATATGCTTAATTCTATCTGTGATTATAATAAATTATAAAGAAATTCATGCTTTTTCTTCAATTTTCTTCTTATTTTAATAGCTGGTGGGAATTGTAGTGGGGCGCAGTCAGGGGTCGAAATTAACTTTTTTGGCCACTAGCCCTCCGGGCTAGTTGCATCAATAGTTCTCTAGCCCGAGACCATTTTTACAAGCCCGTAATGAAATAGGTTATATTGATATAAAACGATCATTATTCATACATGAAAGTTTTGGGTCTCAACTCACAATATTCGCCAGGTTTAACGTGTTTTTATGGGGGACTAGGGAGTGAGTGGGAACTATTGTTTACCATAATAAACCTGTTGGCCTAAATGAAAATGTTTTTATTTTTTGTATGTTCTACTGTAAATGGAAAATTATATGATTATATGATATTAAAAAAGATGCATTGTGACTTAGTGTGAGATATATACTGCTGTAGTCTGTATCTATCTGTAAACACATTTATGAAAATTACTATATTTTTTACTTGAATACACACCTCTGGCCCCCACACAAGTACTGGAAACTCGCAAGGTGATCGGCGTGAAATATTATGATTTTTTGAACGGCAATTGTAAGCTCTGGAAAAGATACTCGCCCGTCGGGCTAGTGAAATAAGATTTTTACTAGCCCGAGCAAAGTTTTACTAGCCTCGGGCGAGCGGGCGAGCGTTAATTTCGACCCCTGGGCGCAGTGTAGGAAACCATATGAGGGTCTGCAGTGCCGCTTTGATCTATTACTTTGATCTGTATCTAAAAGCTTTTTGTTTATAGGACAGTAATTTGAAAATAAAGTGTATTTTCTTATATTGGATCTTTAGGTCAATATTATATAAATTATACTTGATATTATGATCATACAGCCAAATCCCATACTTTTGTAATTAAAGTTGCTAAATTTAAATGGCAATAATTTTAAGACGGATAATTCTCTTTACATTGTTTCTATTAGTGGATCTGGAGACATAATTTTTGTTTGTTTCGGGTTAAATTTTGGGATGTAATGATCATAATTTTCTCGTTGTTTGCTTGCCTTGTTACTTATGTTGTGTATTCCTGTTTCAGATTTTATGTGCTTTAATATGGTTTATTTATCCTAGCTCTACATCCAGAAATGTGTACTTGTTTATTGTAGAGTATGTTGTTCTGTTGTTGTTGTTCTGTGCTTGTGTTCTGTTGTACATAATGTCTTCGTCTAAGAAGTGATAGCGAAATAGTTTAAGACGTCGCTTGAAGCTATTATAACTTAAGTGTTGCCAAGCAACGCTCTCGGATGCCGGTCGTCGAAAATAACACTTGACTGCAAGCTTACCGTCTTCGTCTTAATAATGTAACATCGTCCGTTGTACATAAAAGTAGCCTACAGCCTTCATGGTTGTCGGAAATAACCCTTGACTGCAGCTTACCGTCTTAATAACGCAACATCGTCCGCTGTACATAATAGTAGCCTATACAGCCTTCACGATCGTCGGAAATAACACTTGACCACAGCTTATCATCTTAATAACGTAACACCGTCCATTGTACATAATAGCATACAGCCTTCATTTGTGCTACGTGAAAACAACGTGACCCCTGTCACTCAATATTGTCCTATCCCATCTCCTGTATTAGTAGAGGAGCAAAAGGTAACATTTAAGTTCTCGTGCGCCTTTCGTGAAAGAGTATTGCGGTAAACTGTATTCTGTTACGGCATACCACACGAGTATTTTGCACCTACCTGGCACATCCTGGCACGCTGCAGAGGGCGCCAGGAGCGTCGTGACGTCATAGACACGTTTTAATTAATAACTTTTGAACGGTTTTTGTCACAAAAAATATCAAGAGGACAATTTTATGATGTCATACTAGACGAGCATTTATAACCTATCTGCCACATTCTGGCGGGCTGCAGAGGGCGCCAGGAGCGTCGTGACGTCATATACACGTTTGAACTAATAACGTTTGAACAGTTCATGTCACAGAAAATATGTAGGCGACAATTCTACTATAAAATACTATACGAGTATTTTGCACCTACCTGGAAAATCCTGGCACGCTGCAGAGGGCGCCAGGAGCGTTATGACGTCATAGACACGTTTAAATTAATAACGTTTGAACGGTTCATGTCACAGAAAATGTCAAGGCAACAATTCTATTACGAAATACTATGTGAGTATTTTGCACCTACTTGGCACATCGTGGCACGCTGCAGAGGGCGCCAGGAGCGTCGTGACGTCATACACGTTTTCATCAATAACTTTTGAACGGTTCATATCACAGAAAATATCAAGGTAAAAATATTATAGACAATTTAAATACAAATCGATTGATATGTACCAATAGGGTAATCATGCAATATTTAAGAGAGATATTGCTAACAAATAATAATAATTAGATGTGTATATGAAATGAAGGGCATCCCTCATCGTAATATCTATTTATAACTAATTCGGAGTTATAATTGTATCGCTGTGAAGGACTAAATAATCGTAGTCATCCCAACATACCCATGGATATCTGTTGTTTAACAATAATAATAATTTTTATTAGTGTATACTAGTTACTATTCATAGACTGATTAGTAAAACTCACGTTTGTTAGAAGTTCTCTTCATCTTCATCATCATTGTCTTCATCCTCATCTCCCGTGTTGTCGGTATTCAAGCACTCTTGTTCCTCGTCTTCAGTTGAGCAGCCACAAAGCTCGGTGCACCTCATGTTATTTGCTTTGCAGCTGCATCTTGACGCACACCTTGATTTTATGCAGTTAACGGCAGCCGGTGCAGGTTCGAGGGTTGTCATGACTGCCACTGCCACATACTCGTTGCTCTCAAGTAGCCATCCGTAGTCTTCGGGTAATAAGTTGATAGGGTTGGCAACCTGGTCATTATGCCACACCCAGCATTGATGGTGAGCACGTAGTATGGCTTGGAGATATGCGGCTTTGCTGGGTGGAAGCTTTTGGTGGGTGCTTGGCAAGACTTTTTGTGAAACATGCGCTATCGAAGGTCAGACACTGAGCTCAGTTTAGTGAATGGACAGTACAGTTTGCAAACAAACTTCTCTAAACCACTTATCACGGAGTCTTTTAGAGCAATAGTTTAACCTAGTTATTTAAATGCTGAAAATATTTCATGAATAAAATAAATAAATTCACATATAGAGTCTACCCACTCAGTAACTAAACTGATTTGCAGTGGGAGACTTAAAGTGACTAAACCAACCCTGTAGGCCTCGAACACCATCGACGAGTGAGCTATAACCAATCAAAGATCGATATTTCAAATACAATCATATGAATCAGTGATTGGACATTGCGAACACCTGCAGACAGATGCCAGAATCAACAGAAAATTCCAAGGGAACAATTCTATTGCGAAATACTATTTGAGTATTTTGCACCTACTTGGCACATCGTCGGATTCTCTGAAAGCTTTCCAGCACGAAAGCTTCCCCATTCCTCAAAATCCCCCAGTGTTGTCGGAACCACTGAAAGCGTGAAATCCAGTTAGTCCTGAAACTTGATTGTGCCCAAATGTGTTGTATAGTGACCCAAGTGCTATTCTATTATTTCCCCCTTCACCTGTAATGAACACAGTATTTTTACAGAGATCGGTGTAACGTCGCAGTGCCAGGATAAGGACATCTGTATCTGGGGAAAAAATAGATGTTTGAGTAGCTCCTCGTTTTGTCGCATCTACTGCATGAAGCAACATCTTTGTATCGGTTTCTTCTTGTTCACTATTTAAGTGTGGTAGAAGAGTTTTTATACTAATAGTCTTGTTACTCCATGCGACAACTGTTTGTCGCTCCATGGCCTGTGAGGCTCGAATCATCTTCTGTGAAAAATATTCTGTTAGCTCATACTTGGTTTTGGTGTGACCAAGTAGTTGTGACATGCTCAAGTGCCCGATGGGCGTGTTGTCTGTAATGCGATAAGCTACAGCAGCTTTTCCTCCTTGCCGGGCCTTTCGAGTAGCCGATTTTAATGAAACAGGAATGTCATATCTATCAAATACCATACCACGTGGACCTCTGAAAACTCACTATAACTGTTGTCAATGCACATGATAAGAAGTTTGGCTAGATCCTCACAAGTGCTGGTGGGTGGAAGAATCCGACTATGAAATATTTTCAGCATTTAAATAACTAGGTTAAACTATTGCTCTAAAAGACTCCGTGATAAGTGGTCTAGAGAAGTTTGTTTGCAAACTGTACTGTCCATTCACTAAACTGAGCTCAGTGTCTGACCTTCGATAGCGCATGTTTCACAAAAAGTCTTGCCAAGCACCCACCAAAAGCTTCCACCCAGCAAAGCCGCATATCTCCAAGCCATAATACGTGCTCACCATCAATGCTGGGTGTGGCATAATGACCAGGTTGCCAACCCTATCAACTTATTACCCGAAGACTACGGATGGCTACTTGAGAGCAACGAGTATGTGGCAGCCATGACAACCCTCGAACCTGCACCGGCTGCCGTCAACTGCTTAAAATCAAGGTGTGCGTCAAGATGCAGCTGCAAAGCAAATAACATGAGGTGCACCGAGCTTTGTGGCTGCTCAACTGAAGACGAGGAACAAGAGTGCTTGAATACCGACAACACGGGAGATGAGGATGAAGACAATGATGATGAAGATGAAGAGAACTTCTAACAAACGTGAGTTTTACTAATCAGTCTATGAATAGTAACTAGTATACAATAATAATAATTATTATTATTGTTAAACAACAGATATCCATGGATATGTTGGGATGACTACGATTATTTAGTCCTTCACAGCGATACAATTATAACTCCGAATTAGTTATAAATAGATATTACGATGAGGGATGCCCTTCATTTCATATACACATCTAATTATTATTATTTGTTAGCAATATCTCTCTTAAATATTGCATGATTACCCTATTGGTACATATCAATCGATTTGTATTTAAATTGTCTATGATATTTTCATCTCGATATTTTCTGTGATATGAACCGTTCAAAAGTTATTGATGAAAAAGTGTATGACGTCACGACGCTCCTGGCGCCCTCTGCAGCGTGCCACGATGTGCCAAGTAGGTGCAAAATACTCAAATAGTATTTCGTAATAGAATTGTTGCCCTGCTATTTTCTGTGACATGCACCGTTCAAACGTTATTAATTAAAACGTGTCTATGACGTCATAACGCTCCTGGCGCCCTCTGCAGCGTGCCAGGATTTGCCAGGTAGGTGCAAAATACTCGTATAGTATTTTATAGTAGAATTGTCGCCTACATATTTTCTGTGACATGAACTGTTCAATCGTTATTAGTTCAAACGTGTGTATGACGTCACGACGCTCCTGGCGCCCTCTGCAGCCCGCCAGAATGTGGCAGATACGTTATAAATGCTCGTCTAGTATGACATCATAAAATTGTCCTCTTGATATTTTCTGTGACAAAAACCGTTCAAAAGTTATTAATTAAAACGTGTCTATGACGTCACGACGCTCCTGGCGCCCTCTGCAGCGTGCCAGGATGTGCCAGGTAGGTGCACAATACTCGTGTGGTATGCCGTAACAGAATACCGTTTACCGCAATACTCTTTCACGAAAGGCGCACGAGATACCTTTTGCTCCTCTACTATATTGCTTGTGTCTGTCTGGCATGCTAATTGTAATGTTAGATTTGCATCCAGACTCATTTTTTATAATGTAACAGCTAATTGCATCCTGCAAGTTTTTTTATGTTTGATACATTTTATCTGCTCTATAAAATAGAAATTTGAAATACAAAATAGAGAAATTACATTAGTAAAATTCTTATCCTTATGTTTCCTGGGGGCTGGGTTAAAAGTCAACACTTTTGTTGTGAAATCCAGAAATTACAAACCAACTCCGACTGGGAATCGAACCCCCCCCCCCCCCCCCCACCACAAAAAAAACTTTGTTTCACATTCACACTTGGGGAACAAAATCGGAGTTTGCTATAATATCTAAAACAGAAAAAGTATTTATTCCTGCTGAGGTTCTGGATTCTTAGAAACATTGATTGTTGTTTTGTATTGCAAATTTGAATAACAAAGCAATGTAGTAAATAAATAATCTAATAGGGGATTATGAAAATGTCTTTTGAGGCTAGTACTTCTTCTGCCTTAGTTTCAACACAACACGAGCGGTTTTATTGTCGAGCCCAACGTTAATGCCGTAAATGGTGGCAGTGCCGGGTTTTATGACAATTCTAGAAATTGTCATTGGATATTTCATATTTCCAGAGATACTATGTTTCACTTCAATTTAGTAGAGTAAACAATAAACTAAACTCTTTACTTTAATAACTGAAGGTTTTACATTATTTATAGTGTGATTTGTGGGTCATGGTCATCATAATAGGATTTCATCTAAATTATGATCATTGATCATTGTACATACAAACCATTTAGGCAGCGGCAGCTCAAGTCAATGTATATAGAGCCTAATGATCTGGGTTCAAAGCCCTGTCAGGAAAATTTTTTATTGGAAAACCACCTTATTAATGTATATCCCCCTTTATATTTAAAAAATATAATTATTTTGGTTTCAAATAGGAAAAGATCAGAATTTCCATTGATATAGTTATTTTTGTTTGGCTTGCTAATTGTATTTGATATGCATCTTATTGTGTATGATTCAGCATTGGTATATTTTCAGTACTATGCATGCTTGTAAGTTCATTTTGCATGACGTTTTGTTTGTTGCAAGCATTTGTGTGTGACATTATTTTGCTTGCACTCATAATAGATTTCTCTCATTATTGTAACATTGAATAATATGTTGCCTGCATTATTGTAAAGTTATATTAAATGTAATGATTGTCTGTATGTTGCCTGTATGATTTCAATGTGGCGTAATCGAGAGATAATGTCGTGTTAGTGATACAATGACCTGCACAGCGACAGGTGCAAGGTTCATCTCACGCACGCATGGCAACATGCCTTGGTTACTGCCTCGCTGCAGTCGACTGCTCTCACGCACTCACTAAGCTACCACAGCTTGTGATAGTGATAGCGCTAGTTATTGGGTATGGAAGTATTCTGTTTTGTGGGATCTAGATTGCATGAAGTGCCATTTAAATGTGCATAGAAGTGTTCAAAAGTATTTCATTGATATTGTGCACAAACATTAGCTAATACCCATTGAATTTTGGTCCATGTTTATCTTAAAAGCTACTGACAATTGCCATATACAATAGATTTATTGATTTGATCTATATATTGGCTAATTAAGTTGTGAAATTAATTTTTATTTCAAATCTCAAGAACATTTTAATCGATTAAGAAAAAAACAACTTCAATAGTGCAACATAATATCTAATTTTTGTGTACAATTCTCATGCTTGCTCTGTATTTTTTGGTACGTAATACATTTTTGAGTTTTTTTTTGGGTAGGGGGGGGGGGTTATTGAGCATGTGAAACAAAAATAATTGATTATTTGGAATGGTTCTCTTGAATGTTTTACGTGCATCCCTAAAACTATACAAAAGCTATGTTTTATTGGATAGTTAGACATTGGGGCTTTCAAAAATAGTCCTATTATTTAGAAACCCTCTACTCATTGTAATCATGTATCATTTAAAATATAAGCCATCTAATCTTGTATTTTTTATTTATACTAGGGAATCGAAATGAGAGTTTATAACTTGGGAACCAATTTGAGCCTTTACAACATGTAATGAGGGAGTAAGGGAGTAACTACGTACATCGTGTCATTCCTCAGCTGGATGGTGGGGGTGCCGGGTTAAACATTGACACTGTATTTCTTCTTGGGAACCAAAGTGGGAACTTTCAATAATATCTACTTTGAGAAGTAATTCTGTTCTTTGATGTTAAAGGTAAGGGGGAGATTAACTACTTGCTTATGGGAGATTAACTTGCTTATTTAACCTGTTTTATTGATATCGTGGAAATGCATCAAGATATTGAAAAAGTAATCATATCTGGGCTTTAGTTTTTGTATCAGCTAAACAATTGGAACTTAAAAACTTTAAAATATTGTAACTGTTACATTTTTATGTACTAATTTTATTATAGATCACCAAAAAAATTACAGAAATAACAATCGTAACAATTAAATATTTGACAGTTGTAAAATTCATTATTTTGCTGATACAAACCCAAATCCCAGGTGTGAAACCGTTTTTCAATATCTTGAAGCGTTCTAAAGATACCAATAAACACATTAAATTTGCCTCATTTAATATCGGGAACTATCAACGTTAGCTCGTGGATGTATCCATGTCTAAAGCCACAATGTCTAACGGTCCCTGCACCCACGGTGAGTACGCTAGTCTGCGGTGAGTGTAGTTGTGCACGCTGGGTCTGCCTGGGTTGTACTTAATGTTGCCCCCTCGATCCCCTCAGCCCCCGACGCCACCGAAACGAGCGTCGAGGCGGCGACACAGATCACCCAGAAATGCAGGGGCGATGACCAAGTGCGCTGTGCCGACAACACTGTCTTCATTTGCTTGGTACAAAAGTGCGACGGGAATCCCGACTGTCCGGGAGGCGATGACGAGGAAGGCTGCCCTGATGGTGATGATCACACTTCAATTATCTCATCCGCTTAAACCAACCATCCTCTATTGTCGTACTAACGCGGGCGATTACACGACGGCTTACAAAGCGGAATCTAGTTTTCATGTTCGCGGGGAAAACTTGTGTTTTTTGAATTTTTTTTACCATATTTCAGGGTATGGGATTGTTTTGGCATCGAAGACGCATTATTTACAAGCTTTCAGCAGTTTTATTACGATTATTAGTTGCCTCTCGTTAACTTCTTTGGTTATTTTGACTTAGTTTTTTTCTTATGAGACCAGCATCAATGTTATAGTGACAAAACTCGGATACAAAGCATACATACCGTTTACCCCTTTGCATTCAAATGGACCATCAATTGTCGGTGGTGCGCTATTTTGTTTACAGTTTACATAGTACAACAAGTATGGTTATTTGTGGTCATCAGTTTATTGTTAGTTTATTCATGTAACCAGATAGTTGAGTTTAGGATTTTCTTTAAACATTTTTTATAGTAATCTATTACGAGTACCGGTACAAAGTATATTGGGAATGTAATCGAGGCGAAGCTGCAACAGTTAAAAGTAAAACACATTCCCTTCCATAACAACTTAACTACCCAAGCTATTAACTTGTAGTAGATTTGTCTCATAAAACACAAAATAAATGTGTTTTATGCTAACCATGTCACCAAACCAGGAAACCCAATCAATGTATTTAGCTGTTCTGTTGGGTGATCATGGGGGGTCAGGGTTTATTTATTTTTATTTGTTGAATGTTTTTTTATTATTATTTTTGGTGTATGAGTGATGTACTCTACAGATAGATCATATGATGTTGGTAAAGGATTGGAGAAAGGGACCAGTAGGGGAACAAATTGAAAAAATCTAAGGGGAGAACCTCATTTCGTTGCCTTTTACGATTGGCAGAGTTAATTGCCTTGGGCCAAATTCTACCCAGGGCTCAGACGGGACTGTTATCGAATAGGTGGTTTTCTCAAATATTTGCTATAGCTTCAAAGTTGATGGAATTATATTCTTAGTAAGCGATGAGAATCGAGCTATCTTCAGTAAATAAATAAAATAATAAATAAGAACGTGGATCATCGTAATGCAGATCGAACTAACGCGTCGGCGACGGATGGTGGACTGACTACGTGTGGTCGTTGCGTTGCAGACTGTGCGGAGGGAGAGATGATGTGCGACCTTACGCGATGCATCACCCACAACAAGCGATGCGACGGAGTACCAGACTGCTCGGACGGAACTGACGAGCAAGAGTGCCCGACTGCCCCACGTGAGTTGCACGCACACTTCTTACTCGCTTCCGTGTTTCAGGGCAACTGTTTGCTTGACGAAACCAGTTTCTCTTTACTTTTCATAGGATTTACGTGTTTTAATCTCCACTTACGATTCGGCCAGATGTGTACATTCAAGTATCAAAACCCTATGGGATTTGTTGCTATGGAATTGTTTTATTACATGCTATTTTCAATAAGAAAAACAAATTCCATAGCAACCATAAACAAATGCTATGCTTAATTTGACTGCTGACAAATCTGACAGTGAAACATGGTTATCTCCAAGCAAAAACTTGTTCTAGTGATCTTGGCTCTGTATATTGAAATTATTGTAATTATTCTTATTTACTTCAAGATTGTGAACACTAAATGTTTCTTATTTTGGGTGAAAATGATCCGGATTTGCAAAAGTTTTAAAGCGATCCTCCCAAAATGAACACGTTGCAGATACTTTGCAGGTCAAGTCTCGTATTGAAGAAAAGTGTATTTTTAAGCTGTCCCACAACTAAACGATCAAATCTTTGGGATGGGAAACTCATAGTTCTTCCTTTTTCTTATATATCATATTTCTTCCACTTCTCGTGTAAATGAAACACAGTATAATTGAACTATTAGTATATTCTTTTAAGGCAACAATTTCATTTGACATCTTTTGACCAAACTACAAACATTAATTTTTAGATTACACATTAGAGCTAGTTGGAAAGCACAGAAGTCTTTCAGGTGTCATTGTTTTCACTTTATTGTATTTAACTACTGAAGAGGATGTCTTTACTCAGAAACTCACCTGGGCCCTTATTCTGTAAAATGTTCTCGTGTGAAACGAAACGAGAACTAAACGAAATCTCGATTTGGTATTGTTTGGAGGCTAGGATGGTAGCAGCCAATGGTATTTCTCGGTTGCAGTCCAAAGACATTGGAATAGCACTGTTCGAAGTCATGTGTATGTGGTGTCAACGGTCACTGCCCACTATATCTGTTAAAACATGCAGTAGGCTGCGGTATCAAGTCCATAACAACTGCCACTTGTTATTTTTGACACAATAAAGACTCGAAATGCCAAATCAAACGACATAACATGTAAATTCAACAATCTAAGTAAATAAATGGATATATGCCATGGTTAAATTACAATAATTAGTTCAATAGTATAGTACAAGGTGGTAAGTAAAGATATATGTCAAAGTGTTGTCAAATAGAGATAAAACTACACCTTAGCATTAAGTTGATGGCGGAACTCGGTCGGCCATGATTTAGAAGATAGGAGGTCTCGGTAGCTCCACGGGGACTACTATTGTCGCAAGCAGTTGGCCATGTGACTAAAATCTGTGCCAGAATTTCATATTCATAATTGGCGGCTGATTTCGTTCTGCATTCTGATAATTATAGTCAGCTGTGACCGTAAACGTGACTACAATGGAGAAATACTATTTGCTGGTACCTTCTAGCCTCGGAACGGGTGCAGATTTCGTTTTCGTTTCACACGAGAACGAGAACATTTTACAGAATAAGGGTCCTGTACGGAATACTGTCAGTAAATAATCATATATCAGGATAATACCTTCAACAATACGTTATTTATTTTTTATTTTAGTAAGAGGCCGAAATGTGCCTTTTTTATTGTATTTGACAGTAATAGCACAGTTGGGTACACATTTTTACTTTTAAACAACATTTTGCTATAATATCTTGACCCAATAAATTTGTGAATAAACAGAAAGGTAAGTGAACGTTGTGTCTATTATGACAATCCCAAATGGTTGGCTGACCCAGAAGGTAAGTGCTGATTGAATACACTATTTTTAAATATACTGTTCGTGTAGCTTTACTAGTAACTGTAGATTAAAAGTGGTATTGAAGGCCAGTATTGATAAAGACTGTTATGATCTGAAACATTATTCGATTTAAACTTCAAACGTGCTCTAAGTGATATTCTTGAAAGATAAGTTCTACAGTAGTTTGAGTAATTTGTTTCAGTTGTCACAATGCTGCCAACTTTCAGGGCAAGCACCTGTCTTCCGCTCATTATTTCAAATAGCCATTCAGTAGTCCCCCTTTCATTCAAATTTGAACATACCATATAAATACCTCAATTTGAATTACAAAATTTTGAATTAAAAGAACGTTAAAATTCAGCATTATGCCCAAACTATCTGCGGGTACCAGTACTTCATAACTAGATTTGAATTAAACATAAATTTGAATTAACAAAGTTTTACTTAATGAGGGACTACTGTATAATAAATTTAAATTTTCAATTTGTTGATTGTTATAATATGTTATACACATACTGTACATCTGAAAGCATTATAAATAACTTGAACCATGATGAATGAATAGTAAATACAAATTAGCTTAATGGAAAATCTGCATAACTTATTTCAATAAGAATTCGTCTGTCTGTGGTAAATGAATTCCATTTATATTAATTTTCTTCACTTAAAAAAAACTGATCTCTATTAAAATCACTAAGGGTTAAGACCTTTGCCCATCCCACCCAAATAGATCTGTGTCATGCGGAAAGAAGTACCAGCTGTGTGAGACAGTAGTGGCCTACCATACCACCCACCGCCTTGTATTAGGTCATCGTCAGCTGCCGTGACGTAATACACCACACAATCAACCATATCACTTTTATTATGCAAAGGAATCCAGTTTCGTGTGTGTGTGTGTGGCATAATCATTGCAATTGGCAACTTCTCGACTTGAACATAGTACGTACTTAACATTCCCAAGGTTATTGCCAGGATATATAAATCTGTTGTTGTCTTCTCGTTTTCGCATCTATTATTCGGTTCTTTGTCACTGATTCGTAGTTGCTATGGTCACTGCCTTGTTCTTCACAACACTCTCCAAAGGATAGTAACCTCCCGAAATCAAACACAGAAGTCTGTAGTATTGGAACTAACATGGAGTAAATCCTCTCACAGCAAATTGGGAACTCAATCAATCAATCAATCAATCAATCAATCAATCAATCAATCAACTAATCAATCAATCAATCGACGTAAAGGGCGCAAATATACTAGCCGCAACGTAACTATTCTCCTATTGGAGACTCAAACTAACACATAGATAGCGCTGCTCAGCAACACCCTTATGTGCGCCATTGATGATTTAACAATAAAGCAACAATGAACAATTGACAGATAAACTCATCCTTATAGTAGTTTATTTTCTTGCCACCAGAATGCGTCTAGTCTATTTTGAGGGGCCAATACCAACCTCTGATCTTTATATCTACTGTCGCTTTCATGCACGCTGTTTACACGAAGATCAACCGATTCCTGGGGTTCATTCAAACACTCATCAAAGTGGTCTCCTACTTAGAAGAGTCCACGGCTTTTATGAATTTCCAGGTATCCAAATTAAGGGATCGAATTATCCCTAATATACCTGTTTCAAGTAGATGGGTATAGAACTATAGAGAAGTACAAAATTAAGTTGGTGGTACTGGACTCGGTTATTTCGTAAGCATGAGATAAAAGTTGTCGTACAACAACTTCGGTAATGCTTCCATCACGGGTGGGTGAGCGGCAGCCAACCAGCGGCCGTGGCTAATACAAATACCTGCTCGGGTTGGCCGAGACCGTAAAGACGTCATTGATTGATGACGAAAGCATTAGGTACCGAAGTTATTCATAGTTCCCACGTGACGTCACAGCGGCCATGATTGCGACACAGTTGATGAGGACCTATCCTAAATCATTGGCAAATACCATTAAAATTTAATAAATAAGCCTAACTAAGAATGAAAACGTAAGCATAAGTAATGCAAAAATTAAAAATTACAACATACACCAATTTTGTTTTTAAAAAGGCTGAATTTTGAAGAACTATGGATTTAAGTGTTCTACCACAACAGCCGTCAATTGTTTCTCCATGGCAACGTCAAAGTTTGATCACAAATGTGGCCACCACGCGCAAAGATGTGACGTACGTGCAACCTATGAATTGTACGGTGACTTTTAGTTACGTTTGGGGCTATAGTAAGACACGTGAAGTCCGCCCACGCTGTCGCACCGCATGTGACCGGGGGGGGGGGGGGAGGGGGGGACAAAAACCCTGTCTGACTGACTGACTAACGCTGTCACTCATGCGACCGATGGGAACTATGTTTGGTGTGAGAGAATAATTCACAGCCTGTGCGATGTTGGGCGCGTGACGTCACCCGTAGGAAGATCTCATGATTTACGTCCGAACACACAAGTCGTGTCGTGACGGTAACTCGACAAATTAATGTTTTTTTATAGCACAAGACTGTGAATTCCAAAAATAGCCATGTGGCCGTGTTTTATTTCGGACAAACATTGAATATGCACCAATCAAAGAAAGATACAACAGTGGAGTTGCCTAGCAACACATTGTTTGTACGCCTGTGATGTCACAGCCCCCTCAATTGAGTCTTGTCTATTGATCAAGATATTGAAAAAGTGATCTCTACCGGTATGTGGTTTTTAAACAATGCTTTTAAAAACTTTGAAATATTGTGGTTCTTACGACCATTGTCATTTCATTAATTAATACGTATCACATCAATTAATTAGTTACAGAAATAACAATCCTAGCTTCTACAATATTTACAAGTTTTTAAATTAATTGTCTACCTTATAAAAATCCAAATCCGGGATGTGAATCAATTTTTCAATATCAATAAAGTACCCATCGTTATTCTCATCAACGTACGTTACCCATTGATTCGAAAATTGATGACTGAATTGATTGATGATTGGCATTTTACGTGTATACTTTACTCAGACCGTCCACGATGACTCATGTTGTTGGGGCGCAGGCCCTCAGCTTACGGCACGTACAGACGTGGGTTCGAATCCCGTATAAGGCATGTTTTTTGTAAATCTCCTTCGTCTCCATCTATTACCCCTCATCGTCTCAAATAGTATGATGATCGCAATTAAAAAAAAAGAAACGTAAATCAACAAGAATCGTCATCATTAATCGGAAATGGTGATATTTAAAACAACCGCTCCATCTTATCATACCAACATTTTTGTTTAGCATGACGTAATTGTCCGCCAATCTAACAAAGCTAACATCTAGATTGTGGCACGCGGCGTGACTTATACGTGCTTTATGTCGCTCTGCATACTCTGCAATTACTTCCCAATATGGTCTACGCTGATGCATCCAGCCAGCCAGAAGCCACACTAACTGACGTTTGACGTGTATATAGCGTAGCGTCTATATTTACACCGGTACGTGGTGTGACGTCACTGGTGTGATGTCATCGTGTGACTGGCTATCCTTGGCGTGCTGTCACCCCTGAAGACATGGGACATGGCTCCCACGGAGACTGTCATGGATAGTAATCCCAAGGCTGCAGCGCTGGCTGGCTTGTTTACGAGTAGGCTTCATTTCATTTAGAATTCATCATTCATTTTATATGAAGAAGTACATACCGAAGATTTTGTCGTCTATCAATTGGGTTTGAACTGCTTTGAGACCTTGGGCATCCACATTGTAATAGTAAATCAATTATCAATCCTATAATGAGCACATACTAAATTTGAGATGATGATGGGTTTATTTTGAAGAAACTGACATGATCAATCAATTCCTAAACGATTTTGTCGGGAAGTTTATTGGTGAGAGTGAGAGCTGATATTGGCCATATGAGAGAGTATGACGCGTATGATCGGGTGTATGAAGTTGACGGTGAGAGCTTACTGGGCATATAGTGTATGAAGTTGATGGCGAGAGCTTACCGGGTATGAAATTGTATTAAGTGTATGATCGGATGTATATAACAAAAGTTGGAGAGCTTACTAGGCATATAGAGTGTATGAAGTTGATAGTGAGAGCTTACCGGGTGTGAGATTGTATGAAGTGTCGGTTGTATATAACAAAAGTTAGAGAGCTTACTGGGCATAGGGGAAAAGTATTAATTGTATGATCGGGTGTATAAAGTTGACGGTTTTTCAACTTTATCAGTATATACTAAAAGTATGAAGTGTATGATCTAGTGTATGAGTTTCGAGAAGCAGTCAAGTGAAAATTCCCATTTCGCGCTATGAATGAAGTCGATTATTTACAATTAGTTTGATACTTGCGCTTCAATTGAACCGGCCGTCTGAGGACACTGTTACGCATTGTCCATCTTAGGCGACGAGTCTGCAGATTAGATAATAATTAGGGCAGCATGTTGGCTGTCGTCGCCAACCACTGACAATTATCTGTTCTCGGAATACGCTTGGCCTATATATGTTGGATGACAGCCAGTATTGCTTGAACCTGCTGCATCGTGTACTGCGTGACACTGACGGAAGGGCGAGCGAAACATTCATCTCACGACATACGACTCTGTGAAAACCGACTGTTGCTATCTTATTTATTGAATCACACGTATTCACGTTTATTTACTCATTCATTGTGGGTAGGCTACTAATGATTGTAAATTTTAAATTTCAACCATTCACAACTGCAGACACGTTGTTTAAAGCATTCACTTCTTCGATGTAATGAGACATTATTGAGATATGATTAAAAATAATGTTATTTGGGCGCCATGAACCATCAGCCTCGCACGTGCTGTTGTCCTGTCCTGCAGACTTGGGTGGTCCTAGCTTGACCCCAGACCCCAGACCCCAGACGACAATCACATAATGATCACATCTTGTCTTGTGTCGCATCGTATCATATTCGTGGAGAGATTCATAAAACACTCAACTTTGCGCCTCGTCTCGTAAATAGAGATTAAAATTTGAACCATAAGTTGCGCGTTGATGGTTTAAAAGCGCGAATATACTTTCTTTATCTCTCTCTTCGTTCGTTTTAATGGTGAGAGATGTGTAAAGCGTTGTAGTAATAAAGATAAAAATATAAGGGGTGATGTTTGGTGCTAGTTGTGACGTCATTGTAATGGTTACGATAGAAAGAAAGCTCACACACTTTTGGCTGGAGCGAAATACTAGGATTTAAACCCAGTAGGTATTGAGTTCGAATCCCGATTCCCGGCTGAACTTATCAGACTTGTTTGATTATTCAAGAGGAACTAACTCGTTCTGTAATCCGTACACACCGGTTACGTCCCCATTCACTGTTCGGTCCTCCAACTATCTGTAGGGAATAGGGTCCACATATTTTCTTCAACATTTTAGAAAATGTATTAAACTTCTTTGAATCTGTAGAAATGTTCCTTACTTTTGTGGTACTTATTACTTATTCATACTTACTCATTCGTGTTCACTCACATATTTTCAAGTCACGACTCGTCGGTTTGAGAGAGTTTTTTTGTTTTAAGATTTTAAAAATATCTGCTGAATATTTCGTATTTTTATAAATTCTTAAAGATTCCTTTTTCGGTAATGGTACAAAAACATCTAGACATTTTTAAAACTTTTTCTTTTTTAAATGATTTAGTAATTTTCCAAATATGTACATATCTCGGTACAATCTCAAACCACGCTGACATGTTTGCAGAAACATAACAGTCGATATGGTATAGCCGAGAGTGGGGAATGATTGCCATGATACCCAAGAAGGCGAAGGCGTGCGCGTTGTTTTTGCTTCTGCCATGCACGTTGCACGTAGCTCGCAGTTGCCACCACGTTGTGTACCTTGCTCTGTTTTATTAGGCGTACGTGCCTTTACACCTCTCACTTTTTCATGCCTCCGTTACGTATTTATTCCAAGCGTGGAGGAAGGCAGCAACACTATACAGAGCGGGCGCGGCGCATCGCACGCACTTCTTTGACAAGATGCGTGAGGGCTGGCTCCTTCCTAAGATCATACTAAGACCCTTTTACCCCGAAATCTTTCAGAACAGCAATGAACAACTATTCAAAATTAGTTATATTGATGCATCACCTTCCTTGATTGTATATGTTTGATTGTTGTGATGATAATCATATTAAGGTGAAGGGTCTGGAAATAATCATTGTGATCATAAGTCTCTACGACCGAGTAGATTCAACGTTATATTCAATATCAACATAAAAGCCGGTATCTTCCTATATCATAATTAACTTATAAATTTATTAAATTTACGTATTTCTGATCAAAAACAGTATTTATACTGATTTACAAAGGAGGACAAAAATACAAATTTACAGCGAAAACAATAATTAAAGTACTATACTTAAAACAAACAAAATAACAATTAAAATAATACAACAGCAAAACCATATAACTGCTCGAGAAAGAAAGAAATCACAATGAAAGTTGAAATTGAGAAAATATGGAAATAAATAGAAGTATAAGAAAGAAAGAAAGAAATGAAATAATAAATTGAGGTAACAGAAATGCACTCAAGTCTGAAAAGAAAAAAGAAAAATAATGAAATGGAGAGAGGAATAAAATCCTGTACTGCTCTAAATGTACATAGTCGTAACTCTTTTCATTTGAAACATAAAGTCCTTGCGTTAAAATCTCATCAGGTGTTTTTATTTTTTATTTAACCTAGTTTAAATTGAAAATATTGATGTTTGCAATGCAGACAAGGTATAAGGTAAGTCAGCAACTATTCCTCAGTCAAGGGCTCAAGGACGTGTTTTAGGCGACCAAGGAGTGTCGGTAGGCCGGCCCATCTAGACATAGGTATAATACTGAGATATTATTGCGTTGCACTTGTGTATTCAACACTCAACCATTACGTCACGTCAAAATAAATACTATTTGTGTAAATTTTAGGCGTCACTAAGAGACGGAATTTGCATTTCCATTTGCATTTTCAACTGGATTTCATTGACTCGAAGGCCGAGATGAACTTCATTTTAAGTTTCGCACATAAAAAGTGTCTGGCTGCTGTAAAACTAGCTGGCAGGTTTATGATGAGGCTACTTGTCGAGTGAATCCAAGGCATGATTGAATTAATTAAACTCAGTCGAGCTAAATAAACTCACTCAAAGATAAGCTTAGTTCATCGAGAAGAATGTGACAATCATGATCTGTGTACGTGTGGGACTCGGTATGACGGAAGCCAAGAAGTATCAGTATCACGTTACAAACTCTCGACTATAAATACATGGAAAAGCTGTAATTATTTATGTAAACGACGATTAAGTTATACCAAATTTCTAGCAAACGATCTTTCATAACATACCTTATAAGCTAGGACATTTTTAAATAGTGATACGCATTGCATCCTAAAGAACTTGTTCTGATTTTAGAAAAATGTTGAATCATTTCAAAATTAAAATATTTATTTATTAAGTAAGGTATATGAAAGTGTATAATATGTTCCCAGTTTTATATTTAAAAAATCCCATAACAAGTTTTGGTCGTAAGAAATGCCGTCACAGTTTTTCATTTTGTTTCCCGGTCATTGTAGAAAATATAGTTTCGACGCTTGTCGGTGTCCAGAGAACCTTCGCGTTGTGAATGTTTTAAATGGAGTGAGCGGGTACGTATCCCGTCTCAGGGGCCGCATCGTCACTCTAACTCACACACATGTTATATGATTCTGACAGGCGTCGTTTCGATGGCTGAAGTCTTCATCCATATGTTTTATAGGTAGTTTTAGTTGATCGCCCGGTCCCAAGGTAAGCGCTTTCCAGTTAATACTAATTAACGTATGCAGATTTGAAGCGATGTTGCACATGCGTGCATACATGCATTTACATGGTCGTGGCCTTGTCTGAGGAAATCAAGACTCATTACACAAAACTGGTATAAGAAAGTGGCGGCAAATGAGTGATGACATTTTTATGGAAATCCGTCGCGCTTCCCGAACACTCTGCTAGGTACATGTATGTGGTTAAATTATGTATGTTTTAAATTTATCAATCCGTTGATGGGTTTGAAATAGCTCTCCCTTCTTTCCTCTTTTCTCAGTATTTTTGTTTCTACGTATCGATTACAAATTGTCTGTTGCATATTATATTCAAATCTGAAATTGGTCACACAACTATTTTTCCCTTTTACTTCAGTGTACCTTTGTGTCTCAAAATATGCCAACTAGACGGTTAGCGTAGATCAAGATTCTAAACAGTACGTAAGTAATACGTAATAAGTATACGAAGGTGAAGTTTGTATCTGCTATAGAAATTCTTCTTTTGATTAATTATTTGGGGTGGGTTTGGTTAAAATCAGACACGATATTAGTGAAATTGTTCTAATTTGATAAAAATTCGACTTTCTCACAGATTTAAATAATATCTAACCACTAACCAGTCGTTTCCCCGAAATTCCATATTTTCCACGTTTATCTAAACAAACCAAAAATACCGAACTAGCACAATTGAATTGTACACCAACACACAGCGTATTTGTCTACTCTCGACTTAACCGATCTGTTGTTATATAACAACGGGTCTCGCTAACCGTTAGCTGTAGCGGGAACGAACATTCATTTGTCAACGCTCTCATATTTTATTTCGTTACAAAACAACAACTGAGTTTACGTCCGTCCCTCGTCGCTCTTTCACGTGTCACTCAGTACCGATATGTAATTAAGTTGGGTAATAATGCGTTGTCTTCGTCTCGTTGTTCGGTACTTCTACTTGCAGAATATCTCTTGGAGAGGTCCGGAGCGGAAGAGCCACGTTACTGACAAGTGACAACGGACAATTAGACTATAGCATGGGTGCCCGGGGTCTCTGCCAATGTTCTTAATTCATACATAATAATGGCAGACACACCTGGATGGGCTAGAAACACTCACGAGAGATGTTATCACCAAATCAATTCTCGTCTTGTGGCTCAACAATACACGACAAGTGGCTTCTTAGTTTTAGCTGTTAATTCCAGTGAGTTTGTCCTGTTTGCACTGTAGTCATATCAATTATTAATCAGTGTTGTCTTCAGACAATGGCATAAGGGAAAACTACCCTCCATACACAATTTAACTACAACAACCACAAACATGGTACCGAGCATTATGGGGCTGAAAAGAAAACTATGTTTAATTTATGCTTTTTAAATTTTAAACGTTTCGATATTATTTTACGAGAAATTTGTTTTTACCGTTGAAAACTTTGAGTTCTGATCTACGCAAATATTTATGTACGCTGTATAATGAATTCCGATCAGAAATCAAAGTTTCTCGTCGGTCGTGGCTGTCACATAAAATATAGTTATCGGCATTGTTGGATTAGTAACGGACCGACCATCGCACACATTCCGTACGCGTCGAGTCTCAGCATAGTTCCACAAACAGACCATTATAGTCTGCCGCTCTGGCTCGCTCAAGATTGTATAATTAGCCGCTCCAATGATTCATTCATCTCTCTCGGAACACAAACAGATATTACACAGATTGTTTATTGTCGTAGCGAGTTGAGTAAACTAGCCGTCTGTCGTGACTTCACTTTACGTCGCCTCGTTAGTGTGGCTGTCTTCGTGCATCGTGTGCCGCATTTGGAGTACATTGCACTAGAACTACACTAATCTGTAGAGACAAACAGATTAGGTGCATGTTAGAGTACAAATATAAAATATACGAGACAAATGTGTGCATTATGTGCCTCATTTGGAGTGTACATTGCACTAGAACTTCACTAATGCTATAGAGACAGATTAGGTGTGTGTTAGAGTACAAATATAAAACATTCGAGACAAATGTGTGCATTATGTGCCTCATTTGGAGTGTACATTGCACTAGAACTACACTAATGCTATGCTATAGAGACAGATTAGGTGTATGTTAGAGTACAAATATAAAACATACGAGACAAATGTGTGCATTATGTGCCTCATTTGGAGTGTACATTGCACTAGAACTACACTAATGCTATGCTATAGAGACAGATTAGGTGTATGTTAGAGTACAAATATAAAATATACTAGACAAATGCCTGCATCATGTGCCGCATTTGGAGTGTACATTGCACTAGAACTACACTAATGCTATGCTATAGAGACAGATTAGGTGCATGTTAGAGTACAAATATAAAATATACTAGACAAATGCCTGCATCATGTGCCGCATTTGGAGTGTACATTGCACTAGAACTACACTAATGCTATGCTATAGAGACAGATTAGGTGTATGTTAGAGTACAAATATAAAATATACTAGACAAATGCCTGCATCATGTGCCGCATTTGGAGTGTACATTGCACTAGAACTACACTAATGCTATGCTATAGAGACAGATTAGGTGCATGTTAGAGTACAAATATAAAACATACGAGACAAATGCCTGCATCATGTGCCGCATTTGGAGTGTACATTGCACTAGAACTACACTAATCTAGAAAAATAGATAAGAATATCACGGGGTCGGGATTAGTCTAGCGTTCAGCACTGAGTATATTGTTAGAGTGCAAATACAAAACATACGAGACAAATAGTTCTGCTTGTAGTGCTTCTAGTGTAATAATAACTCCTGATATCTTACAAATACAAACACACTTCAGCAACGCAACTACGTTCACACATGTTTCGATTTGAATTCACATAGGGACCCAAAAGAAAAACTATAGTATTTTAAACAAATGACAGAATATATGTAGTTGTTGAAATTTCTTTCAAACAGACGCCTTGTTCATTTTAAACAGGATATTGTTCCATCAGTTTAGGCACAGTTTTATCTTGAGTGTAAAGTAGTCTTGAACGCTTCCCCGTTTCCAATCAACTGAAGCTCAAGTTAATTGAACTACCCCATGTTGGTGCGGTTTTTTTCAATATCGCGATTTTCAATATCGCGGCCCTCCTTAAGAGAATCAAGTAGTTTGTTTTGGTGAAAAGAGTCACCCGAAATAGCAGTCGTTCTCATTTGTCTTATCTCACAGTTTTTTTTATTAGTTCCGCATTTCACATACACATTTTTAGTTACTAGTCCAATTCAAATTTGTGTGATTGCGCGCATTATGTAATGATTATTAAGTGTGTGTCTGGGGTTGGGGGTGGGAGGCTAAAATCGCAGCCTAGGGGTGCCAAATACTTGAATCCGGCACCGATGGTGTTCGAATCGGTGTTTTGCATCAACATAATTATTCTAACACACAGTGTATAAGTATTCGTGTGTACCTCGGATCATTTGCGTCAGCCTATATCTTGAATACGATTATGCCAGTTTGTCCATGAATGCATCTGCTCTCTGCTCCTACTATAAAACAGAACACAATGTTTGCATATATGCAAATTCATACTGAAATGTGATTGACATGTTGCTTTGTTCATTTTGTATCATGTGTAAGTTATTGAATGAATGCATAATTTGGTATTCCTGTCTAGTTTGTTATTAGCATGCACGTATAGATTGATGGGAACGCCCTGTTATATAGGCCTACTATAAACACAGCTAAGTAAGTACACTAGTTTCAACGACGAGTACACCAAACAAAGAACGTAAGAATGTCAGAGTAGTAAAAGAGGTAATATACTCTTGAAATAAAATGGTTTACAGGCACGCAAGTAGTTCAAGTAAGTAAATATGTGGGAGGGTTATTGCGTCGAGCGGATAGCTAAAGTATGTCCAGTCTTGAAGTACATTCACCATCCTGTCTATCTTTATTTCCAATCTCGGTGAATTGCGGTTATCCTGATTAGGAAGATGCCAAGTCAGCCATTTTTGCAAGCATTTTCCGTTATAAAATAAGTGCCCCCAATGAAAAAAAAAAACATCTCATACTAACTTAATTTTCTACTTCTCTAATTCCTATCATGTACTTGAAACAAGTCCGATCCGTTAGGTATAATTTATAACCGTATATTGGTTCCCTGGAAATTCCAAACATGTCCTGAGGTAAATAAGACGTCCTGTCTGAGTTTTATTTAAGACTGAAAATACATTGCTCGACAGAAAGATAATTTCCCCTTTTTAACGCCCTGAATGTCTAAATTCACTTAGCTTCTTAAAGGTGATATGACGATTGTGTACCTCAAGGCTGGCTTCACGTGAGCTAACCGTTACAAGTAGAGAGCGTGCACGATCAAGTACGCTAATGAATCAATCACGTATTCTCGTCAATTCATCGTTACACTTGTTGCATCTACGTTCAAGGAATATTGATCATCCTTCGCGAGATGGGCTGGATCGCTAACCCGGTATTATCTTGATTCAGTTGGATATTTGAACACGTCGCCCCGCAAACCCCTTGGTACATATCAACCAAGGCCTGATTGATCTCCGCCTAGCGGAGGCTCGTCGAACTTCCCGCCCTTGGATGCCGAGGTCCGTAAATCCCCTGGCGAGATACAAAGAAACTCCGCCAAGGTATGCACGGATGTGCATTGACATGATGCAGTAACAGCTTTTTGGCAAAGTGGGTTTATTCCTGTTTCCAGTGCAGAAGGTCCAGGGTTCGATTCCTCGTTCGAGCCTTTGCTTAAAACATTAACATTAAAACAGTGACTTTGGAGCCGTCATAGCAACGAAGCTCATCAGTTCTTGGGGGCCAGTATTTTGTTATAAAGAACATTTCTTGATAAAGAAAGATGGTACCTTTACAGCTTAAGAACCTTTTGGGACCTCAAAAACAGTTTGTTATATAGATTATTTTGTTATAAAGACGTTTGTTTTTAATAAGTTTCACTGTAGTGTACGTGTTTCCATTGAGAATCAGTTCTAGACTATTAATACATTTTTATTTTATTTTATTTTATTTTATTTTATTTTATTTTATTTTATTTTATTTTATTTTATTTTATTAAATTTAATTTTATTTTATTTTATTTTATTTTATTTTATTTTTATTTTATTTTATTTTATTTTATTTTATTTTATTTTATTTTATTTTATTTTATTTTATTTTATTTTATTTTATTTTATTTTATTTTATTTTATTTTATTTTATTTTATTTTATTTTATTTTATTTTATTTTATTTTATTTTATTTTATTTTATTTTATTTTATTTTATTTTATTTTATTTTATTGCGGGAATCGTGCGGTCTAAAACTGAGCTTGGAATAACAAAATGCGTATTTGTGTAAATACCGCAACAGCAACAGGAATAAAACGTCATACAGCGTCGGTTACCAACACGATATATATGTTATAACCTGATGGGCCAAGCCGAGGCCTTCGTTATACTCACTCGGCCAAGCCCCTCTCGGTTGAGCAGATCTCAAACTTCATAATCCTGCGTGTGCGTGCGCGTGTTTGCGTGAATCCAATAAGGAAGTTTTGAGGGTAAGAATATGAAATAAACACATGAATATTTCAACTCTATTAAGTAGATTTCCATGCTAATTAACGGAATGCGGGAAGGACGGTGGATGCTCGGGTAGGCTGCCTCGCAAATTGATAACTTATTCACGGTGAGATAAACGCAACCAGGCAGGCGCAGATATCGGAAAGTATGTAAATTAGTAAATAAGGAAAAAGAGTTTAATGGCGAGGAAAGTATTTTACGTTGTCCAAAAAATTTGCAAATACGAAATGAAAAGGGGGTTTTCTTGTTTAGTTTTCTAATTTTTTCCGCTGACATTGATGTTGAATTAAGGACTTTGTTTTTGTCTTGAGAAACTCGACGCGAACCCTTCAGTTTTCAATATTTGTTGTTCGGAAAATGTTCTACAAGCGGGTGAAGTCAATAATATAGATCCGGCGGGGAACGAACTACGGTGGATTGAGTGAGGTTAGGGACTCGAACAGGACGGGGAGGGGGAGATTAGTTACGTGTTACTCTCTGGCAGTGGCACTGTTGTGCTGAAAACCATATTACTGATACGCAAAGCATTGTCCCGGGCTCGATCCCCTCATGACTGCGATGATCCAGTAGTACCCATATCACGCCCCCATATACACAAAGCAACATTCCTCCGGCAGCCGAGACCCATAAAAACACAACACATCTTGAATAATAGACTCTTGACGGACGAAACATCATCGGTTGTCGGTCCAGCAGTCAGGCCTGGGGCGGCGACGAGTGGTTTTTGGCAGCTCTCCGTACACACACACATGCTCGGGGGACTTGTTGAATAATCGCGAGCCATCAACATGCAAGGCGGTGTGTGTATGTGCGTCGTCTTTACAGGGGTATCCAACCATTCAACTTACGACTACGTACAACATGTAATACAAATTTACTATTTATATCATGTAGCAGTTGATTCCACCAGCCTATATGCACCCACCTTTGTTGATGGAAACTCTTTTTTTATGGCAACTCTTTTTTTTGCACCAGGCAAAACTTTTTTTGACGCAACCAGGCAGGCGCAGATATTGGAAAGTATGTAAATTAGTAAATAAGGAAAAAGAGTTTAATGGCGAGGAAAGTATTTTACGTTGTCTACAAAATTTGCAAATACGAAATGAAAAGGGGTTTTTCTTGTTAAGTTTTCTGATTTTTCCGCTCACATTGATGTTGAATTAACAAGTTTGTTTTGGTCTTGATAATCTCAACGCGAACCTTTCAGTTTTGAATATTTTTTTTCCATGATGGGGGTCATTTTTTGGCGGGCCTATGAACGTACCTTTTTTTAAAGATGGCCCTTAATTAATTCAAGCCCTTTAAAAAAATATTTGTATTTATGGCCTAAAGTAAACTCAGCTCCAAGAACTGATTTTCAGTGGGGACATTTGTGCAATTTACTATGTGCTTCAATGCTATGACGGCTCAAAACTCCAAAGTCACCGTTTACATACACTGGTATACCATACTGATAAGATTAAAGTCAAGTTCAACAAGTAGAAAACCAAAACAGCCCGACCCGGTAATCGAAACCCTGGACCTTCTGCATTGGAACCAGCACGAAATAACGAGCATCATTTGTCGAAAATTTGTATAGGCCTACCAGTCGCTTCCTGCTGTGGCCAACCCTACCTCTGAATTCGGTAGTCAGGCTTCGTTCCTCAAGTTTGAGCTATTTCTACGTTTTAAAGAACTGCGAAGAAAAATCAGCGCATTGATGTAGTAAAGTTTGAGTCGGGCGGGAGCAGCAATGTGCAAATCGTTTTGCATTGAATATTCATTAAACTCTTCCCGCTACGCGGAGCTCTCATCATCAAGCTGCGTACTTGGCTGTTTCTTCTCCGCTCAACACTCGACAACAATCAATATCCAACACTTCATCTTCCTCTACGGTGTAGAGCTATCAGTAGAAACAAGGTACGACAAACCACCGCCAGGGGATGTACGGACCTTGATCGAGACGGCCCAACGGTTCCACCAACTTTGAATCCCGAGATTAGCCGTTAATCGGGAATTTGCAACGGATTAACATGGCGTCTGGCTGAAGACACCAAGCATTTTGTACGTAATACTTTTCTTTACAATACAATATAAAACAATATACAGTATGTCGTTATTTTGTTGTAGATTACAATACAATGTGAAGTAGGGTACACACACAAAAATGGCGAGGTGAAATATAATGGCAACCAATCTGAGATTTATAAATCGGAGATTAAGAAAGTTTGATGAATTCGCACCTCACATCTTGCACATTCTTATTTCCCCGCGATGAAATCAAATAACGCGTGAGGTAGTATAGCTGTTGTGATAGATTTGAATTTCTCGCCAATCCTCCCCGTGTTGGCCCCTAAATGGCGAACAAGTAGTGGAACGGATTGCGCGAAGACCTGACTTTGACGTTTTCCGATCCTCCATTAGGAGTATTGAGAGGATGTTGAAAAGGTGAAATTTATGTCATTCAACTTTTTAAGTTCACTACAAAAAATCATATCAAAACTACTATTCTTGTAATTCGCTGCCCATCTTGGCCTTCAATTCAAAAAGTTCGATGACAAAATTGGACCGCCTCCAACTTCTTCAATTCAGGGACAAAAGCGAATCAGCAAGTTCAGTATAGTAACATACAACAACAGTTTGTCTCGTGTCTCTTTGATGTTTATAGAGCGTGTTTTCTTTCTGATCCGTATAAACGAATCCCTGAGTGGGTGGGTTGTAAATGTATTTTCCTTGAACATGTGTGTTTGATCCGTGAATCAATAAAAATACTCTCTTCAACAAATTCAAAACGTGGAGCGCTCCAATTGTTGTTTTTGAATGTCTTGAATAAGAGTAGCATATTATTTCAGCACTCTAAAAATCTGTTTTTGGACTAATGTACTTTTGCTTGAAAAATCCAAATTACACACTGGATATCATTGGATTCATTAATAATAAACACAATAAAGGAATACGTTTTATTTAAAATTCTCTTTATATTACGGTTTAAGTAATCTCACGTTCTATTGGTTTGTTTTACAAGTTTGGTCATCAATTAATGTGTAGTACTTCAGTCAGTTTTCCTGGTAATTGTAAGCCGAAGATTCTCCCAGCACAGTGTGTGGTCGCCCCAATAGAAACCCCGCCCGCCCGCATACATTCTCCATTCAATATCAGCTGATGCCCATTTAATTTACATAATCAAAACTATACCCTTTTAGAATCAAAGTTATTATAATTAATGGCCATGCATATTGTCGATGCAATAGTCTTCTTTATGGCCGGCGGGCCCACATGGACGCGCCTATACGTTTTCGTCATCGCTAACGGTTCAGGGTTCATTCCCCGTGTTATTATCCCCCCCCCCCCCCCCCCCCCCCCCCCCGGGGCCCTTCCTCGCATTGTACTTAGCTTCACGTATACATTGTGCTTTTAGGATTAATCTATCATTCCGTTGATCAAGATTTGAATAAACACTTTTATCGGTTCGGTTCGCGTTTTGTCGAATCCGCACGACTCTACCCGAGCGTCAGCTTACAGAGAATTATGTAGTTATTTTTTTTGTTTTTTACCAAATCCATCTGGCTGCCGGTGAAATTAGACTAATTCTATTTCCGATGAGATTAAACCATGGATTTATAATAGTATACAACTCCATGATTAAACGTTGTCGTTGGTGGGTTGGTTGGCTGTTTTTATTTTTACAATTATGTTTTCATGCCAATGATGGACGATTTAAACTCGGAAATAATCCGTTGTCGGACCGCGCATGTAGACGAGAAGAAGCAAAAGAAGACGAAAACAAACACGAATTATTATTTGGTGATCGGTTTCTCGAAGATCTTTATGACGAAAGTTTGAGCCTGTGTAATTATTTTGTGATTTTTAAACAGAAGGTACAATTCGATACCTTTGTCTCTGACATAAGTATGGAAAGTTAGCACACCCATAAAAACAAACTCGCTCTTTATAATAACACCTGTTTTGATGTTTCGGGGTGGGGGGGGGGGGGGGGGGGTTGAGTAACCACGCCCCCCACCCCCTCTCTAGTTACGCCACTGTAAGGAGTGTTTATAAGGGTGGAGAGCGCTTGCTTTTCGTGCGGTGGTCAGACTGGATTATTTTAGTATCCACCCACAAAAACCAACAAATCACTCACTACACATGCAGTTATGTTTATGGCTAAATTACGTTTTGTGTTTTATATATTCTGTCGACGCTCGTAAAACGCGAACCCGTTCCGTTCAAACAACTTGTTTTGTTATGAGATGCAACTGGTAAACCGGGTATATAAGAAACGTCTGGCTTGCAGAGTAGGAATTCTTGCCTGCCTGAAGACGAACGGAGCAATCTCGGCGAAACGACAGACGTCTCAATCCATCTACTCGACTTGTAATATCCTAACGGATCACTTTTTCTTCTCGCAATTGCAGGGGCGTTGGAAGTACATTTTGCTAGGGGGGGCAAGCACTTATGGGTTACAGAATATAAATAATAATTATAAATAAATGTAGAAATGGCTTTTTCGAGAAATTTCGGAAGTGGTTCCTGCAACTACTATCAAGTCTCACCGACGAAATTGTTCTGGCCGTATTACGGTGGTCCATTTTTATATTTAGGCACCATTTGTATTCTTAATTTTGTTTAGTTTATATATATGTTTCGATTTTCGTTTTAATATAAGTTATTGTATGTTAATCTGTGTCTTACGGCAACAGCTTTGGCTGCAGAGACCAAATAAAGGTTGTTATTATATTTATACGTTCTTATAAAAATGTTCACCTTTTCTTGCAAAAAACACATGTGTACTTAACACATGGAATAGCTATGTTTTCACCATCGATGAACAATAAAAAGCATTGCTCTGGTGATAAGAAGTTCGTGCCGAATCAAACATCAGTTTTTTTTCGTTCAATCCCACTTCAATCTTATGCAAAGTTTTCATGTATTAGTTTCTACGGCCTTCACTAATACCAACAATAACTTCATCGTATTACAGTAAAATAATACACACACATACGTCTATATATATACATATGCACAACACAAGCAACAACGAACGAACAAGCGGTAAATTTTGGAAATTTAAGAATGTTTTAATTTTATGTTCGTTGCTCAAACTCACAGCATTCAGCACGCCCCAAATACCTCAGCTCGTTCGGATGTTTTCTTTGCAGATTCATTGCAAATTTCTTTTGTGTTCAAGCTCATGAGACGATCGTTATGAATGTGCAGTGCCCCGTGTGGGCCCGGGAAAGAATAGGCCCAGGGTGACTGCCAGTCGTAAGAGGCGACAAAAGGAGACCCGTCTGGGCCCGAGTTGACCCCCAGCCGATTGGGCGCGCTCAAACCCAGCCCGGCGGAGCTTGGAGTAGAATAGGCCCAGAGTGACTCTGCTAGTCGTAAGAGGCGACGAAAGGAGACCCTGTCCCTTCCCCCCCACTGTCCCACTGAAGATTTCTCCACCCACATGGCCCTGCCCTCCCTTGCTGGACTCCCTTTATGACGACTCCCGTTCCGACGACTCAGTGTTCCGTAAAATCATTTCACTAATGTCCACCTTAATGTAAAACCTTTTTTGTTACAATTAGAACTAGTGTCCGGTCATAGAAAATACCTGCTTATCTCGCCGAATAATCCTAGATGTAGGGACACACAGGCCTGCATGCGCTTTGTTGTTCAGACTCTGCTGTGAGTCTTTCAAAAGCAAAATCTTTCATTCAATTTCCAGGAATCAATAAGAAAACTATGAACAGTTGAAACAGACTGACTTTAAATCCCCAAAAAACTATTTGAAAGTTGAGAAATATAAAACTTTCAAATTTGATATCTTGTTATGTCAAGGGCGTAATATGTTGTTTCAAAGACTATTAAATCAGTGCATCGAATTCACAGTATGGGGATGGGGGGGCAAAAATATACTATTGCCCCCCCCTGAAGTTTCTAGGGGGGGCAAGCGCCCCCTCTGCCCCCCCGGTTCCAACGCCACTGCGCAATTGTAAATTCATGCGAACGAGAATAAACGATGACTGCAAAGAGCAAAAGAGCAAAAGAGCAAACCAATTGTGTTATTGGGTGGTTTAAGCGTCGTCTCTCACAGTTATACGAGTAACGTGTATAAAGTTCAGTTTAATTTGGCTCTTTGAAGTACAATAGATGATGCTTTAGCTGACACTTACAATGAGTTTTGTATAATATTGCCAATATATGCTTACGAAATAATAAATATCCAAATTCAATAATACCAAGTGAGTTTTCTACTTCGCTATACCTACCTTGTACTTCAAACAGGTTAATTAGGGATAAGAACTTAACGTCATTGGGTTGGATATCTGGAAACTGCTAGCACAGTGGGCGTGACTAATGAGATGTGTGCACTATACTAAGCAGAATACCGCCATTTACGAATGTGTAATCTGTTGATTGTCGTTGAAACATAGTGCATGAATGGAGTAGTAAAAGAGGTTGTAAGGTCGGTAAGAGAATATTTACTTTGAGACTAGTATAACTTCCGTGATAATATGATACTGATAATAGTATATTACGATGTTATAAAATAAAAGTAGCCTACTATTAATATACTTACTGATAACATGTAGTCCTATACTTTATGTGCTTGATAATTTTAAAATACTTGGCTCAGTATCAGTAAGGTATTTTTATAAATACGAAGATGTAAAAGAGAGGGATGATAAAGTCTTTTGTCAACAATAAAAACAGCGCTGCCACGCAGAGCGGATCTAGTTTTTACTCCGAGTCGACAAATATGAATTTAGAAACTTCTTTATCGACTGTTCCACGGCCAACCGACTCGGATTAGAGCCGCGCCGCTAGGATCAGAGTCGACAAAGATGAATTAAAAAACTTCTTTATCGGTATTGACTGTTCCACGGCCAACCGACTCGGATTAGAGCCGCGCCGCTAGGATCAGAGTCGACAAAGATGAATTTAAAATCTTCTTTATCGACTGCTCCACGGCCAACCGACTCGGATTAGAGCCGCGCCGCTAGGATCGCCACCATCTGGGGTTGGGCACTCACTTGAATGTTGTCTGAGGTCTGAGGCAGCTCCCGCGTAATGGATCTGTTTCTCAGTAAGTTATATCAACTTCTCTGTGCGAGAGACGAGAGCAAGGGAGGTCGTGAGCTCTGCGAGATTAACTCAAGTGATCTCCATCATATAACATTACTATTTATACACCCGTCACTCAAACACAAGTGGACGTGCATACTTGGCCTTTTCAGTAGTTAAAATAAGACTTGAACGCCATCTATCTGCCGGATGTGTGTCTGTGTCTGGCCCTAGCGAACAGCTCGCTAACTAATCATCACCCTGGGTGGGTTCTATTGGTTTGCATTCGTAGCTCATGGTGGCCACACTAGGTACTATATAAACTTCTGCCTATTAAAGGTCTCTCACACCAAGAAGTAAGATAGTGTCAGGGGAGTCAGGACCGCCCACAATTAGTTTCCAACCTAACAAGTGCGAATCACTAACGTTTTTCCCGATTATCTAGTACAATTTGGTTGCGTTAAGTTTTTTGACGGAAACCTGCTTGCACGTTTTCTTGTGCGTTACCGTCAAAAAACTTACCGCAACCAAATTGTACTAGATAATCGAGAAAAACGTCAGTGATTCGCGCTTGTTAAGTTGGAAACTAATTGTGGACGGTCCTGATACTATCTTACTTTTTGCTGTGAGAGACCTATACTATACTATAGTTACTATACCGGTCTCAGATCCTTATCTACTGTCCTTCATGCACTATGTATCAAGAGTCAACAGGTTCCTGACGTTCTTTCCACACATTCGTAAAGGCATCGTTCCGCTTGTAGTAGAGCGCACAAACCTCATCACTCGCACCCGCTGTGTTAGGAGCTTCCAGGTATCCAACCCAAGGTCGTAAATTATCCCTCATGTACTTGTTTCAAGTAGATGTAGAAACTGGAGGAGTAGAAAATTAAGTTGGTACTCTTGTATTAGGCTATGTCGTAAGAATGAGACCATACTTTTATGTTCAGACAACTTTATACGGCGACAGGTGATAATACATTGCAATTGTTCATTTTTAGCATCAATTAATAATTCATGTTGTTTAAAAATGTGGGGTAAAACTAAAACCGTGTAGTAAATTAAAGTGACTACAAGTTATGACCGTGTGAAAAGGCAATATATGACCAGCTCGTTCGTATGGAGCAGTCTTTAAACGTTTTCAGGCCGTCCCGCGACACAACCTAACTAAAACTGTCAAGAGATAGCGCTGCTAAGCTGTACCGTTGTCTGCACCATGTTAGGTTATTAAAAAAGACTCGTCAGTTAAATAACTAAATATCAACTGTGCATTAGTTAATTTGTTGCATGTAGTCTCTTTTTAGTGCCATGTTATATACCTTTACTAATATAGTATTTGCTTGTACAACCTATAAAGTTGGTTCTATGTTAGACATTACGATAAAATAACAAATGGACATACATAATAAATTACCATATTATGATTAGTTTTTATTGATGATTTGCGCTATCACCACATCACATGCCGTGTTTGTTTGTAACTGCGTTACGCATATTCAACAGTTCTCAATGGAAATGTGCAAACTCTAAATTACATTTTGAATTAGGTATGCGTGTTGTGGTTTTTAACTTAGTTTTTTCAAAGTGTTGCATTGTGTATAACTAAAAGTAGCCACGGTTTCCGTCCGAGATCGATTTTTCTAATTCTTGTGATACTGTTGCTCTGTGGCTCGATCGTTGTAACTTGTGACAAGTACTGACGCACTATAGAGTGTAGATCCCTATATGCAGTAACCTTTCGTTGTACATCATGAAATAATATCAGCTTGAATCCGAACTTCTTCGTTCAATAAATATTTTTTTTTTCAAACTCGGGCAGAATTCATGACAATATACAGTAAAAGTTACAAAATAGGGCTCCTAAACTTTTCAAGTTCCAATCTCTTACACGGGCTATACCCTCGGGGGCGTGAAGGGGGGGGGGGGGGGGGAAGAGGATTCATTTTTTTGACAAACAATTTAAAGATTATACTGATAGAAACATTATCGTAATTATTTCTTTTTTTTATGTTCAACCCCGAGAGTATTATGAATTTATCAAATTTCCGGGACATTTGAAAATATCCGTATTTTGTCTATTTTTTACACATCTCCATTCTGGCATTGCTCATGCATTGTTCAGGCATTGTCCTTATGGTGGACCAGGGTTGGAAGTTGATGTGGTATTCACTACACAGAGCAAGTATTTGATTTACTTTGAGCACATGTGTAATGCAATCCGTCTCAGCTCTGTGTCGACCAACTCGTGTCATCGACTCACTTTTCCTCCCTCAGCCCAAGTTAGAAATGTGTTAACACCCGTCATTAATTAAAACTAAATTGCGGTCAAGCGACGTCAACGATGCAAGACAAATATTTGACGTCGATCACTCATCGTTCGACTGCAGTTGGTGCACTTGTTGTTTGTTTGTACACAGCTGTAGCCGTGCAGTGCAGATAGCGGCCGAGCGCACTGACTTCACAGGGCAGGCCTGACCCCGGAGTTACAAATAAGACAGCATAGTATTCCAATGAAAATGTATCATTCGCTACAAAGTTATATTCATGCAAAAAAATATCTGTTTCATTTATTTATAATTATTACTGGCGAAAATTGAAGAATTTGTAGATAACTATTGAAAGTAATGTAAACATTCACAGTTATTCTAATAGGTATATCTTCAAGTTCTTCAAAATCCGTTTAATCTTACATAAGATTCTATTCTGGTGTACACATTTTTTGTCAGTCCTGGAATATGAATATTTTGTATCAAAAGTGTCTAAACGAATTCAACGCTTTGCTTTTTCTCAATTCAAATTATACAGTTTCTTCAATTCTATTTTGATATAACATTATCCAATCGTACACTGGGGTATCAAGCCCAAAGTTTTCAGAATTTTTTAGATATTTTTGGTAACCAAAAACGTACCAAAAAAAACAACACATTTTGATGATTGCTGGCAGATGAGAGTTGCATTCTCTTGCCTTCCATTCTCACGGATACCCTCCATTCTCAGCTCATACACTAACGAAGCCAATCGGCTCCAACCGGCACCATGATTGATGTTGTGTGTTTAAGGAGGAATCAATGCAGTGCTCGTTGAAACTGAATACGCGTGCTCCAATTAGTAATAATACATTTCACCTCTATTAAAAAGGAAACAGTATAACAGGTAAAATTTTATTAAAAACAACTAGTTGGATAAGAATAATGCACTGTTCCTTTTCAAGATTAAAAATAACGCAATATTTCGAGCACTCTTCAACGGGCTACCTCAAACTAACAACTCGTTAGTTACACTGGTTAGTTTGAGGTGGGCTACCTAGATCAATGATCAGTGCTCGAAATATTGCGTTATTTTTAATCTTGACAAGAAACACTCCAACTAGTGGTTTTTAATAGCATTTCACCTCATAACGAACATAAGACCAGGTTTGAGGTTATTTGTAATCGGCCACCAAACCCTCTTGGAAATATGAGGGATGCGTGCGAGTATAATTAGAACACAGATACGGAGTCATAACCTGGGCCAGCCACTTAGATCCGTATTCATATTTCATAGACGGTACAGTACGTTCTATACCAGCACACATTCTTGCTAGCGTTGTTGCAATGTATAAATAAAATAACGAGTAAAATAAAACCACCATGGATTTTCAATGGACTAGGGGTCGAATATATTCTTCAAGTATACATAACAGGTGTTTTAAGTGTCCCAGACATGTTGAGCACATCAACCGAGTCCATGCACACATTTGATATTTAGACGTGCCACTCCCCTTCATTTGTATCATGCCATTGTGTTGCGTGGATTGGGGTTTATATATAACATGACTACTACTTTTGATTTCATGCATTCTCGTATAACGTGTGAATTTCACTCTTTACGTTTAGCGAGTTAACTCCACATTTTTATGTGTGAAAGGGCGATAAAATAATGCGCTGATGGTATTGATATAAACGCGCTGCTCTTCATCGTGCGGGGGGAGGGAGGGGGGGGGGGGGGGCGCTATCGGCACATGTGCCGCAGCCGAGAGACCGAACCGCAATTAGAGTTGTCGAAGTAAATTCCAGGAAGTGGATTAAAACACTAGATTTTAATTAAGATCTACATGCGAAGATAAAGCTATAGGGCTCGCTAATGTAGATCGCGCGAAGTACATTTACCCCCAGCGATGAGTGGGAATCAAAGTTTCTATCCCCTAGCCCGGGGGCTAGTCAAACTCCCAAGGTTTACCGAACCTTCGCTTCATTATTTTTGACACAGTTTTTATTATACACAAAATGTGTTCACAAATAGTTATGTAAATAAAATAATGACACATTAGCACACATTTTCAACTCGGTAAATGTAATAATATCCACTCCAAGTATCCCAAAAAAATTGACAAATGAGTGGTATTATTGGTAATAAAAAAAATGTTGTTATACTCGAAAATCCTTGCTAAAACGTTGTAATTGTGCTCCTTCCATTCAGCAAACTTTCATGGATATCGGAGATCAGACCAGGGGTGGATCAATGTATATATTTTGGTTAATTCTTCAAATAGTCAAAGTTATACCATATTTTGAACGCGACAGATCAGCTAAGGTGATGTTTTGTCCATCGCCCACATTTCACTGTTCACAAGAGGGTTGAGTGGGGGTAGTTATTATTTGATACACGTACTTCAATTACTTCAGTTCGACCCTTCACTTGTTGCACGTAGCACGTATCACGTATACTGGTCGCATGCAGTCGTAGGCCTACACACCACGGCAACATGTGCTAGAGTGATTCGTTATAGAACACACCGTTGCGTAACACGTGTTGTACACCATCTATCTACCATGCACTCGCATACATTGTCTCATCCAAATAATAATGACCACACTCGTCGTCGCGGTTAGCCTCGTTGCATTGCCGCTATACATAATGACCATGCACTTGTCGTCGCGGTTAGCCTCGTTGCATTGCCGCTATACATAAATCAAACAACGAATAGTTATTAAAATAATGTTATTGATATGTTTTTTTTTTTCTAAGAAAACGTTGTGTCGCTTGATTTTCGTCGTCTAGTTCGTGTTTACTGTTTGCTAATGGTTAAACCTGTTGAGTATAGTAACTCAGTAACTTACGTAACTTCATCATCCGAAGCTTACTGTCGGTTGTGTATGTTGTTGTGGTCGTTCTTCTCTCCGTGTTGTTGTTGTTGTTGTTGTTGTTGTTGTTGTTGTTGTTGTTGTTGTTGTTGTTGTTGTTGTTGTTGTTGTTGTTGTTGTTGTTGTTGTTGTTGTTGTTGTCGTCTTCCGATGAGCTCTGCTCCCCTCCCCTCCACCCCCGCGCCCGTGATGTGTCTTCCAATGTTGATTAAACCTGGACAAATGTCGGACGTTGTTGCCTTCTGATCGCCCAAGTTAGTTAGTCTGACGAAAGTTTTTCTACGGAGCTTTAATGTTTTCGCAGTGCTATATAGCAACACAATCAGAAAGTTGGTTCAGTGGTGTAAGTAATTCTAAATTGATCTTGTGGGAAATGCTGCACACAAGTTGAGATTAAAAAGCCGCGGAGCCATGTTTTATTGTGTTATTCCATGTGGCGGTGTACGCCCATTGGTATTATACCGCGGACTACGCTGTTTTTTGTAATCAAGGAAGCTCGGGTGGTTTTGGTCTTTATTGAAAGTAACTGGAATGATACGTTTTACGCTTTTGACCTTTTTAGTGTTCTCCGCTCTCGTGACGAATTTGACAAAAAACGAATTTGAATGTAAACGAAGGTTTTGATGTATGTATATTTTGATTAAATAGTTGAGAAAATCATTTTTATGAAATCATGAAAATTATATTTTTTGTAGCCTATTTTAATAAATTCGTTAAACGTAACGGTAATTATGTTTTTTTTAATACGCATGTTGGTGCCCTTATTTGTACGTCCTTGGGACCTGCGCAACATGTTAGATACAAGTGTTGGTGCCTTTATTTGTACATGCGCAACATGTTAGATAGATATGTTGGTGCCTTTATTTGTACATCCGTTGGACCTGCGCAACATGTTAGATAGACATGTTGGTGCCTTTATTTGTACATCCTTCGGCCCTGCGCAACATGTTTGGTACAAATGTTCACAGACGGCGAAGCCAGACACTAAAAGCTATAAGAATGACCGGAATATAAAGGCAGCGCCATCATCGAACGGCGAGAACTGCACTTTGCATCTCAAAGCTGCGATACATGAATTATTTTATAGTTATGAAGAATTATTCATGATAGTTTTGAATTGTGAATACTATATTATTATTATCTTCTGAGAAACTACGTTCATGTACATTGTACAACCCCCCTCCCCCCCACCGCTCCCCCCAATCCCCAATGCAAGCTCTTTGTATTCTAAGAGCGAACCCTCATACAAAATTAACAGCACGTGCGCTTTGTATCTGAGCGATCATTGAACATAAAGTATATATATATATATATATATATCCGTCTTTCAAAAACTATGATTTAAATTTGAAGACTAAAAAGAAAGAAAGACTACACCGTCACTATTGAATTGTTTTCTGATTATGTGTCAATAATACAAAACCAGATGGAAAAAGTGAAAACAGGGCTCAGTTTGGATTCAAAAGAACAACTGTTTAAAAAGTTTAATGTCCCCGTGGGCTGCGCTGCAATCCTCTACTAAGACATTTGTCTTCTCTTTTACCCTCTATGTCAGGTGTAATCCCTACAGCCATTGTCACCTTACAGTCCAGTAGGAGCAGGCTACGTGCCGGTACTTCTTCTCCCTCGTAACGTCATCGCACATCGTCTCGATAGTCTTCAAGATAGGCTTCAAGATAGGCTTCAAGATAGGCTTCAAAGGTCTATTATTGTCATTCAGACGGCCAGGGGAAAAAATCGTGTATGAACAACTATAGTGTTATACTTGCAACTGGAATTATTCTAAACCATGCGGGAAGATCAAACACACAAACACACACATTGCTATCAAACACGGTCACTAAATGCAGTAGGAACACAATTTGCTTATAATATTCAAACAAGTTTTTCCTTAATTTACCCTGAAATATTGCTCAGAATTGTTTTTATATAATTTGTTTATTCTCTTTAAACACGCTTCTTATGAAACCCTTCAAAATAAAAGATAAATAAAATAAATAAATAAATTCACATTTAGAGTCTACCCACTCAGTAATTAAACTGATTTGCAGTGGGGGACTTTAATTTAAAGTGACTAAACCAACCCTGTAGGTTTCGAACACCATCGACGAGTGAGCGATAACCAATCAAAGATCGATATTTCAAATACGAAACATATGAATCAGTGATTGGACAGTGCGAACACCTGCGGACAAATGCCAGAATCAACAAGGCCGATTCAGAACAACTTTGAATTTATTGAGTGCTTCGTTGCTAGGACGGCTCCAAAGTCACCGTTTACTTATTCCTAAGCCAAGAAGTAATGGAATTGAATCCACATTAGAAGTTAAAAAACTTCTGCCTCATGAACTTCTGCTTCATGAACAGCCTTAAGCCGCCTTAAGCCCTATTCGAAGGGAATAAATAAAACATGGTCGCGAAAGCTGCGAACACGTTCGAAATGAAAGTGTTCAGCTTGATTTACATTTGTGTGTTCTATCTCAACCAATTACAATATGTGTTTCAAGGATTGTGTGAACAGAGTCGATAAAAAAGTTTCCTCTTTTAGAGGGAGGGGGGGGGGGGGGCGGACTTCTTTATCGACTCTGGTGTGTGCGGGACCCTAACACCGTAACGCCATCGCTTATTTTATGGTACTCGTATATTGTTTGTTGTAAGGGGATTATTCTACGTAGTTAATGATCTGAGGAAACTTTTCGTGCGTAGGTTGGTAACGGAGCGGGGTGAATTGATGTGTTCGTATATGCTTGTCTCGTTTCTTAGATATTGTAATTTTAAATATTCAAATTTCGTTAAGATGGGGGTTTTAATGTAAGTCTCTCTAGTGTCTGTACTTCCGTATTGGGGCTGGGATCGCTTCCCCGTAATAGATTACTTAGACGGGGTTGGTTCGTTCCCGACCTGACTTACACTCTGATCTCTGTAACGACCGACTGTGCTCGTAATATTGCATCATCGCGGAGAGCTGTTCTCTCAGACATCTCCGCACTCTTCATGGTACTGTATATATATATATATGTATATAAGACTCCCGGGGAAGCATTTCTTAGCTCTTGATGGTACTATATATACTGCAATACTATATAAGACTCCCAGCCTCACTATGCCTGTCGTTCCAACATTTCCATCACATGCTTCGATCTATATTCCGACGGATGTAATGTCTTGTACTTGGGAGACTTTTTTACAGCACAGATGATGTATTGTGTATTGTTATCTGTGATTAAGTATTATAAGATGAAGTACGGTGAAAATTAAAGGCACCACAGTTAAATGTTTTAGGTGGCTCGTTGGTGAATCGGCCTTGTTGATTCTGGCATTTGTCCGCAGGTGTTCGCACTGTCCAATCACTGATTCATATGTTTCGTATTTGAAATATCGATCTTTGATTGGTTATCGCTCACTCGTCGATGGTGTTCGAAGCCTACAGGGTTGGTTTGGTCACTTAAAATTAAAGTCCCCCACTGCAAATCAGTTTAGTTACTGAGTGGGTAGACTCTAAATGTGAATTTATTTATTTATTTATTTTTGTAAGCGACGGTCACCCGACCGTGTGGCCGATGTCGCTTAACCCGAGCTCCTCTTCGTGTGCCTGATTACAATCCTCCCTCCCACCGAGCAACTAATGGCTATTAGTTTTATTTCCCGCCGCACTCTCGAGTTCCGCTTCCTGAGCGCTAGTGTACGCGACGTGACGACGACAACAACAACAACAACAACTGTTATAACACGGCGGTCATTAGCTGAATCCATGTCATGATGTCACCATTATCGCCGTCACGTATTCCATTACCAACTGTAGCACGCGTTGGGCACAAGTCCGGTACAGTCGCACCCATGCACTCACCCTCAAGATAGTACTCTGGTAAAAATTCGCCTCAACGTAAGTTTTCTAATGCCCAGTCCCCAATCCATCTACTTGAAACAGGCAACACGCGTACGATTTTTTTTTTTAAACCAAGCACTTAGTTTAATAGTATCAGTTATAAAAAGTATATTAATGCAAGTCCAAAGTAAAAAAAGAATTTTTTAAATAGGTTTAATTTGTGGTCGCATTTATTGAAGTTTAAACTGGGGATCTGAAACGCGTACAGGTGGCTGTGACGCAATGGTTCTGTAGATGTGGCGTAACAGACCAATCGCTGAGGCGGTGAGCGTACAAAGAACAAAACCATGACGTCAAATCCACTCTACATGGTGGCGGCTCGTTTTTCGCGCCCTTTTATTAATCGTTACTAAACCAATTATTTTGAGGCATAGACTGATCCGTTTTTCAAAATTCAAAGACACAAAATTATTAAATGAGAGACAAGGTATTTAAAAATCGATTAAAATTTTCATACGCGTGATCCCTACTGTCGGTATCGCAACTAAGACATCGTGAAGAGTGACCTTATGTCTTGTACACAACCACCTCGTGTGCACCAGGCAGGTTATGAGGTTAATCCACCTCGTGTATACACCAGGCAGGTTATGAGGTTAATCTTGCAAGAAGTCGTCTCACAAGTCACCAGACTTGTTTCACATTTCTCTCAGCTTGAAAGTGATGGATTGGGTCCCTAATGGTGATAACGTGATGGCTCTCAACGCCGCGTGCAGAGACTAATACAATAGCTTGGCCGGGCTAGCCAGACGCGCAACGAGCGTAGCCTACTCCCGTTGGAACGAATAGTTCCTGAGTATACATGAGCTAGCTGTTACGCTACACTGTGAGACTGCATGGACGGAAGTCGCATGCGCTTTGGCAAACTTTTATCACAATGCTAAATCTATAAATAAATAATGCTAAATAAATAAATAAATAAATAAATGCTCTCGATCGCCAAACATATATAGCGAATTTAACTAAGGCTGTGTCTCAAACCGATGTTTTTCGCTCGTCGACTAGCGTAGCTGACTAACCTAACAATTAGTAACAATTAATTATAACAATTGGAAATTGTTGTGTTAGCTGGCGAAGTAGGCGAAGCAGGCCAAAATAGAGATTTGGGATACGCCCTAGCTACGGTATCACTATAGTAGGTCTCAATATTCCTCAAAGTTTTTTGAAATTTTACGAGACTGTTTACAATAAATATGTGCGTCCCTGTATTAGACAATTTTTACAGATTTTAGTTTGACGTCTTTTTCATAAGTTTAGAAAATTACATTAAATTTGCACTTGTGTTACATTCATTAAAAACAAGACCAATCTCATACAAAAGGTGTATTATATTGTACAGCCATAGATACTTTTTAACGTGACATTTTGGTTCATACTACTAAAACCAACCCCGTAGAACAATTAGGTGACACTATTTGAATATTTGCATCCTGCGTCCAACTGGCCTTAACAACATCACAGAGTTGTTTGAAGATTGATCCTACGATAGTCTTTGTGGATGTTCTTGTTGGCGAGTCTGCGCCCGGGGTCATTCTTTCTGTACACGGCTCTGCAGCGTGTTCTTATTATTAATAGCCGGTTACCCGTTATAATTATGATCTAAAACATACACTTATCGAAACTAAACGCTGCCTGGTCTATACTTCTATATCCATTTCTATCTATTAGTGAATTTTAGTGTTTGTAATAGATGGTCTCAAAAACCACTGGACCGATTTGTACGGAGCCTTCGTTGTTGGCCGGGATTCGCATAGGCTATCTCACCAATGGTCTGAGCAATGGACACTTATTTATAGAATTTCATGAAGAATAAATCATATCATGAAAACGATGTGTTTAAAAGACTTCAGGGTACCAGACTATTCCGCATGCATATGCAGCATATTTGGAATATAAAGCTCGCAAGCACATCTATGTTAATGATAATTTCCATTTAATTTTATATCTAGCGACAGTTTGATAAAAACTAACTGCAACGAGTCGTTTATGTTTTTGTAGCTCTGTGTTTTCGCGATCTGTAGATTTACGAACCTCTGTTCTGTAGTACGACCAACTCCCGCCTGTGGCTACTGGGATGAGATCATTCTGTCCTTGTCCAACACTGCTGTACCTACTTCGGTAGATCATCATTGGTAAAATACGCCCCCACCGCGATCACTGACTCTGTGCTAGCACACGAGAGTCTCTCTCAGAAGGTTGCTGGCTCGATTCCCGCCTCTGCTAAACCTGACTGAATGATTTCCCAGTGTTTTCCCCAGTCATAATATTGCGTATGCTATATGAATGATTTATTGCGTGAACAGTCTTTTCCAACCTTTCAATACTCGACCCCACTAAAACTGTCCAGCCAGCTATAGCGCTGGTGAGCTGTACCATTCTCTGCGTCATTTTTTTTGTTTAGGTTCAACAAAGGCTCAACCATTAAAATATTCAACAATTGAATGCTAAACATCATCGGCCTATTAGTTCATTTTGTGGCCAACCAGAATGCATACAGTCTCTTTTTACAACTTCATCTGTGTAAGGTCATGTCGGGTCAAGTTAAGATCCCTTATATATAGAGAACATTTCTCGGCGTCGATTTACGAACGAGTAGGATTCACTGTTAATACAATTAAAAAACAGAAAAATCAACTTAAAACAAAGTAAAAGTTGTATAATTGTGAGTTCAGTTGAAATTATAAAAGTCTATATTGTAATTTCAGAAGTGACACGGTATGATGACAGCCATGCAGCACAACTGACTCGAACGAAACGAGTTGACACAACGTCGGTCGCAGAATATTTTAATGCCAAACTTCGAAACATTGTTATAACTTTCTCGGAAATAGATAAATGACTTTTCATTCGCAAGTAATGCCGTTTGCACACAACGTTGTATGGATGAGCGTGCGTTGCATGCGATTCGTGTAGACGCGTACCCCCCCTCCCCCTCCAAATGTCACCGCCGTCTCGTCTTTGTGGTTCGGGCACGTCAAAAGTATTTCAGAAATTTTGATTAAATGTTATGATTTGTATTATTTCAACCCTTGCTTTGTGGTAGTTATACTTCCGTCAACAGATTAACATCCCCTTCACGAAGTTTGCCTCGGTGACGTCTCACGTCAACGTATAAAACACTGATGACATTTTACGACCAAGCTTCGTTTGTGTATACTCTCGGTTTTGTGAACCATTGGGACCCTAAGTATATCCTGCGAGATAACAAGAAATCACCCAAGGAAACGGCTTTTACAGAACCAAATCGACATTAGCTACACTTGACCAAGAAAATATCTAGTAATTGTACTCTTTATTTGTACCTCCAATGTAAGTAATATGCACTTTTCTAGTTGTAACGAAAAAAAACAGAACATATCCTCCGTATATATCTTAAGACCCATCGGTTTTCATGTTGCCCGCTTGCTGGAGCAGAAGTGCATAGAATACGAATACTAAAATAATCCATCCATGCTGCGATTCGAACCCCGATTTTCAGCTCGCCGGCAATATGTAATATTTAGTTATCTGCAAAGTATACTCTCTTGCAATGTAAACAAAATAGAACGCTGACAATTTTCACGTTTAATTTTGAAGATAGCAATTCCCTTTCTTGTTGATGTTATCGCAACTGATATGTATATATATGTTTGTTTCCATTCCATGTATTGATGCATAATACCATGGCAGTTATAATGATTGCGAATTGCGATTGCAGTCACTTTTAGAATAGTGCTTTCATTCTGTCCTAAATATTCCTAATTCGTAAATAACGCAAGCACGACTTGATTCAGTTGAATTTCCTTCCACAAAATATATATAATATACATTCCCTCGAAAACTTCTGACAATGAACATCAATTCAACTTGTCTCCGTTCAACTCGAATGTAAATGAGACGATTTCATTTCAATGCGCTCAATCACGCTGCCATGGTTGTGTGTGGTAGGGTCGTTGGTATATTTATGTATCGCTTAGAGCAAAGTCGTCACAATAGCCGACCGCCGTCGTGACTTTGTGTACCCAAGATACGGCGCGCGACAAATCACGCGGGATTAAAACCTTGAACGGGGGATTCCCGGGGGGATCCTGAGCGCGACCGCAGCACACCTGGGAGCTAATGCCGAAACTAACTGTCTTCACGGCGTCAAACACCGCTGTGAGCGGTCCGGCCAACAGTCACAGAATATTGGATTTACTACAACTTTCAACAATAAGAATACACAATTTTCAAAAGGGACATAAGATAGGTTTTAATGACGATCCTATAAATCTTCAATGACAACAATGCACAAAAAATAATTGTATGCGTCAGTGAACCATGACATAACGTTTGAAAATTAGTTTTTGAATGTTGTGCATTGTTGTCATTGAAGATACTTTTAGAGGACCGTGATTTCCTCAATCTAAGGATCCTGGATCATTTCGAAAATGGTCCATTCGTAATAGAGGACTCAAAACTAACATAGATAGCGCTGCTAAGCAACCTCCTTTCAGCGCCATTGATGAATAATAACAATAAAACAACAATGAAAATTGACAGCTAGACCACTCCTAATAGAAGTTTATTTTCTTGCCACCAGAATGCGTCTAGTCTATTTTGAGTGCTCTATAGAGGACTCAAAACTAACATAGATAGCGCTGCTAAGCAACCTCCTTTCAGCGCCATTGATGAATAATAACAATACAACAACAATGAAAATTGACAGCTAGACCACTCCTAATAGAAGTTTATTTCTTGCCACCAGAATGCGTCTAGTGTATTTTGAGTGCTCTATAGTCGATTTACAGCTACGCGTTGTGAGCGAAGCGAAGGCGCGAGTGTGTGAATCAGTGGCCGAGTTTGCGTGAAACTATTAACTTCTTTGCGTAAAACTCGGCCGCTGATTGGAGCTCGCGCCCTCGCTTCGCTCGCAACGCGTAGCTGTAAACGTACCATAACATCTTTGATTTGTTGGAATCGATGGATATTTTCCAATAATAAATAGTGTACTTTCTCCTCGAAGGGTTTCCGGTGACTTCTAGCAGGCAGGGCTGAGTGGCTCGCAGCGCTGCAGTGTAGTCATTTGTTCCACGCCACCCTATTCACGCAACGAGGCTTGTCGCGACGGTGATAAAGGAAAAGGCAACCGCGTCACGTGCTTGGCTGCAGGTGCTGGAGACGAGAAACTTTTTCCGTTTTATATTGACTCGAGTATCCGGAAAACAAGATATATACAAGAAGAAATGTAGGGTTTGTTGTGTGCGGGGGGGGAGGGGAAGTGCTACGTGGTGAGCGTACACTTTTCATCAAGGATGATGAGAAACGGAATGAAGAGTCGATAAAAGATTCCAGAGAGCTTCTTGCTGTCCACGTCATGGCCAAGGAGGTTATATAAAGTCCTATATAACCTCCTTGGTCATGGCAACTAGATGTGTCAACGGCGCATCAAGCGCTTTGCTTACGCTAAAAGATTCCAGAGAGCTTCTTGCTGTCCACGTCATGGCCAAGGAGGTTATATAAAGTCCTATATAACCTCCTTGGTCATGGCAACTAGATGTGTCAACGGCGCATCAAGCGCTTTGCTTACGCTAAAAGATTCCAGAGAGCTTCTTGCTGTCCACGTCATGGCCAAGGAGGTTATATAAAGTCCTATATAACCTCCTTGGTCATGGCAACTAGATGTGTCAACGGCGCATCAAGCGCTTTGCTTACGCTAAAAGATTCCAGAGAGCTTCTTGCTGTCCACGTCATGGCCAAGGAGGTTATATAAAGTCCTATATAACCTCCTTGGTCATGGCAACTAGATGTGTCAACGGCGCATCAAGCGCTTTGCTTACGCTAAAAGATTCCAAAGAGCTTCTTGCTGTCCGCGTCACAGCTAGATGTGACAACGGTGCATCAAGTGCTTTGCTTACGCTAAAAGATTCCAAAGAGCTTCTTGCTGTCCGCGTCATGGCAGCTAGATGTGTCAACGGTGCATCAAGTGCTTTGCTTACGCTAAAAGATTCCAAAGAGCTTCTTGCTGTCCGCGTCATGGCAGCTAGATGTGTCAACAATGCATCAAGTGCTTTGCTTACGCTAAAAGATTCCAAAGAGCTTCTTGCTGTCCGCGTCATGGCAGCTAGATGTGTCAACGGTGCATCAAGTGCTTTGCTTACGCTAAAAGATTCCAAAGAGCTTCTTGCTGTCCGCGTCATGGCAGCTAGATGTGTCAACGGTGCATCAAGTGCTTTGCTTACGCTAAAAGATTCCAAAGAGCTTCTTGCTGTCCGCGTCATGGCAGCTAGATGTGTCAACGGTGCATCAAGTGCTTTGCTTACGCTAAAAGATTCCAAAGAGCTTCTTGCTGTCCGCGTCACAGCTAGATGTGTCAACGGTGCATCAAGTGCTTTGCTTACGCTAAAAGATTCCAAAGAGCTTCTTGCTGTCCGCGTCATGGCAGCTAGATGTGTCAACGGTGCATCAAGTGCTTTGCTTACGCTAAAAGATTCCAAAGAGCTTCTTGCTGTCCGCGTCATGGCAGCTAGATGTGTCAACGGTGCATCAAGTGCTTTGCTTACGCTAAAAGATTCCAAAGAGCTTCTTGCTGTCCGCGTCACAGCTAGATGTGTCAACGGTGCATCAAGTGCTTTGCTTACGCTAAAAGATTCCAAAGAGCTTCTTGCTGTCCGCGTCATGGCAGCTAGATGTGTCAACGGTGCATCAAGTGCTTTGCTTACGCTAAAAGATTCCAAAGAGCTTCTTGCTGTCCGCGTCACAGCTAGATGTGTCAACGGTGCATCAAGTGCTTTGCTTACGCTAAAAGATTCCAAAGAGCTTCTTGCTGTCCGCGTCATGGCAGCTAGATGTGTCAACGGCGGTGGCGCATCAAGCGCTTTGCTTACGATATACACCCACACCGTGAGCTGTCGTACCAACTAGAAAGGAATCACGGCTATTTTTAATTGTGATCTTCTGCATTTTAGTAGTCCAAGTAACGAGCCATTTGAGCACAAAAGTAATCGGTACATAATTTATTTCTATCCGAGTTTGTTTGATATAATTACTTCCATATGCCAACGAAACTTCACCGCTGTGCGACCTCCCGAATCAGTGCTAGTTTTAAAGATTTTCCATAAATGGATTTATAAATTGACTGAAAAAATATATATTTTAATTTAAATTCGACCAAAATAAGTAAATCCAGAAATAAACCTTATGCCTACACTATGCTATAAATGGCATACGCGTCTCACTGCGCACTGTGAGTTCTTGTAAGACAGCGTCCCAAGCTCTCTCACTGCATGGCCGAGGAGGACCGTGTCAGGAGGGGGGTCGACCCCACAACGTCCTGCACCAGACCCCACCGTGTTGGAGGCATTGGACGGGAGACACGATGACAAGTGACGTCACAATACCACATGACAGGTCATTTCGACGGAGCGATCGGTTCCGTCTCTCTGTGACGTGGTCTATTCTTGTGAGACGTAGAGACGAGGTTGCCTGGTGGGGACTGACCGGTACCACTGGTCGAATGCGAGGGGGGTGCGGGAGGATGCCATCAATAAATAGAAATAAATCTAATTAATTAATCGTCCAGAAGAAATATTTCTGTGATTATCTCCCCGAAGAGAAAAATGTCTATACACCATTCTCTTACAACCTTCTTCAATAATACCCACATTACACGGTTCAATACTTTCGTCAAACTTGTTGAATTCAACGACAAAATAGCATAAATTAATAGAAGCTACATTCTTGCAATTTATTACAAACTGTTTTTGATTCGCTTTTGTGTTTGAATTCAATAAGTTTGAAGAAAGTATTGAGTCGTGTAATGTCGGCATAACAGTGTAACTGCTATACGAGGTTTATCTCCGAAGTTTAAGAAATGTATGTAAATATGTATGGAAACTTAAACTTGTAGATCTAGCAATAGAAAATTGAAATTTTAAAACGTTATTTCCATTATATCCGACATAATATTATATAAACTGAAAATGGGAAAAACAGTTTCAATCTGTCGGTTGACGTGAGTTGAGCGGCTAAAACCCACCTACCGCCTCTAAAACAATACAACACTTTAGTGATTAATTTACCCAACACTTTGGGGGGTACTTTCCTATGATTCATTTTTCATGAACGTCACTATCAGTCCACCCGTTCGCAATTCCGACGAAATTTAAAAAACTATATTCCTTCTACATATACGAAAAATCCGCGTTAACTAATTACGAAAACGTTGAACCTAAAAGAGGAAAATCCGTTCCGTTTCTCTCTGTTGTCATGTGAAAGGGTTCAGTTTTTATTCGATTCACGTTTACAGTGAGTTCTCGTTTCGTAAATGTCGCCGGCTGGTACAGGAATGCTACTTGTGTAATATAATGAATGTAATGAATGAAAAATAAACAAGTTGGTCGGTAATACGATACGGTTGCGGATAGATAATGTGATGTGTTTACACGCAATTTGATGTATGGTACTCGCGAAATGTGCGCCCCGATTCGACCGGCGCGGTTTCAAGTGGATCAGGGACCATCAAAGCGTCTGGAAATTGAGTGTTGGGTTACCTAAAGAGCGAACGATTGTGTTGAAGAGGTCCATGTTGAGATTCAAGTGAAATGGTGACGTCACGTTTATCTCTGTCTGTCTGTCTGTCTGTCTGTCTGTCTGTCTGTCTGTCTGTCTGTCTGTCTGTCTGTCTGTCTGTCTGTCTGTCTGTCTGTCTGTCTGTCTGTCTGTCTGTCTGTCTGTCTGTCTGTCTGTCTGTCTGTCTGTCTGTCTGTCTGTCTGGCTCGCGTACAGCGTCACGCAATCGCTGCCACTTGATGTGAAAACCAAGCACATAAGAGGTGTGGCTTGGCGGTAGCACCAGGAACTAGGATTCAGGAGGTCGCTGGTTCGATCACCTGTGATCACCTCCTGCTGTGTAATCTTGACTGAAGGGTTTTTCGAACTTTTCCTCGTACCGGTCGTAAGCCAAGTTCTGAAGTTAGCCCTGGATGGATATTCCTTCTCAAATATCCAGCATAATGTTCAAGTATGTGGTCTGCACCGTTTTGAAGGAATTTCTACAAAAACTTATTACTGGTATTTTGTGTGGTTGTTGGTCTTTATTACTGTTGCCAGTGCAGAAGTTTCAGGGCTCGATCCCCGGTTCGGTATCGGGTTTTTGGGGCATATTATGTGAACGGTAAATTTCAAGCCGTCATAGCAACGAAGCACATAATCAGTTGTAAAATGTTCCCAAATGAAAATCAGATAAATTACGATAAACACGATAAATTTCAAATTTAAAAGTTTCGAAACTAATTCATGTACCGTCAAAAAAAATTCTATACCGTGTTGTTTGATAAACAATTTCGTAATACTGTACCATAATAAGTGTATGGGATCTTTGGCCCAATTGACATGGGTTTCCATATCGCTGAGATCGAATCTATGAATAGTCGACTGCAAAATGCGCTCTTTTCATCTAGAGAACCAGAGAAGGTCAACGATGAGTGTTGCCCGTTGCTATTATTATCAATAACATTACACGAATCCTCTTTGCGTTCATGACATCAAGTGCTCCTTGATGTAATCCTATATCCGCAAAGCGAGCTAAGGGGAGGGGGGGGGGGGGAGGGAGCAGCAAGCTACTCGACCCGTAAATACATCCAGCCGGCGCGGAACTGACCTCCTCCCACCCCACCCCCTGCGCTGCCCCCCATAACGGGGAGAGAGATTGAAAAATAAATTTGAGTATACCTACCGTAATGGCATCTTCCATCATACGCATCGTCTCTCGCAGTAAACTCGATCAGTCGGACGGACGATGCGAGCTGTAGCGCTATCATCGTCCTGATTAGCCTCGTTGAATGTTTGGCCTGGAGTCCCACACGAGTAGGCCTATGATGTCCTTGCAGTGGCGTATCCAAGGGGGGGGGGGGGAGGGGGGGGGGACAAAACCCCCCCTTTCGCAAAGGAAAAGTGGAAATTGCATTGGATTGAAAAAAAATGGAAATATAAATATACAGTATTTTTGTATTAAATACCAAAGACATTAGTTTTTGTTAAAAATACACACATCGCTCTTTAATTCTATTTCTGTGTATTAACACTTCAGTTTAATTGTTGTTCTTTGAAGCTTTTTTCGCTTCTTAAGGAGAAAATCGTTGCCAGAAATTTAGTAATTTTAGTTCAGTTGGCCGCTGTAAAACGCACAGATTTGCACCAAAATGTTCTTGACGAGAAAATTTTCCCGGGGGAAAACCCCCGGGCCCCCCGTTTATTTTTTTTTGGCTCCACTCTCTATAATATGAGCTAAACCCCCCCCCCCTTTCCAAAATCCTGGATACGCCACTGTGTCCTTGAATACTATACCCAGTACCCACCTAACCATATATTCAAAACATCCAATAACGTTGCTTAGAATTGATTTCTAATGTTTTAAAATTGACTCATGGAATTATGCTAATCCGGAAATAATTTGCTGTTCTTCCTTTTGAATATTATGACGTTTCAATTATTGTTTTGTTTTGCAAATAGCCACATCCCATAGGATAGTTTGGCAGGAGTGAGACTGGGATTTAATTGAAGTAGAATTGAAGCCAATTCAATTCTCGAGTTGCGTTTACGTGTCATAGTATCCGATCCTTAATTCACTCCCGTACTGGAGACTTCTGGCATTGTGGTTGATCTCGGGAACTAACTGTGGTTACTGGACCCGCGATCTGGCATTATGGCCATGTTCGATTCTGTTTACATACGACAAGATTCATCTGGGATTGAATCCTACTTTCAACTCGCTTTGTGGGAGTGGATTGAACGAATCCGATCTTAGTGAACTGGATTGGAATTAAAATCCAATGGAATCAGTTTGAATCGTCCATGAAAACGGGTGTTTTTGAAGCCACCCCCGGACTCAGCACCGCCACCCCCGAGGGCCGAATGTTGGGGGGGGTGTCGTGTCCACACCGCCACCCCCGAGGGCCGAATGTTGGGGGGCGGGTGTCGTGTCCACACCGCCACCCCCGGGGGCCGAATGTTGGGGGGCGGGTGTCGTGTCCACACCGCCACCCCCGAGGGCCGAGTGTTGGGGGGCGGGTGTCGTGTCCACACCGCCACCCCCGGGGGCCGAATGTTGGGGGGCGGGTGTCGTGTCCACACCGCCACCCCCGGGGGCCGAATGTCGGGGGGCGGGTGTCGTGTGCACACCGCCACCCCCGAGGGCCGAATGTTGGGGGGCGGGTGTCGTGTCCACACCGCCACCCCCGGGGGCCGAATGTTGGGGGGCGGGTGTCGTGTCCACACCGCCACCCCCGAGGGCCGAGTGTTGGGGGGCGGGTGTCGTGTCCACACCGCCACCCCCGAGGGCCGAGTGTTGGGGGGCGGGTGTCGTGTCCACACCGCCACCCCCGAGGGCCGAGTGTCGGGGGGCGGGTGTCGTGTCCACACCGCCACCCCCGGGGGCCGAATGTTGGGGGGCGGGTGTCGTGTCCACACCGCCACCCCCGAGGGCCGAGTGTTGGGGGGCGGGTGTCGTGTTCACACCGCCACCCCCGAGGGCCGCATGTCGGGGGGCGGGTGTCGTGTGCGCGCCCGGCCGTAATGAGGAAACGCGCGCTACCACGCACGTAGGCGAGCGAAGCCCACAGACCGACTCATCTAGATGACCCCATCTCAAGACACATCTACCGCGCGATCTCATTACCAGATAGACGCGATGACATCACGGCGGCTACTTGACGAGGCCGCCTCGCATGTTTGTTGTCACTGTCTTGCGGACTCTTCTTATAGTTGTCCCACATGCTCTCGTCACAGGCAACGAGTTCGTAGCCAATCAGCGATCGGTATTTGCGCGCGCTTGTCTCGGGCGGTTCGCGGTTGGCTATAAGTGCCTCGCATGTGACGAAAGCATGCGTAAGGTAATCTTGGGTCAAGAATACCTATAACGTCTCAGAGTGTGTGATTTGAAACAAAATCGTCGCCTTTGAGTGTCTAATATATGCACCATCCATAGAGGGCTTTGCAACGTATCTACGCTTCGTTATCATATCTGATAAGCGACCCTTCTCTTCTTCGTTTGTTGTTCACATCGTTATTAATAATAATTGTTATTATCATATTATTATTATTATTATATCATTATTATTTTGTATTTGTTGCATTATTAGTAGTGAATATCTTTATCTACTCTATTCAGTAATAAAACTATTTACAATGAAACAAAAGTAGGCCTTTAAGTACCGAACGAAATAAAATAAAATCGTGACTTAGATAAGAGATCAAAACATGAACATGAACAGTAGAAATCGATTGGGAAAAACTATTAACATTGTTATACATAAATTCAAAATTATATGAAGTAACATATAAAAGAGTAAAATAAATATTAACTTAGCATATAGGAAAAATACACATAACATGTGTGAAAAGAAAAGTAAGATCACTGTGCGTATAGAACAAAAAGAGAGAGAGAGAGAGAGAGAGAGACAGACAGACAGACAGACATAGAAACAAATGTTAAAGAAAATTCAGAAGGGAATTGGGAAGAAAAAGAAAATGCAAAGGAAAAACCCAACTCGAACGAGTATGAGCTTTGCAAAAAATTAGAATCTGCAATCAGGGAATAATAAAAGTTTAACTATCTAGTGTTCGTTTTGCACTTATTTGCCTATACAAAATGTCGACCGACTTCTCTTTTATAAAGTTCTTTTATGAAAAGAAATGGAGAAATGAAGAAAAAGCACATTTTAGCGTTAATGTCGCATTGACACGTGACACTTAACCTATCAAAATTTAGGTAAATTTACTCTAAAACCAATTTTCTCACATTCTGCATCTTATAGTATTTAACTAAAAAAAAACACATAGTTGTAGGTCATAGTCACTCATAATAAAGAAGATCGAGTCATGGGGTTTGTTGCTGGAGTCCATGTGATGTGAAAGTGCAGATGACATTTTGATCGTGTGACCGTCATCGCCATCGTGTGAGACACAACGTGTTGACGTTCACCCGTGATGCAATGCGCGTAAATATCCACTGACACAGTAAGTTGGCACGAGCGGATCGCGATCAAGTAACTACATGGGAGGCGAGTGAGCATTTAGCGTTAGCCTAAACTCGTAATGTTTAAATTACGCCAGATATTCGGTGGATTCCAAAGCGTGAAGAATATCAATCCTAGCCAGACTGACATGTTGTGTTTTCTGTGTTTTACCAACGGAATCTCATTTATAATTAAAGGGAAACCAGTCTCAAGGAACATAAACAAAAATCAACCGTTTTAGCAATTATTTATCTGTGGTTTTAGCAATTAAATGGAAACGATTATTTGAGTTATATCGGTTGCCAACTTTAGGTTTCGTCGCTTTTAGCCTCGATGCACCGGGAATGGCGTTAAACATCAATATCAATACATATTTTTGTTTGTTGTGTTGTGTGTAAACCATAAAATAAAAATCGGGCGCCGGCTGAGATTTGAACCCACAGATCTCCCTCTCGACCCATCATCACTTTTCAGCAAGTGGTATACTTAGATTATATTATCATTATTGGGAGTTTAATTCTTAATTATTTGTATTTAATTTCTGACAAAAGTATACCGATCCATTTTAAACTCTAATCCATGAAATGATATCACGTAAAGAACTAAATAAAATAATAGAAGCACCACCAATTGCACGTGCCTCGTTGCTATGACGGCTCCAAAGTCACCGTTTACATATAAACAGATAAAAGTAAATGTCTAAAGTTAATTAAAACCCCATCTAGAACCGGGAATCGAACTCTTGTGCCTTCTTTTCTTCGTCCAGCAATGCATTGTAATGAAAGCATAACCAATTAAAACGGAAACATAGTAGAACAGGTAAAACGTTATATAATACCTAGTAATTGGACTGTACACTGTTCCTTGTCACATATTTCGAACCCTGATCAGAGCTCTTCAACCGCTGATCCCATTATCTGTCCCATAGCTATTCTGTCCCATAGCTATCCCCCATAGCTATTCTGTCCCATTCTGTCCCATTCTGTACCATTCTGTCCTATAGCTAGCCCACAGCTAATGATCCCATTAGCACTGATCAGGGTTCGAAATATTGCGTTTTAAATTGTTTTTATATGTGACAAGGAACAGTGTACAGTCCAATTACTAGGTCTTATATAAAGCAGAACCAATTTTTGTGCCGAGAGAGTCCGGCCCGTGCGTGGGCACAGAGGTCACTGCTACGAATACCGAGCTAGCTAAAATTACCCGCCGAGCATTCCATACGGGTGATTGTAGCATTGTTACGTAGATGTCCGTGCAGCCAGTTACTCTCAAGTCGGCATCAGCTGTTCCGTCTCGGCCTCACGATGTCCCCACTCATTGTTACTAATTGTCAAGCTGGGTTTACAATAGTGACTATAGTGGTTATTGACTAAGTATTCCGATTCACCGCGATTATTTCTTAGTCAAGCAAGCCACAAAGCCAATGAAGGCTTCTTTCATTGGCTGTGCGCGTTGATTGGCTGTGACGAAGACTTGACTAAGGAATTGAAATATTCTCAATTCGTTAGTCAGAAGTCAGTAATCAAGGGTAAACCAAAATCATATGCCCTCAATTTTACAGTTATACAGGTTACGAAATCGGTCGCATCTCTGAAAATGATCAAAAATCAACAATAACAAAATATCGATTTTTGTTCTAAAAAATCATAAAAAGTCAGTTTTCATCTTTTTTACTTGCTGATCTATATGAAGTGTTGATTATCTATTACTTTTTAAGACGTTTCTTTATATAAATCAGATGGGGCTGATCTTCAGAAATAGACTACTGTTAATCGCCCAACTGTTCTATCTCTATATCTTTGCTGTGTGGTGAGTTCGGTTATCAGTTTGAGCTTTCCTACAATTGTGGATTTTAGGGCGAGCCCCTTGGAGCCCATTTTGACTCAATTCCCAAGATGCCCTGCACTATAACCTGTGGCTTGTATCAGAATAGCAACGAGGGAGTAAACCCCACTACACGTGGTGACGTGGTTATTATTTAAACAGAGCCACAAGCTCGGTTTAGTCTCGCTTCACAGTTTTACCAAGTCTGTGTACTCGAGGACTCGAAACACTATGAATTATGAATATAATTGTGTGTCGGTGTGAGGACATGTTACACGTTACACCTGCAAAACAGAACGACGCGTTGTTGATGGTTTGTCGATATCGTAGGGCAAGTGTTTGGCACTCTGTACTTGAGACTATACGGGAATAATTCACAACCGGAACGCCCCACGTATTTGTATTGTACATGATCGATAGGGTTGGGCGGACTAAAATATTGCACGTGGAGTGAGAGTATAGTAAAGCTGCCACACGTGCGGATTTTAGGGGCGTGTTCGTGCAACCGGACCCGCATGGATATGGTGAATAATGTGAGTGCGGTAACGAGTGTGATTGATCAATGATAGGAAGTGGGATCGAAGGTGGTTTGAACACGTGGGTAGGAGGCCAGTGGCGGATTTAGACTTCGGTCGTGAGACGGGCGCGATTATAGACAAAATAACTGTATAAATCACATTTTATTTCCTACTTCTACCACCCCCACACATATCCCCAACAAACAACAGCATGTATAATAGATAACGGAAAATTTGGACGAGATCGAAAATAAAGCATAAAAAAAGGAAATTTATTTTTACATACGCAAATGAATGAGTTATTTTTATGGATATAAGGCGTATTTGATACACACAAACATATAATTCGTTCATGATTTGTCGGCATTTGGTCATTGGGAGGGGGGGGGGAGAGGACGATCGCTCCAACGCCCCCCCCCCCCTCCCCCCTATATCCGCTACTGATTGAACGACTTGAACGACTGCATGAGGAGAGAGTGACAACAATATTGTAATGTATCAGGGGATGAGAAGAGATGGACAACATCGGTCAGCGTTCAAAGCGTTCTTCCGCCAACACTCTGACGTCACTCCACATCATTATGCGTACTGGGCCCACGACTGAAGGGGGGGGGGGGGACAACAATATTGTAATGTATCAGGGGATGAGAAGAGATGGACAACATCGGTCAGCGTTCAAAGCGTTCTTCCGCCAACACTCTGACGTCACTCCACATCATTATGCGTACTGGGCCCACGACTGAAGGGGGGGGGGGGGACAACAATATTGTAATGTATCAGGGGATGAGAAGAGATGGACAACATCGGTCAGCGTTCAAAGCGTTCTTCCGCCAACACTCTGACGTCACTCCACATCATTATGCGTACTGGGCCCACGACTGAAGGGGGGGGGGGGGACAACAATATTGTAATGTATCAGGGGATGAGGAGAGATGGACAACATCGGTCAGCGTTCAAAGCGTTCTCCCGCCAACACTCTGACGTCACTCACATCATTATGCGTACTGGGTCCATGACTGAGGGGGGGGGGGGGAACAATATTGTAATGTATCAGGGGATGAGGAGAGATGGACAACATCGGTCAGCGTTCAAAGCGTTCTCCCGCCAACACTCTGAAGTCACTCACATCATTATGCGTACTGGGCCCACGACTGAAGGGGGGGGGGACAACAATATTGTAATGTATCAGGGGATGAGAAGAGATGGACAACATCGGTCAGCGTTCAAAGCGTTCTCCCGCCAACACTCTGACGTCACTCCACATCATTATGCGTACTGGGCTCGGGGCCTGGTTACGTCACGGGATGGGAATTGGTTAATTGCCTTATTCTCTGTCATATTTTAAGGCGAAATAAACCATCTAGGCACATTGGGAAAATAATTATTCTTGACAGCGCCATAAATTTAACTATACTCGGGGCGCTTCTTCCAGGTCTGGTGTACAATACATAAACGGTGCCTTGTGAGTGAATGTTTAGGACGCTTACAAGAAACAGTGGTATACCGATAGAGGCGGGTCAGTGCTGGCACACCAAGCTCTGCGTCGGTCCATTCCTGACTAGAGGATTTTGCAGAGGTTTTTCTCGGTCATAAGCCGAATGCGGGATTGGCTAATCCTTCAAACACCCATTGCAAATTGTTCCCAATTATTCAAATAACGAACACACCTGTCACTCATAGCGGACACTAGTCGAGAGTGTTCAACAGTTTTGTGTTCAACACAAATACGACCCGAAAAGCGCGAGAACGTAATTTTTGGGTGGAAGCTTTTAAATGGCAAAATTTGGATGTATACAGGGCTAGCTAGGTATTACATATACATTGTAGTCTCCGAATAAATTCTGAAAATTCCTGTATTGCCTCGAACATTTCTAAAGGAGCAAACATACCATGTTAGGCCACCCCACATTTTTTATCTTACATGCATGCTATTATTTCTATTTCAAAAGTTTCAGAAGTTTCCTTCTGATAGTTGTGCAAATCACCAGATTAGTTTGTAAAGTTTTAAGAATGAATATATGAAACTGTTAAATGTTAGCTAGCATTGCTTTGTGAGAATTTAAGAGTAAAATTGTCTTATATCATTTTTATATGTGAAATGTATAGCAATAATGCTAATATAAATAAAGAATTTACATACATACATACATACATACATATATACATACATACATACATACATACATACATACATACATACATACATACATACATACATACATACATACATACATACATACATACATACATACATACATACATACATACATACATACATACATACATACATACATACATACATACATACATACATACATACATACATACATACATACATACATACATACATACATACATACATACATACATACATACATACATACATACATACATACATACATACATACATACATACATACATACATACATACATACATACATACATACATACATACATACATACATAAATAGCAAAGTAGCAAAATATATTATAAGACAAAATAAAATTGTATATTTAAAAATTTGTGACGTCACCCATAAGAGCGGCGTCGCGAGCGTCGTTTTCGCACAACCGTTTCCTTAGTGGTAATTAATTAGTGTACACGAGAATGTAATCACATCGCGAGGGGTGTCCGATTGTTGCCGACGCGGGCCGAGCGCACGTATGTTGGGGGGGGGGGGGGGAGGGAGATGTGATCCTCGACGGGCGACGGTGCTCTCAGACTTCAGTCCTCCTCCGACCGGCGACAGAGACGGACGCGCGTGTGTGTGTGAGTGCCCACGATCAGACGCCGACGTCGCCACGCTATGTGTCACATCGACGGATAAGACGACGTTTCGAGTGAAGTGCGACGCAACAACACACGTTTTAGGAAATCTCCCTTAGGACATTTTGAAAAAAAATTAAAAGTTTTAATTATTGTGATGTAGATTTTAAAAAGTTGCGAAATTATGTTGACTGTGTTTCGGTCTTAGTAACAATTAACAAAGTATTATAATATCGCCCAGTACAAAAATGAAACTTTTCGAACTCTGTCTTGTGACATTTCTCATTGTCAAACCAAGCTCTTCTCAAAGTACGTATACTCTTTTCAAAATACTACATCCGCCATGCATGCAATCCATACTTTTCTTTAAAAATATTAACTTTTATCACATTTTATGAATCAAATGATTGTTGTGGGAAATTTTAAAGACACTATAAAAAAATATATTTTTCTTTTCGCATGCAGCTGTATGTTTTTGGTGTACCGGTAGCTGGAATCCCGCATCGGATTCATCAAGATTTCGAGGACAAGATTAATAAGTTCATTAGTCTTGTGAACGTGCATCGCTAATGCTAGTTGGTAGTTGCAGTTTGCTCACGGATTTAATACGGCTAGATGGATGGCTCTCGTTGCAGAGACTAAGAGCCGTCATTTCTCTCCCCCGCCCCCCGCCCCTACCCCCAAGCCCCTCTCTGCCCTGCTCGCGGGGGACTCGAACCCAGCTCCCTGCATGGCAGTCTCATGTGCTGGATGCAGTTTGCTTACGGAAATTAATATGTCTAGATGGATGGTTCGCTTTGAGAAACTAGCCGTCATTTCTCTCTCCCTCCCCCCCCCCCCAGTCCTCTCTCTCTCTTCCCCTCTCCTTCTCTGTCTCTCTCTGTCTCTCTCTCTCTCTCCTGCTCGCTGGGGACTCGAACCCGGTTCACTGCATAGTAGTGTTAGTGCTTGTTTTATTAAAATACCAGTCATTTTGCCTGTGTTCATTACAAGTTTTGAAAACATTTTAAAAGAGTCTTTATTTCCTTATCAAGATTCAAACTTTTCGTAGCTAAGACCAGTGTGTGTAAATCATTAACTAATGAGTAGCTACGTGTTTCAAATTACAGGAAAGTTTTGATAAATACACTGAAGTACAAAAATTTGTACTCAATAAAACCTATAATTTTGATTTCGAAAACGAAATTTGTTTGAAACTAAAGCCATTGTCACGCACTTTTAGTCATGGGGTTGAAAACATTCACTCTGAAATACTCGGTCAAGGTCATTAGCCACAATAGTATCGTTCACGACTTCAGTTCCTAGTTTTTAAAAGCATCGACTGTCCATGTGTACAAAACATGAGCTGAGAACAATAGTATTAGTAGTATTATAGTACGGAAACGCTTGTTATCTGTAGGCTACAGTTGTGAACAGCTCCTTATTGCACATAACTTTATGGGATACCTTTGACAGGACGAGTACCTGTGAGCGATCATTTTGACATTTATAAAATATGATGAATATGATAAAAGAGATGATGAATGATGATGATATATATATATGATGTGCCAACCTGAGGGTTAACATACTGAACACGAGGGACATACTGAACATGAGGGACATCCTGAACATGAGGAACATACTAAACATAAGGGACATACTGAACACGAGGGACATACTGAACACGAGGGACATACTGAACACGAGGGACATACTGAACATGAGGGACATCCTGAACATGAGGAACATACTAAACATAAGGGACATACTGAACACGAGGGACATACTGAACACGAGGGACATACTGATTACGAGGGACATACTGAACATGAGGGACATACTAATCATGAGGGACATACTGAACATGAGGTACATACTGAACATGAGGGACATACTGAACATGAGGGACATACTGAACATGAGGGACATACTGAACATGAGGGACATACTGAACACGAGGGACATACTGAACATGAGGGACATACTGATTACGAGGGACATACTGAACATGAGGGACATACTGAACATGAGGGACATACTGAACACGAGGGACATACTGATTACGAGGGACATACTGAACATGAGGGACATACTAATCATGAGGGACATACTGAACATGAGGGACATACTGATTACGAGGGACATACTGAACATGAGGGACATACTAATCATGAGGGACATACTGAACATGAGGGACATACTGAACATGAGGGACATACTGAACATGAGGGACATACTGAACATGAGGGACATACTGAACATGAGGGACATACTGAACATGAGGGACATACTGAACATGAGGGACATACTGAACATGAGGGACATACTGATTACGAGGGACATACTGAACATAAGGGACATACTAATCATGAGGGACATACTGAACATGAGGGACATACTGAACATGAGGGACATACTGAACATGAGGGACATACTGAACATGAGGGACATACTGAACATGAGGGACATACTGAACATGAGGGACATACTGAACATGAGGGACATACTGAACATGAGGGACATACTGAACATGAGGGACATACTGAACAGGACATACTGAACATGAGGGACATACTAATCATGAGGGACATACTGAACACGAGGGACATACTGAACACGAGGGACATACTGAACACGAGGGACATACTAAACATGAGAACATACTGAACACGAGGATCATCCTGGACATGAGGAACATACTGAACATGAGGAACATACTGAACACGAGGGACATACTGAACACGAGGGACATACTGAACACGAGGGACATACTAAACACGAGGATCATCCTGGACATGAGGAACATACTGAACATGAGGAACATACTGAACACGAGGATCATCCTGGACATGAGGAACATACTGAACATGAGGAACATACTGAACACGAGGGACATACCGAACACGAGGGACATACTGAACATGAGAGACATACTAAACACGAGGGACATACTGAACACAAGGGACATACTAAACATGAGAACATACTGAACACGAGGGACATACTGAAAACGAGGGACATACTAAACACGAGGGACATACTGAACATATACTGAACATGAGGGACATACTGAACACGAGGGACATACTGAACATGAGGGACATACTGAACACAAGGGACATACTAAACATGAGGGACATACTGAAGACTATATAGGAACATACTGAACATGAGGGACATACTGAAGACGATATAGGAACATACTGAACATGAGGGACGCTACTGACATTGTTATGGCATAAACGTCACAGTCATGCGGTGTCCCATTGTAGCAAGTGAATTTTAAATTTAAATGCAATATGGCCGACCAAATTTAATTTATCCAGAGCAGAGCCCAAACTTCACAAAACATTTGGTGCAAAGTGCGAACCATCAAGTTCTCCATACATTATACAATCTCATCTCCAAATCTTCAGCAACGCGTACGAACGCTTTGTATGAGTCTGCATTGCATGGTAATGCTTATATTATGCATGCATATATCCATTACAATTTTGACTTATTTAAGTAAGTATAAGTAGCTGTCTACTTAACCCATCTACCGAGAGGATCATCTGTCCAACTAGTTGTTCTTGACAACGCCTCATGTGCATTTCAATGTTGAGCAATTTCATAGGTTAACTAATGCATTTGTATGTACACACTCAGTTACAAGAACTGGTTTTTAGTGGGGATCTTTATACAATACAAGGAATTTGCTCGTCTTATCATACAGAGCTCTATAAGGAGAATATAATGCAAATAATGCACATTATTTATTAGTACTGTTTTAATATGTATCGACAATTGAGACTACAACAACTTGGCAATGTATTTTGGGGAATTTCAATATTATGTGATTTTGAATGCCGGTCGGTGATTGGTTCAATCTTACTGCAAAGTTCGTTATGGTGCTAAGTCTGGAGTTTACCATATTTTATGCTACTGCCGTAAATTTGTAAGAACTTGTAATTTCTGATTAACAAAGTTGAAACATACAAAACACATATATGCGTTCAAATAACAATTCTTATTCATAACAATTGTTATGTGAATGTATTTATGTGTTTTGTGTGTTTCTTGAAAATCTACGCCTTTACTGCAATCTAACCTTATCTCATCAGCCAATAATGGGATTTACTAAAACGTTATTGTTGCTGTCACTATTACTGCTATTCTCAATGGTAAGGTGCTTATTATAATTGAAACTGAGTAGTTGCATTAGTTTTCACCGCTACATCGAATGCAAAAAGTCGAACGGAAAATTACTTCAACTTTCAATCGTACTTCTTGAATTCAATCTTGACTGAAAAGTTAGACGGCTTAAGACAATAACTGCCCCTCTCTGACGTCACCAGCGAGGCGAATGATGACCGGGTGGGATATTCAACATTCTTCTGTAAACAATTCGTATTTTCGGCCAAGCTTTCAAGTGAGCTAGCGAAAGACATTCATGTGGCGCGTGAAATGTTCCTGTTTTTTATTCGTTTTTTAAATTTTTCTTCAAATTCCTCGTCCAAGAGTCTTTAAAACGAGCGTAAAAACCGAGGTTTTAATTGCCGTGTTTAAAAACGACTTCTGTACTCTGAAAAAGTGAAATAAAAATGCATTGCGTAGACTACTATCTTGGCAAGTGGTAGTTTTTGTCTATGTATAGTTACATACGATTCAATTCTCATGCAAACAGCGGCACTCGCATCAATTTACGGCAATCAAGTGAAGTCAGTTCAATATTACTATATATAAAACACACACGAATAAACTCGTCAAATAAGCCCAACGCACAAACAATGCTCCCTGATTATGATTGCAATATTAATGAGGTAGTATTTTTATTTCCTGTGCTGTGCATGCATGGTCGAGTAAGCTTCATGGAGCTATTAAACATTTGTATGACCGAAAACCTATCGAACAATTTCAATTGAAAATACTCATACAATTGAATAGCAAGTCGCAAGGTTGCTATACTAGCCCCAACGAAAGTATTCTTATACCGATCTCAGGTCATTGTCTACTGGCTCCTCTCAACCGCGCCAATTGAAAGAAAATCAACAGATACCTGGCGTTCTTTCGCACATTCGTAAATGCAAGGTTCGGCTAAGCCGAGTGCACAAGCGGTTTGGCCACACCCACCGTTACAGGTAACGAACGGAAGGTCTTAAATTATTCCCAATTGTACCTGTTTAGATTATATGGTAGGAATTAGCGAAGTAGAGAATTAAGTTGTCATCTTGGACTCGGCTGTGTCGTAAGCATCAGAATACTTTCGTTGGGGCAACTATACATCATGTTTCTGTCATCACGTATGCCGGATTTGTGTGTACACAGATTAATTCAACACTCAACTCGAATTTAAGTACCGATAAGATTTTAAGAATTATTATCCAACATTCATTTTGAGAACGTCGAATGGTCTCGCTCGCAGTGCATAAACAAACTAATACGAATACCGGCGTTAAGCTTCGACATTAATCAATTCATTGATTGATTTCGTTCGCCCCGCGCAAAAGGCTTTTCATTTTAATTAGATATTTTCGGCGTGTGAACATATTCGAGTCTGTGTTTTCGTGTCAGGGCCCGCCAGGCGCTGACGTCATGCACAGTCTTGTATTGCGACATGTCTACCACCCGTTCCGACAGGCTTTCGTTTTAATTACAAGCGTGCGAAAAATACTAAAATGTAATTAATAATACAAAGATTCTGAACCATTTGAATTTTATTTTTTGTCCTGTTCTTTTTAGTTTGTTCATTTCGGTACGATTTTGTAATTTTAGATCGAATTTGTTTTCTCCAGGTACAGATACATATTGTAATTAGATTTCAAATAATGATAATTTTATTTATTTCAATGCTTGATGATGCAAATCAATAATAGCTGAATGGTAGAAAGGAAGATCACACCAAGACTCACAATTTGTGATTTCCTCTGCTGCATTCAGTGGTGTTACTTAAGTACAAAATTTGAAAATAAAAAAAAAAGTTTCCTCAAATTAATGAAGCATATATAGTTTTCCAACGTTAGCGAAATGTATAAAATCTGCAAATTATAATTACATAGACCCTGCCGCAATGTATCTCATATTGCCCATAGTTATCTGTGGTCCATGGGTTTCATTTGCAATGATAATAACATCAAAGAACCTGTATCACGGCGTATAGTGTCTCCCAGTGTTGTTATAAATACTGTAACACCATCAGCCCACGGTTCGATTGTCAACTCTTCAGCTCCAGCCCGCGCGGGTTACAAAGAAAAACAACCCATTCTCGGGATGGGACATTATTCAAAGAAAATAGTGGGCGGGCGGATCCAGAAAAGAACTTTTGTTTTCCGTCAAAGTGACGATGCGCAGCTCCCGTCTGCGCATGCAGCCACCTTAAGATCGACGAGATAACGCCGGTCGGGGTCAACCTGGGGTCAACTCAAACCGAGTAGTGGTGCGTCTCCTACTGACGTATGTCTACCAGTGTTGCCGCCTCTGAGCTAATATTTGCACGTTACATACACAAGTACGACAACGACGGAAATATACACACTACAATCGATGTAAAAAGATAACAATTGTAAGAAAAAGTTGCACTCGTCAATTTTTTTTAGTTAGGTCGTATTGTTGACAGAAGATCGATTTAACAGAGGACTGAATTTCCGCAATTCTTGTGACATTGAAACGACGACTATAACTTATATGATCGCGTGTCTTTAGTCATCACTGTATCATATTCCTATCTGTAACATATTATATTATTAGGTTGTCTCTCCACGACTATACGATCAGCTGGGCAATAAAACATTATAAAACATCTTATATTGTCCTGTTGAATGATGGAAGTTTGCATTAGGCTTGTGATTGGTGGTTGCCATGCTGAAAACAAGTTATTAGCTTCTAACTTTGTTGTTATATAACTGCCCGTAAGTCGTAACTAAGTTGCAATCACTTCCCATTGTTCTACACAGGGCTTTTATCACTGGGGATAATGTCCGACTCTATAATGATACAATGGTTTAGAATTTAGATATATATATATATATATATATTAGTTTTCAAGTTTTCGCGGACATATGTGTACCTGTTGCAACTTTCTGGGGATTGTTGCCGCGAATAATGTACTAAAGAAGGAGGCACTGACTTACCCTTCCCTCAGTCAGTGCCTCCTTCTTTAGTACATTATTGGTTATTGGAATAATGGACTAAAGAAGGAGGCACTGACTTACCCTTCCCTCAGTCAGTGCCTCCTTTTTTAGTACATTATTCGCGGCAACAATCCCCAGAAAGTTGCAACAGGTACATATATATATATATATGTGTGTAAGTTTTCTGCTTTCAGGGAGAATTTGAGGTATCTGAGTTGATGCATGATTGTAGTTGAAATATAAACAAGATTTCGATAATTAGTGGAACATATTTTTTTTTATCTCAAAAATGCTGTTTTCGGCATTTTACAAACCCGTAAAACGTATTACTAAGCACGATTATTTGTTTCTATTTCGAGCGCTTTTTCACGTTTCGGTGCCTTTATATGCTACATCCTTTCGGATTATGCAAAATTTTAGCACAGATGACGACGCAAACTCCGTAGATATGCTAAAACCGACGGTCATGTGGTCTGCTATGTTCGTGTGATGAATGAACATCTACCAGTGACGTCACTGTTGACGGCTGTTGTATCAATGACCACATGTTTTGTCTCCTCCAGTCTCTACTATGATTGATGAGACAATGATTGGCTAAAACATGCGATCCTTGAGTCGCTGTTTTAAATACAACCGCCGCAGTGTCGCCTACTGTTCTATTCATTCATCAATTATACACACAACAATCAAGTAGAAAGATGACAATGATAGAGGTTCTCGGGTCTTTTTCCAGTGATGTTAAATTGGTCTTGTAATCGACGCTTTCTCAAGATAAAATTCAACGAGAATAAAAAAATTAAAAAATTATAAAAATCACAAAAATTACAAAATTAAAAATAATAAAACATTTCGGCTTCATTGTGTATGCTAGATGGCCGGAGTAGTATAATTGTATTTAAATAGCTTTCCATCGAACATTATTGGTGCAGTGGAACACTTTAGTATATTATATTATTATTATTATTTGTATTAAGAAAACACTCTGTGTGACGCGTTGATAAGCGAGCACATATACTCCACAACTATTCTGTCCATGTTCAAAGTTACCGCCGTTGTTCAATCCGTGCGTAAATCCCTTTATCACAAGCGGAGATTCGGTAAAAAAAAAAAAACGAAAACAGAACGAGTGCCATAAAATTAGAATGGACACGCTCGCTTCGCTTGCTTTATTATAAATATCTATTTTAAATTATCGGGCGTTTTTCTCATTCTAGTAAACCGCGGTCCCTAATTTCCAGGTTCATGGATATCTTGTGACGTTTTACATCTTCCTAATCACCCACTCATTGTCTCGATTGGCATCGTTGCCAATCGACATATCATGATCATCATTTGCAAGTAAACTACTTGTAGACAATGTAGATTATTTCAAAAAGTCTGGTGGTTGCTATGGTGAACCCAAGTTGTTCAAAGCCTCGTGAGTGTGCGAGCATCTAACATACACACGCGCCTTCGTACGTAAGTCGTAAGGTAGGTGTGTGTGTATGTAAATGTGTGTGGATAAATATTTGCGCGTTCTGCCGCGGACAATAGTATCGCGGAATGGGCCCGGCCCGGCCCGACCTCGCTTCTGACTCTTGAGGCCTGTTTACACAATAAACACGGCGGCGAAGAAGACGACGGATGTTCGATGTGGGATCTAGGCGGCAGTGACACTGATTGCGCGCGGTGCTCTGTGCTCTCACATTCCGTCGCGCTGTTCGCTGTGTTGACTGACGGGTCGCACATCGTCGCATAGCAGACGCCGGAATCCGAGAATTTGCAATTAAAATAATATGTTTTTTTTAATTAATTTTATTGTAACTGCACCAACACGTCGCGACGGATTCTAAAGAAATTACGTATACACATCAACAGTAACAATGATGATAATCTCTTGGTCTCTCGTCCAACATTCTTTTCTCGCTTTCTCAACACTCCGTATTCATAGCCGTCCCAGCTACCCCTAGGGGCGCCCGTTGTTGCACGGCAACGAGTTTCATTTCATGCATGTTTATTGTTTAAGGCTGGAGTGCCCCTGGGTGTAGGGGGTGACCACGGGTGACTATGAATTCCAGCCGATTCACAGTCCTTTCTTTCAATATCATTCCAATCCGCTAGTCCAAGATACCTCTCCTGTCCGTCTTTGTTACTTGTTCATAGCAAGGTAATCATCAGGTCATCTGCTTTGTACTGGTTTGTCAACAATCTGTACCCGTTTTAGCGTCAACTCTTTTATTTTGTCGACCTTTGTAACGTTACATCACCGAAAGGCGAAAACTAATCGGCGAGTAATAAAATCAAGCCAAAAGCCCCGTCTCGTAAGTCAATTAACGATCAGCTCGGTTACGGTAATTTCAATCTGCATTAATTTCAAGACGTTAAACAACATTGTTTGTGAATAAAGGCATAAAACTTGGAAAAGAGGTTCGGTTCCTCCCGTCCGTCCCGATCAGAGCAGCCCACAGCCCAGACGACTACCGAACTTTTCAAAACGTTTTCTCTCTCGATAAAAAGTTTCGATGATTGATGTTGTTGTTCCTGGGTTGACGTCTCCGTTAATGCTGAGATTCTGATAAAGAGGTTTAGAGATGGCTCGGTTGAGCGTCAATATAAGGCTTGTGTGGGATTCGAACCCACGCCCCTCGGTCCCATACGGCTCGGACCTGCCCCGAGAGCCACCGTGCATGGACGAATAATCTAGAATACATTAAAATGTACATTTTCCGTAGGAATGTTCGCTGTAGGGCGTACATCAACTGGGCTCGCTGTATCAGGCAGAGTATTTGGGAGGGAATGTCCTAAGGCTCTTCCATCTATATGGGCTCGATCGCAGCATCCTTCTAATGACCAAGTAAGATTGCTGGAGGCGGGAATCGAACCCTTGACCCCTGAATTACAGTATCAACGCACAGAGCCGCGAAGCCTAACCGGCTTACCCATACATTAAAACATCAAACACAATGTGTTAAAACGCCTCACGTGTTTCTCGTATGATGTACGTAATGAATATTGAAAATATAGGTGTTACATGTAGATGTATGGCTGTTAAGCATAGTACATTTTTATAAACGAAGTCGGGAAAGTTGAAAAACAATGGAAAAATCTATACATATACGATATTATGCATTTACATATATCGCTACTCTTTATTCCAACTACTGTTTATTCCAACATCATTTAGTAGGGTAAAGGGGTGTTTCCACCATTGATCTTGGGCATCCTAGGAATCAGTATCGGCATGCCAAGCTCGACACATCATTTTCTTCAAGTGCATTCTCTTCGTATTTATACCTATGCATTTATAATAATAATAATAATTACATAATACAATATAAATACAATATATTCTGTATATTTTAAGGTCATTGCTTTTCCGAATATAAGAATTGGTATATATGGTATTTTCATTGCTTTCCGAATTTCACTACCTAGTACCTACATCTTCAACACGCGTTTTGAATAAATTTGTGATAATTTTCATTAAACTTCATGAGAAAAACGATACATCCTAACCCCTAACACACATGTTTGATGTGTTGATGTGTGTAGACGGGATTCGAACCCCAGACCCCAGACGGTAGTGCTGTGCGCGCGAGCACAGAGCCACCGCTGGCGGTATTCACAATCATTATATTGGCGAGCTACTGTGTGTGCGTTGCATAATTAATAACACCGCCGCTATGTTTCTTTCGACAGCGCAGAGCGCACCAGTGGAATGTGTAAACGCACATTTTTATGCGTCGCCTTGAGCGTAAACAGACAGTTTGCATTAAAACGCGCGTTCGGATGTTATGCCTACGCTTGTTTTCAGTACCATCGCTCTAGCGCTCGGTATTGTAGTGAGAGAACTAGCAGCAGTTGTCACATCGACATATTATTGAGTATTGAAGAGGGTTTGTCCCAGAACTATACAGCTGACAGAAGACAGAATACAGCCATATCCAGCCCAGAATACAGCTGATGATGAAACCAAGACTTTCAGACTGGGAGAATATATATATTTTTTTTTAATAAAACACATCACACAAACAGTAACCACGGTCATGAATAAATTAAAAAACACTCGATCACCAAGTGCGTAAGTTTTCGAGAGCGTCCGCTCTCTTCCTCCGCAGTGCCCTCGCGTCTGAGGAAGAGAGCGGACGCTTTCGAAAATTTACGCACTTTGAGAGTTTTTTCTTTTTCATGACCGTGGTTACTGTTCATCGTGTGATGTGTTTTAACCACGGTCCATCGTGTGATGTGTTTTATTAAAAAATGTACATTTGTTGTCACATCGACATACTATAGGGTTTGTCCCAAACTAGGCCGGCTATAGAGCTGTTTTGACATCGACATAATATATTACATTTGTAGAGTATTTTGAAGAGTGTTTTCAATATGAGAAGTTTCATAGCTCCGGCTGGGATTCGAGCCCAGAACCTCTGGACGTACGTGATAGTGCCAATATAGTTCTGCGCTCGAGTCCCGGGCGCATCACGTGACTTCTGTTGGGCCTCGTTGGGTGATATCAATACCACGTTCTCTACAGCGTTCTCAAGACTGTCCTCTTTTACTAACACGCGGATTTTAAAACTAGAAACACATTTTCTTTGGAGAAACAAAATTTATTTATACCCTTCCTTTCAGTTAGAAGAACTGATTTTCAGGGAGGATATTTATACAATTCATTATATTCTTCGTAAAAGTTTTTATTGAAACTGTATGTTTTCCACATATATGTTTGTTTCCGATTTATTTACCTAGTTTATGGTTTTGCACCATATACCGTATTTTAGTACATGTTGACATTTAAATTAGTGACTCTGCGTCTCTCGTAAACATTTCATTCATGTTATGCATTTGACGTTTAACCTTTTCTGTTTTATAACTGACTTATAGGATAGACAATGAATAATAGTGACGGGTCTGCAATACAGTTCCATTGCACTTCTTGCTTGACCCTACAGTAGTGACCGAGCCCCGCCTACTCTGTGTGGGAGGTCATTTTATCTCCATAAGGTCACTCTAACTTCCCCATAAGTGCTTCCTCCATTTTACGAGTTTATTTGCACAGTGGAATATATTATTATATATCTCTGTTATTCCTGCAGTTATCAATCCGACTCTTCAAAATATCCGCCTATGGTTATTTTCTTTGGGTCGGGTGAATGAATTCGCTGTCGAGCGTTTAGCTTTTATAGAATGGAAAGCTCAATGCTGCTATTCCTATAACTATAAAGCCATCGATGGGGTTTGCGTTTGTGTTATAGCTCATGCAAGCGTGTGCGTGTGCGTTGATGGAACTTGTGGACAGAACTGTACTAATTTACGATCAGGATGGTAAACGAGAGATCGTAAAATTATCATCAAGATAAATTTCTCGCGAATTTACGTAATGAAATTCTATAAATAAACCATCCATAATTACAAGAAAATGTGACTATGAGTATATAACCAAGAATGATAGAAACCTCAAAAACGAAAACTAACGAGAGTTCATAAAAGCTCAATATTATAAATTATTTAGTGAATGAGAGGGCGTATCTCACACCTATATTTTAACGCTAGTCAGATCCATCGGCGAAGGTCCGTATTCATAGTCATCCCCTACTTCCAGGGGCGCCCGTTGTTGCTATGAATTTGTTTTCTATATAGAAAATAACATGCATGCAACTGTTAACTATAGCATTACAACGGCGCCCCTAGGTGTAGGGGACAACAGCTATGAATTCCAGCCAAATTAATTGTCACTAGTTGTTGCGTTAGTCTGATATAGCTATAGTCTTCTAGCGCCAAGGGACTCGAACGCACGTCTTTACTCTTTAGATGGCATAGCGTTAGGGCCTAATTGCAGCAGAGGGCTGATTATGAATGTCGGTAAAATATATAGAACGGGAAATAGTCGGGAAATTATAATTTTATGACACACTTGGTATATAAATTTACGCTTGTATAAGCAAGGAGATGTTTGTTTGACAAGACATTCTTCCCGTCTGGTCTGGTCCCCCCCCTAAGAAGCGTGAGTGTGTTTGTTTGTAGTGCACCGAGCGCCCCCGGTGCAGCTCAAGTCGTGATTTCAACGCCTGTGCATGAGAACGATAGACCCGCATCTCCACCGTGAGTGTGTTTGTTTGTAGTGCACCGAGCGCCCCCGGTGCAGCTCACGTCGTGATTTCAACGCCTGTACATGAGAACGATAGACCCGCATCTCCACCGTGAGTGTGTTTGTTTGTAGTGCACCGAGCGCCCCCGGTGCAGCTCACGTCGTGATTTCAACGCCTGTACATGAGAACGATAGACCCGCATCTCCACAATACTGTGTCAATGTCATATTCGTTGACGTGATTGTCTCTGTCGAGTCGGGAATCTGCCCCAGAAATTACACCACAAGGATGATGATGAGCTCATCGACGACTCGATGTAAATTAACAAAACTCGTAAAAAAATAAGTGTAATAGTCTTCGAGACAGTAACGCGCATTCCGAAGCCATTTTCTTTTTGTGTAGACTCGACAGCTAAGCTAGGTCATGTGACGTCGGCCAGGTTCATCACTCATAGCCGGGGTCGTCATAAGGGGAGTCCAGTTGAGATGATGATTCTTGTTGCTGCAGTTATGCATTCGAGACGGTGAGGGGTGATAGATGAAGATGAAGGCCAATTACAAGAAAGGCGATACGGGATTCGAATCCACGCTTAGAACCTGCGTTGGGGGGTTTAGGGTGGGGCTGGAGGGGGAGGTCCCAATGAGGGCTGGCCCTCATGAATGATTGATTGATTGATTGATTGATTGATCGATTGATTGATTGATTGATTGATTGGTTGATTGATTGGTTGATTGATTGATTGATTGATTGATTGATTGATTGATTGATTGATTGATTGATTAATTGATTGATTGATTGATTGATTGATTGATTGATTTTGGACTTTATTTTGGGCGGGATTAAGGCCAGTGAGGACTTTTCTTCCATCCAACCGTTATAGAGATATACATTGTGGTAAAATACATTTAAGGCTTAAAATTAAGAACATACATAATAGAAAAATACAATTACAATTGGATTTTGAATTTGTTTCGTTTTTGAGAATGATGAAATCATAAGGCTAATGTTAGCTATTCATTAAAATACATTTAAGACTTAACCATTTTACCATTTAAGAGGATGAGAAGAAAAAAAGAGAGAATGTAACGAAATTAGGGAAAAATGAACAAATTCACGATAAATAGGGTGATTAAAGATATGCACGAGACGAGAGCCCTCTCTGCGGGCACCGGTCCCCACGAGGAGGGACCCACATCGACCGGATTTCGAAGACAGACGTGTTGTGTGAATCTGACGTGGGATCACGGATTATGATCCAAATTAGGACCTTGTGTTTGTTAGTTGTTGCGATATATGCGTTGAGTCGTTGGCCTTCGTACATCCAAACTAAAACACAAACAAAAACTCGTTTGTTTCTCTATTATTAAGTTTTATTTTATCTTGTGTCCAAGAAGTTTAACACTAATACTTATTAATGTCGTTCATTCTTGAATGACAACGTTCAATTTAAGCAGCACTCTCCATAGCGAAATGGGTGACAGTATAGCACAAATTAGCTTACCAATCACATACCAGTATTTCGATAAGTTCCCATCTGTTGCTACGGTGTGATGTTTCGGCACTTGTTTTATTGTGTACTTTTTATGTGCAAACCATACCTGTACCTGTTGTGCAATAATAATAAATGTATGTTCAAATAGTATCAACTGAAATACTATTTGAAATACTGTTACTGGAGGATACTACTCTCGGACAAAGGGTTTCAAGAGCAGTACTTGATATTGATCTATTTTGAACTATCTTTGTATTTTTTAAAGTTGTAATAAATAAACACACGCTTTTAAAATATACGTTTCCGAAAAATAAACATACTGTGAAAACAAACAGAACCAGAAAATAATAATTCCATAGGGCGGTTAATTGACCTATATTATGTGCTAGATAGAAATATAGAGATTCCACAGCAACCTTGTGAATGATGACGTCATAGACGAGCGAGTCGCAGCCAATCAGCGGGCGGCTTTTTCAAATACGGATATTCGGTTGGCCAATATCTCACTCATCTATGACGTCAGCCTCCACAAGGTTGCTGTGGAACGACTTTAGAATGTCCTGTATGATCGCTATTATAGGATACCACTGTAGACAATCATGGTTGTGTATAATATTAATGTGCCCAGTAACGGGACAAGTTTACAGGAATCAATAGGTTAACAGTCGACTGGCCTAAAGCTGTGCGTAGCTTTTGCAAATCCCAAAAACGATATTTATTATTTTAGGATGTCTTCAACGGTTAATTACAAGAATTTGTATTGAGTGTCCTGAACTAAGTTGAACAACATTATTAGGTACAATTCATCAAATTAAAATTATTAAAATACAACAGAATAATATAAACATATCCATAATCACGCAGATGTCGTAATAGGAATCAAGAGTTTTATATTATGTTAATAGTTATGTAATATTATAAAAGTAATAATATGCATATATATTGAATTTAAGATGCTTTGCATTTTACTGACTAATATTAAAATGTAATGGGAAAAAGAATAATATTTATGAAATATAATGTGTGAGGAAGGAGCAGGAAGTATACTCCGAAAACTCGACAGTAATTCTCTGTAAGTGACCTTGATTACAGTTTAATATTCGCGTGGCTGTTGTATCAATATTATTGATAACGATACCTTTACAAGCTGTACACTTGACTTTACTTCAAACCCAGTATAGTTTATTCGCTGTAACGTATTGCATGGCCGAGTATGTGTGCAGTAGAAGGTGCGCGAGCTTCCGTCTAGTCGAGTATACTGTGGGGGTCTGCCTAATGATAGGGATTGGCATCGCCTAACTACGGGTTACTCAAGACGCGTCGCACCGCACCACACATAATCACCGGCCTAAACTAATGTGAAGATTAATGTTGCCTTGACGTAATCAATATCATTTAAATAATTCCTGCACTGCAGTGTACATGTGTGCACACACAGGTGATCTTTATTAGACGCCAATTATAGATTATTATTTATCGAACACGTGGTTATACATGCAAGAGAACGATATATTATTATTTATTGAACACGTGGAACGCGGGTCAATGTACCAAACTTAGTTCAAAACGGTTAGAGCCGCATATCCAACGCAATGCTATAATAACATAACATTATAGTGTACTGAAAATTGCGTGTTTCTCAAAATTTGAATCATATTGTCCATACTGTACAGTGATGATTTCAGACATTTTTCCTAGGGGGGGCTGATACAAATCTGGGGTGTTGCTAGATTAGTAACTCATTTCATGGTTTTTTTTTTTGACTCCGTGACAAAAGGCAGGGGTGGAGGGGGTTACGGTCTCTGTTGATGCCATCCTTTCAGTTTTCGAATATGAGGTGATTCCCATTAGCCATTCTTACCCTTTACCTAACATCGTTTAAATAGAAAATAAAATGTTGCAACATTTATGTAGATGAATTTTTCGTGGAAATCGATTTATTTCCTAGTCCTATGTGAGGTGGAAAAATATTCCTCATTTTCTTGTATTTTGCATTTTTTTTTTGCAAATTTACATTACTTCATGTGATTTTTTCAATCTGCTAGGGGGGGGGGGGCATTTACAACTGCCGGGGGGGGGGGGCTCCGCCCCCCCCCGGGATATGCCTGAAATCATCACTGATACTGTATACTAAATAACTTGTCGATGTCTTAGTTTTAAACAGACATTCATATTCTATTCTAGAGTAAACATCCTGCAATGTTTTCAAAGGCAATCCATATTTCTATCACTTTCTTTGTTGATTCGCGTTTGCAATAAATTATTTTTTATTTTTACGTACAGTTCTTCAAATGCAATATTTTAAAGTGTAATGTCTTGTCTATACTGTTTCGAGATTTGTTTACATTCATCGTCAAACGAAGTAGGCTGTTGTCTTCGTATTGTCTTATTTATGTTGTGAAATTACAATCGGTGTGAAAAATAAAAACACATTATATTCATTGTTTCCTGTCATGATCATTAAATCTGCTTGTTCGGCTCTTAGGCTCATCTACAATCTGCGTTTTGTTCGTCGGAACATTTTAAAGTAAACGAGACAAAAATAAAATAAGACGAGCTTTTACGCTCCAACTTTGAAAACTCGTTTCGGTTTGCACAAAATATGGTAACTGTATTACGGTCAACGTGCAACATTAATATTCGACTCGTAATTCAACAAGTCTGAGGCAAAATTTCGTTTTGTAATAATATTAATATTCTCATACCCGGTTTCTAAATGCTGTGCTTGTGATAATATCGTCGCAAAAAGGTTGTTTTTATTTTTCTTTCTCGTCGTCTGGACTGGATCATAACAGAGTTTAATGTGTAGGCACGAAGTGTTATATTCCTAGTGGGAGTGGGTTGTGCGACTGACTACAATCAGTCACAATCACTTTGCGGTTGCGGAGTAGGCCTAGTCTCGTTCTCGTGCAGAAAGTATTCTGGGATGCATTTGCATATCTTGGATTAATGACATAGCGGTAACCTATTTGATACCAGCAAGCACATGAGGCTCCCGGACGCGATCTGGCCATAATGATAATAATAATAATAATAATAATAATAATAATAATAATAATAATAATAATAATAATAATAATAATAATAATAATAATAATAATAATAATAATAATAATAATAATAATGATAATGATAATGGTAATGATAATGATAATGATAATGATAATGATAATGATAATGATAATGATAATGATAATGGTAATGATAATGATAATGATAATGATAATGATAATGATAACGATAACGATATAGATAACAATTATTTTTTTGTCGGAATCCCTGCTAATGAAACCTACAGCAGAGATTCCGATGAAAAAATATTTAGTTGACCAACTATAGGTACATTTATAAGGGTATGTGTGGACAGTTCGGAAGGGATGTCCAAGGATTGTGGTAAAGTACTCGGTCCCTGCATTAGCCTTGCGACTGATGGTTCATCTCGCAAAACTGATAACAGTCAAGATTACCGCGGCTATCTGTGGATAGACCGGCTCCCAAAGTTCAGCACTCTGCCCCCAACAACGAGAGCGCACTCAATTGTGCCAAGTGGGCCCATAAGCACCGCAACCTGCACCCAGGTCCCTTCCTCGTGCCCCCGACTCAGCCCCGTCATCTCAAGTTCAGCACTCTAACGCTGCCCCCAGCAACGAGAGCGCACTCTATTGTGCCAAGTGGGCCCATAAGCACCGCAACCTGCACCCAGGTCCCTTCCTCATACCCCGACTCAACCCCGTCATCTCAAGTTCAGCACTCTAACGCTGCCCCCAGCAACGAGAGCGCACTCTATTGTGCCAAGTGGGCCCATAAGCACCGCAACCTGCACCCAGGTCCCTTCCTCGTGCCCCCGACTCAACCCCGTCATCTCAAGTTCAGCACTCTAACGCTGCCCCCAGCAACGAGAGCGCACTCAATTGTGCCAAGTGGGCCCATAAGCACCGCAACCTGCACCCAGGTCCCTTCCTCATGCCCCCGACTCAACCCCGTCATCTCAAGTTCAGCACTCTAACGCTGCCCCCAGCAACGAGAGCGCACTCAATTGTGCCAAGTGGGCCCATAAGCACCGCAACCTGCACCCAGGTCCCTTCCTCATGCCCCCGACTCAACCCCGTCATCTCAAGTTCAGCACTCTAACGCTGCCCCCAGCAACGAGAGCGCACTCAATTGTGCCAAGTGGGCCCATAAGCACCGCAACCTGCACCCAGGTCCCTTCCTCATGCCCCCGACTCAACCCCGTCATCTCAAGTTCAGCACTCTAACGCTGCCCCCAGCAACGAGAGCGCACTCAATTGTGCCAAGTGGGCCCATAAGCACCGCAACCTGCACCCAGGTCCCTTCCTCATGCCCCCGACTCAACCCCGTCATCTCAAGTTCAGCACTCTAACGCTGCCCCCAGCAACGAGAGCGCACTCAATTGTGCCAAGTGGGCCCATAAGCACCGCAACCTGCACCCAGGTCCCTTCCTCATGCCCCCGACTCAACCCCGTCATCTCAAGTTCAGCACTCTAACGCTGCCCCCAGCAACGAGAGCGCACTCAATTGTGCCAAGTGGGCCCATAAGCACCGCAACCTGCACCCAGGTCCCTTCCTCATGCCCCCGACTCAACCCCGTCATCTCAAGTTCAGCACTCTAACGCTGCCCCCAGCAACGAGAGCGCACTCAATTGTGCCAAGTGGGCCCATAAGCACCGCAACCTGCACCCAGGTCCCTTCCTCATGCCCCCGACTCAACCCCGTCATCTCAAGTTCAGCACTCTAACGCTGCCCCCAGCAACGAGAGCGCACTCAATTGTGCCAAGTGGGCCCATAAGCACCGCAACCTGCACCCAGGTCCCTTCCTCATGCCCCCGACTCAACCCCGTCATCTCAAGTTCAGCACTCTAACGCTGCCCCCAGCAACGAGAGCGCACTCAATTGTGCCAAGTGGGCCCATAAGCACCGCAACCTGCACCCAGGTCCCTTCCTCATATCCCGACTCAATCCCCTCGTCTCGCGCAAACCGGTTACTTCCTCAACAGGTGTGCCCGCCAATTATATATAACTGTGCTCGATCGTAATTTCACCTTCTTCTTCAACTACTTCTCAAACGTAAATTGTTTTATGCCTCGTTATCCATCACTTTGGTTGATTACATGCAATTTAATTCAATGTGCCATACACAATGTCTGGCTGGGCTGGGTGTGCGAATACTTTGCTATTACGCCTCCCGTATGTTGCAGCCGAAAGTTCAACTGGCCCCAGGTTATGCTAAATAAAACAACTTTGCAAATTGTAATATTAGCTCGTCTGTCCATTGAGTTACGGTTATATTTAACCGCGAAACTGATACCAGGCGTGTATAATAATGTAATCATAGTAGTTGTACCTACCATTTATGTTTGCAGTCCATGTAATGACATATTCTACTACGATTGTAATTTGAGTGCATTGAGATGCTACAATAGCCACATTTACGTGAAAGGAGTGAGATTAGAATTTACTTGATTGCGTTTACGTGTCAATGTCATGCGATTCAAATTCATTCCTTGTTCACACCCATACTAGAGCGTGAGGTTGATTTCGGAAACTTGTCACTTTCAGGATCGGTGATTTGGGATTTCAATCCCTGCCATGTTCGATCCTGTTCACGTGACGAAATTCATCTGGGATTGAATCCTATATTTTGGAATCACTCTCGCATTTTGTGGGAGTTGATCGAACGAATCAGATCCTTTTCGGGAAGTGTTTATATAGTGGTTCCACATCAACCTTGTGAATGCTAACGTCATAGACGAGTGAGTCGGAGCGGAGCCAATCAGCGGGTGGGTTTTTCATGTGCTGACATTTGGTTGGCCAAGAATGCCTCACTCATCTATGACGTCAGCACCCACAAAGTTACAGTGGTCTTCGGATCCTCCGTTTAAACGGGGGCATTGTTTTATGTTGACATCCCAGTTAGTTCGGTCCGCGCGTCCAGCCGTCTGTTCCGATGTGACACGAAGCGAATACGCTACTCCGAGTAAAGGTATCACCTGTGCTATCACTGTGCACGAAGCACATGGTCACGCCATTATTACTAGCTGTAATGTCACAGTTCGTTCTCGTGTATTTGTCTACTCGACTGCATCGCCCAGTCTTGCATGAGCCTTACGTGGAGAGATAAGATGCACCTACCGTGTGTGCTAAGTTGGATGACTTGTACGTCATGCTTGTGTTATGCTTGCTTTGCTTGCTTGCTTGCTTGCTTGCTTGCTTGTATTATGACTTGTACGTCATGCTAAATACATGGCATGACGGTTTCAATGGCAGATATTTCGTTGGTTGAACAACAAATTGTCATGAAGTTGGCTATATTCTTTTTACGGACTTTTTTTTTTTAGAGTATTAATAATTGTATTTTAATTGATAGGCTCTTGTTAACATCTGTTGTTTAACGACATACCCGACAATTATGATAAATTATAAATTATGTGTATGACACGTAACAATAATTAATAGTTTTTCGTAGGAATCCCTGCTACAGGGTGCACACCAGCTTTACCTGATGTGCCCCTCTTCAGGTGACTGATTAGGTTTGTTAGGGTGTTTGGATAGCTGAGAATGAATGTCCGAGGGCTGATAGTAGGACTCAATCCCACCACTCGCTTTTACGACTGAGGAAAATCTCAGAAAAAACCCTTCAGTCAGGACTGCCGGTGGCCGGAATCGAACCGGCGACCTCCCGAATGAGAGTATATCGCGTCTTACCGCTGAGCCACCTCTATCGGTCACTGCTCGAAGACCGCACGCCGGCCAATCGGTCACTGTCAGCTACATGACGTGTTAGCGCGCGGCCCACCCGGCAATGACGTCACTTCAAGTGTGAGGGTGACAGCATCGAGAGGGCGTGTGTGTGTTGCATTCCGTCGTACTCGGACTAGATGCGCCTTCGACTGTCTTCGACCACACTCGTCGGTTTCATTTTTCACTCTGCTAAAGCACGCGTTTTAAATTTATTTTGTATTATCGATTAATACATTTTCCAAACGATGTCTGCATTATATTAGACCTAGTAATTGAACTGTACACTGTTCCTTGTCACAGATAGAAACAATTTAAAACGCAATATTTCGAGCCCTGATCAAAGCTCTTCAACAGGCGAAAACACACTAGTGGTAGTGGGCAGTGTGTTTTCACCTGTTGAAGAGCTCTGCTCTGACGATCAGGGTTCGAAATATTGCGTTTTTAAATTGTTTTTATCTGTGACAAGGAACAGTGTACAGTCCAATTACTAGGTCTTATATAATGTTTTACCTGTTCTACCATGTTTCCGTTTTATTGATGTCTGCATTGATGAGGAGAAATTATCATCATCGATAGTTACTCTGTGAGCACGGTTCCTAGAAACATGTAGGAGGTATATACCTTCATTCCCCGGCAAGTTTAACCAACCAAACACAGACTGCTTCAAGGCTGGTTCTGTTTTGAATATTAATCCGCTAACTAAAACGTTACACGCCGTAATTCGCTAAACATTACAATTACACGTTTCGATAAATAACACACGAGGTCCAATAATCAATCAGGGAGTAGCGGTCGCGGCCGCTTCGCACGAATCCATTATGCGACTTGATTGGCTAGGTCTTATAATTTCATGCAACAGTATGTTAATAGCCTGACTGTACGTGAACGCGCGTCGATGAGAAAAACGTGCACACACGTGAAAACAGCTTTGCGATTCGCAACGTCCAAATGTAATTACGACAGCTTGTTTCAATAAATCTAAATGTTGTGTGTGCAGTGTCCCGTGATGAACGAGCTGTGTTCAACTGCTGCTTGAGGGGGGGGGGGCTAATTGAGTCATCTCATCTCCAATTAGGACGTGACTGAGAAACAACGAGGCAAAACAACACCCCCGAAGATATCGTGTGGAAGCTGAAAGGGGTCTATAAAGGGATGTTTACGTTTACCTGAGTTGAGTAACTCGATATCAGTGTAAGCTTTGCTTAGATATAATAAGTGATCCGATCATATCAACTCTATCTAGTCTGTTAATTTGATCAAATCAATTGTCGGATCATCAGGATCTGTAGACGAGGCGTCGAGTTATGGAGTAGATCTGCAACGTGCTGACTACAAACGAGATCCATAACGCACTAACATGTTACATGCCTTACTATCCATGTCCTGATGTGTCGTGGTGGAATCAATAGCGGACATTATATTCTGTCAACTGAGCAGGAATGTATGTGTAGGCCATTGATTTTGTGAAGAAAAATGTATTACATGAAAATAGAAGTATTTTAGGTTTAAATGCGCGGTTTTGCTGCACCGTGTTGAACTGGCCTCGAAATGATGAACGGGGAAATAAAGCCAACCAAGGCTGGTGTACCGACTTACCGAGTGATCTACGGGAGCCATATTTTAAAAGCTGCTTCTCATTTTACTGAAAGTTCCAAGGAATTTCCAGCGATATTTATAAGTATTATAATGATTCTTGAAGTCAGCATCGACTCGATTGAATGTGTACCGAGTATTTCGGTTTAGTTGTTTTTTCCACGACATCGTAATCTCTTCGTTGAAACTTTTCAACGCCGCGATTAGCAAATTCCAAACAACGGCAAAGATTTCTCAGCTCAACAAGATTTCTCGCTCGTGGAAGAAAGGAAATGCGCGCATAGTAATTCTGATTAATTTATGCCATTAAGAATACCTTAGTGTTGTGTCTCGACACTTTCAAGAGAATATTCCACCGACTAATTTGATTTTAAAACACTTGAAAGTCGCCGCTCGCTTTGTGCGTTCAAAAGTTCACTATTTACTTATAATCTCCAAGAAATTGCGTTAAGCACTTAAGAGAGAGAAGTTTTAAATAAGACGGCATCGGGGTACTAGAAACTCATGGCCAACCAATACAATGTCAATAAAGAATCCGAACCAAGACAATATTTCAGAAGTTTGGAGTTGAATTTATTGCTTTCCTTATAGACTAACTATATAAACAAACAAACAAACAAACACATTAATTACATGTTGTGACTGTGCTTGTAATTGTTGCACGCTTTAGCTTTATCGTTTCGTGGGCTTCAATAGACAACATGATTGAGATTTATATACCGGTATATTAACATTCATACTTCGGACAAAGGTCAACATTATGATGGTCGGCAATGAAAACCACGACCGAAGAGGGAATGTTCTGAGTTTTCAATATGTCTTCATTCGACGACAGGAACGTAATTTAAAAAGTTCAAAAGCAAAGGTTTCGATTTTCTGTGGTGGCCTGTGACGTCAATATCCATGTTAAAGCACTGCTATCAAAGGAATCGGCCACTGCCTTTTAGATGAAACAATGAAACTTGATACTCGAGCCCCGACTACTTCACCTTCACCCATGTTTACTAATATTCTATGAAACTATGTTACATATAGGCCTATTACTTTGTAATCCAAAATTAATTATTAGGCATACTAGACATACATTTAATTTGATATATTATTGCTTCTTACGAGTAAGATAATCTGTATAGAAGAGTTGTTTAATTTATCATCATATGATTGGTTGATTGCTGACACATGGTGACGTCACGACAACGGTGGTGAAGTCATGCCCCGTTTTCCCCGCCATAAATCTGTGAAACTTTCAGTTTATTTTTTTTAAATGAAAATCTCATCGAAATTAAATATTTCTGTTATCTGGAAGGTGATCCTAATCTAGTTATAAATAATAATAATAACAAAAAAACGCATATACCTTCTCTTTTGGGATGAGGTTTCCTTGCTGGAAAACTGTCTTGGAAACTGGTTTGCTTCTCCGCCACTCGGCGCGCCACATGCACAACATTATTTTACTTGTTGCAATGTTGACCTTTGCGTCTCGGATCCAGTGAAAACATTTCAGCCAATCAGCAGCCTGTTGATGTATGCGAGCGCACACCGGTGATAAATCTGTATGGAAATACCGACGGGCACAAAAAACATTTTAATTTTCCAATCGCTTAGCGAACTATACATCACTGCAGAGTAATATTGATAAAAACTAGCGTAATGGGAACCAAAGTAACTGTGATGGGTAAAACAAAACGATGAAAACAAGACTAGACTTAGGTTGGAACACGTAGTCGGCCCCTACACCTAGGGGCACCCATTGTTGCTATGGATTTGTTTTGTTTATGGGAAATAACATGCAAACAATTGTTACCTTGGTAACAATGGGCGCCCCTAGGTGTAGGGGCCGACTATGAATTCCAACCTTATTGAATAGTGAATAGTGAATGTGACATCTACGGGAGACATATTCAGGCATCTTTGGTTTCATGTTCCCGGCAACAAAACTGGATGTGCGATGATATGCGTATATTTCCAGCGCAGAAGGTATCTGGATCATTTCGCGGTAAGGGCGTAGGTTTATCTGTTTCTAGAAATTAATTTCATGAACACTTTAGTGGAATTGACACGAACTATGAGTTTAGAGCTGTCAAAATAAACAATTCGCACATAATATAATAGAATAAGTTCACTGGATGAACAATTACAATTTCCCAGCTGTATAGGTGGAACACTAATAGCTCAATTCATATGCGCTCCCTTCACGTGATTATAACTAGGTAAATTAGAATGTTTAGATAGTTGGGAAGGAGTGTCCGAGTACTGTTAGAGGACCTAAACCTCGGCAAATATTCAGTCACAGGTATCGAACCAGACATCCTGAAATTAGAGTATTGTGTCTTACCGCTGAGCCATCACTATCGGTTTACTGACTAAGCATACATAGGCAACACAATCATACAGATGTATTTTATTTAGATTTCTTGAATGTTGGAAATTGCTCAATTTTACAAAATTCAACGTCGGAAATAAAACTAACAAAGCGTGGTACATATAGTAGTAGTACAATATCGACGGCAAGTTGTAAAGAAGCAACGCGTAGTTGTCGTGTACTCTGCGTTCAGGCTGCTGGGGACGCGGCGCTGTTTGCCCGGGGACTCGAGCGTCGCGACGCCAGGCGTCCATCACTCTAGGCTCTAGAGGCGACGGAGCAGGCTGTACATTTACAGACCACAGTTCTTCTTCTACACAAGTGCGTGCGTGCACTGCTCCATAGTATACGCGCGTTACTCCGAAAGTTTTCCGCGAAATTAAAGATTCAGATATAACTATTATCCCCGAGTATTTTTCTTGGTGAAGTTTCCCAGTGCCCCCTCTCTCTCTCTCTCTCTCTCTCTCTCTCTCTTCTCTTTCTCTCTCGACGTGATAAATCAAGTGGGATCTCTTATGTGGGTGGAGGCCTACCTGTCAAGCATACATTGCATTATATTACTATAGTTTTAAAAGAAGCATTAGCGGGCTCTCTACTCTCTCGCTCTCTCGTGCTTACAGACCCCGATACCGAAGAGATTAGTTTGTTTTATGTCTATCATATTAATGTACATTAATTAAGGGTAGGTTGGTAAAAGTGCTAAGCTCGAAGCGAGCGGGGTTCGCCAACCATAACACAAAATAAAGCGTCAGTGAGATGGAGCAACCGGTGCGTTTCAGCCACAGTTCACAATCTGCTTGCAGTTGGGCCACGAACGAGCGAAGCGGCCAAGTCAAATGGTGCTACGTTCACGTTTAGAACGGCAAATGTTTAGGCTAAAAAAAGTTTTCAAAATTGATGTGTTACAATTTCAATAATACCTCAAATTGCCTAATCATTGATCTAAACGTAATGAGACGTTAAGCCCCAATATCAATCCAAACGTAATGCCAAAGATACCTGTGTAATCTTTGGTAATACCTTTTCAATGCTTTGTTTGAGAATATCTCTAGATATTGATAATATCTAGCCTAGCATCATTCCAAAATGTTAATATTGAATATCCTTAGTAAAGATACGAACAAGAATCTTAACTTCGGTCTTGAAACTCAAAACTCTGCGGTTGTGGATTAAACATCACTTGAACATGACGTCATAGATTTATCGATCCACATTCAATCACGTTTCACAGATTACTCGAACATTCAAACAGCTTTTTGTTTTTAGAAACAGTTCCACTTGCCTGACTGTGTTGCGTAAGATGTGTGTGGGTTGACGCATTCGCCTCGCTCTAAGCTAATAACGGCATCGCTCACATATTGTTGGGGGGTGGGGGGATGCTCATGTCCAACGCCACGTCTATCTGTAACCTAAATGTCCTCAACCTGACTAGTCGAAACGACACTGTACGAAGCCGTGCTTCCGGTCAAGGTGGAGCCCTCCGTACGGTGCCCGCAAGAGGGCTCCCGTACATATTATTTTGTAATTTTTTTAATCATCTCATATTGCCTTCCCTATCTTTTCTCTTCCAACGTTCACATACTTCTTGTAGATACTTGCCGGCCCTCTTTGCGACGTGAACGCCACCAACCTCCCACGACCCCACCCCACCCCACCCCTTACTTACTAACCCCCCGTCCTCTCTACTGCTGGATTCCCCTCATGATAACCGAATGGATCTGATTTGGCCGACGCTATATATATGATCAGCGTACGACCCTACTTGTTTCGTGCAGCTAAAGGTCTCTCACATCAAGAAGTAAAGGCCATATCACATTAGGTTCCGAACTGACAATTGCAATCGTAGATTGGAGCTTACGATTGGCGGCGCATGCGCAGTAGCTCAGTTCGGCCAGTCTACGGTTGCAATCTTTTTATAGACCGAGCTCTAAAATAAGATTGGGAATCGTAGATCCGAGTCACGTGAACCAATCAGGAAGGAGAACGGTTAAATACGAATTGAGCACTGTCACAACATAACCTCAAGCAACAACTACTTTAATGGAAACAAAGAGCCAATAAGTTTAATTATATATTTGTTTGTGATTAAGGCTTGTCTTATTAGTTATTATTATTGAATTTATTTCCTAGTTGAACGATTTTAGGATTTACAGCTGGTCAAGTGTGATTGGATAATTGTAGATTGCGATTGCAATTGGCGACTCCAGTCTACGATTCCAATTATTATTATTATTATTTATTTTCTGTTAAACCATTACAGCACAATGCAGTGGTGTAGTGCCAAATTTACCAGTACGTATACGCTTCAGTGGGAAGCTGGAGGGACACATCTTTCCAGACAAAAGAACATGGGGTTTGGGGGCAGAGCCCCCCAACAATGGCGCCGCAGGCGATTTAAAAAAAAAACAGGCTTTTTAGAGTGTGTTTTGAGCGTTTTAGATACTAATACCGGACTGAATGCAATCCCGAAATACTGCAGTTTTTTTAGTGCAAAACCAGAAAAATCACCCAAAATAATTGGAAAACTGACGAAAATTGTTCAGGAATACGTGTTGGGGCTTGGGAAGTGGTTTCGCGACACACACGCCACCCGTGGCCCGTATAGGTATATCTGTTGATCTTGGCTGTTGATAATTGACACCGAGCGAGACAATTGTATCCCACTTGGTGTATTGGCGGGACGCGGAACTTAAAATTGAATCTCGGGACTCCCAGATCCAGGGCTGGTCTCAATGGAGAAAAGCTGACAATCGTGAATAATGTGTCCGTCATTCGAGGCATGTTACGACCGTATCATTGCGTATCACTCGTATCATAACCAAAACCAGTGTGTATACGAAAGTTTTTTAGCCGGAGCAGTGTGTATACGGCGTATACGCCCGTATACGCACCACTACACCACTGGCACAATGTGTGTGTTACTGTTATTACAGAGAGGGGACAGGAAACGAGCCACAGCGGCCCATACAGATAATGTCCTGTCCCCTTGCCTTATTCTAGTTTCTAATGAGTGATGATTATGAATATGTTATGAATATTTATATTGATACACTGATGCGATGGGTCCCTATTATATAATGTATATTACTTATAAGTTAAAAGCTTCCAGAGTCCAGTCCATGTCCGTATCGTGATCCTTGTGTGATATGGGCTTAAGATATTGTCAGGGCAGTTAGGACCGCCCACAATTAGTTTCCAACTTAACAAGTGCGAATCACTAACGTTTTTCACGATTATCTAGTACAATATGGTTGCGTTAAGTTTTTTGGCGGAAACCTGCTTGCACGTTTTCTTGTACGTTACCGTCAAAAAACTTACCGCAACCAAATTGTACTAGATAATCGGGAAAAACGTTATAGTGATTCGCACTTGTTAAGTTGGAAACTAAATGTGGGCGGTCATGTTACTATATTCTTACTTCTTGCTGTGAGAGACCCATGCCATTGCTGTTCATGTAAAGCGGGTGTTACACGGAGAAGTAAGAAAAGTAAAAAGCAGAAAGTGAAGAGTAGAGATGGCGTGTAGCTTACGGGAAAAGAACAAAAGTGAGAAGTTCTCTCCAAAGTAGGGCAATGTTGAACAAGTGAAAAGTGAAAAGTGAAAGTGAAAAGTCCCGTAAGCTACACGCTATCTCTACTCTTCACTTTCTGCTTTTTACTTTTCTTACTTCTCCGTGTAACACCCGCTTATGCGTAATTGCTACCCCTTCATAAACACTGAACTGAACAGTGCTTGAGAGTCAACTCAAGCAAGGCGATCACCACCTAAGCACCACTTCATTATAGCCGTGGGCATGTATATTAGGATATTGACCTATTGGGGAGGAATATTCAATCGATGTTATAAGAATTACGGCGTGACTGATAGAAATCTCGAACACACTTCAACGTAGATAATAATTTAATATATCACCGCATTTCGTGTTGTTGGATTAGTTATCTGTGCTTTCAATCAGGATTGCCAGTGGCGAGAATCGAAGCTAGAATCGGAGAGCTAGACGTTACCCTTTCACCTTCTGTACAGTACAGGGTAGTACTAACCGCCGGCTGAGTTTCACTGGTGGTCGTTTGCTCGTTTCACTTGTAGACATGTATTATCTTCTAATCAATTGTTGTTGTTCCCCTTGCAGACGCTAATGAACTTTAAAGGAAACAAATACCGCAAAGTGAAGCTAATTAATTTAACACAGGGAACATTATTGTTATCAGAGTCAAACCAGAATGCACTTGCAGTTTAATTGTTCGTCGAAATGGCTTTGCGATAAAATTAGCGCTTGCACTTACGCTAATCGTGTTAGCAACGCTTCTTCGTGTACCTATACACAACGCAACTCGTCCAATGCTGTAGCATTTATGGCACACCATATTTCGGATGCGTTTTGAGCTATACTGTCTTCAGACGGACAGTTCACGCGTTGGGCATTTAAAACGTTTCAGAGATTTTCGAGCTACTGTCACAAAAGCTCATATTTTGGGAGTATTTCAGGTTATACTCTCGTCAGACGAACAGGTGCAACTCGCACATAGTGCTTGCAAATCTCATGCTTTGTAGGTACCATCTTCAGACGCCCACTGAACGCATAGTTTAAACTACCACCGCCTTGTTCATTTAGTGTGCGTCTGATGACGAACTAAAAAAACACCCCGAAACATTACATGTTCTTTTATGTAAATGGATTAGGCTGTACGTATCACTTATAAATAAATAAATAAATAAATAAATAAATAAATAAATAAATAAATAAATAAATAAATAAATAAATAAATAAATAAATAAATAAATAAATAAATAAATAAATAATTGAATGAATGAATGAATGATTGAGTGAGTGAGTGAGTGAGTGAGTGAGTGAGTGAGTGAGTGAGTGAGTGAGTGAGTGAGTGAGTGAGTGAGTGAGTGAGTGAGTGAGTGAGTGAGTGAGTGAGTGAGTGAGTGAGTGAGTGAGTGAGTGAGTGAGTGAGTGAGTGAGTAAATAAATAAATTAATGTATACATCAATCAATCAATCAATGAATCAATCAATCAATCAATCAATCAATCAATCAATCAATCAATCAATCAATCAATCAATCAATCAATCAAGGAAGGAAGGATTGAATGAATGAATAAATGAATAAATACATAAATATCCTCGTGAATGAACGCTTCGCTCGCCCACAACACAACACAACGCGCGGACGAGTCGAGTGTACACACACACTCACACACAACAGAAGCCACTTGATCCCCGCCCGCTTTGTGAAACAGATCCCGTTGTTGTCAAGCTTCTATTTATTTGATCGGCGCTTCTGTCTTTCGGCGTCGCGTTTCACAATTAGACGCGCGTCGATCGGGTTCGAGACGTCGCGACGCCCGCGCTGCACCCTGCAGCAATTAGACGCGAGACTACACCACGACACTTGATAGACAGACGCGCGCGATAAATATCGTCACTAATTAAAAAACTTGAGTACAGCTCAAATAAAATTACAATTTTACACTTTTAATGAGTACGATACGTGGTTGTTGTGGTTGTGGTGGTAATTAAAATAATTATAATGATCGACATCGTTGTGATAACGTAATGAGATATTTACAGGTCAGTAACTTTTAATTGTGTCTTAATAGTTTGTGTGTGTGTGTCTCATACGGTTATTCATGCTTACAATGTAGGAGGACCAGGGTTCGATTCCCGACCTGGGGTTTTGCAAGTTTGGAAATTGACTTAAATACATATTGATTATGGTAGGCTTATTAGTGTACATGTAAACGTTGTATTTGGGGTTGTTATTAATTGTCTATTCTTGTCATCACAAAAAAATAAAAAAAATAAAAGTTTTGACAGGAAACGGCGTCGACTCAAGTAAACATTATGCTATAACACTTAAAATCATAAGAAATCTTGTGCCGCGAAGAGCCTTCTAAACACTAAATACTAAGCTAACGTTTTAATTAAACTAAACCAAAACTAAACTTAACTAATGCAACAAAGCACATAATAAAATGTTATAATTATGTCCCCCCCCCCCCCCCCCCACTGGGAAAACAGTTCTTGTAACTGAGTAGATAGACGCTTATTTATTTACTATTATTTAAAACCCACAATTGGAATCCAATTCGTTCTACTGTTAGCCATGTCTGATTGTCCTGATATTAGCACATCCTGATTTGAATTTCTTATCCCTGCTCGGAAAGCAGAAGACACAGGTTATCGCCAGCGGGTATTTATTGTTTAACATCCACCTTCCCATTGTGAGTAATGATGTCAATACACAAATAGCAATTTCATTTGTCTGTTTGTGAACGTGGTTTCCGAATTAATTTCGTGTTGTGTAAGACCTTAGGGATATAATTTATCAGTGGCGTATCCAGGAATTGGGAAAGGGGGGGTTTTCAACAAATATTGTAGAGAGTGGAGCCGAAACATAATTGGGGTTCCGGGTGGCTTGCCCCCCGAAAAACCTCTCGTCAAGGTCATTTTAGTGCAAATCTGTGCGTTTTACAGCGGCCAACTGAAACAAGATTACTCAGTTTCTGGCAACACATTTTTTCCTTAGCACCGCTAATAAAAGGAACCTAAATCAATAATTTGCATATTTTTCGTATTGCTTTTGCTTTTAATTACAACAATATACAATAATTATAAAGTAAAACATCTAACTGTCTATTGAAATACTGTCTATTGAAATGTAAACGATCATTTTCCATGTTTCCTTTGCAAAAGGGGGGGGGGGTTTGTCCCCCCCTCCCCCCCCCGTGTATATGCCACTGTAATTTATAACATACGACCTATGGCGTTGGAGCAAGATAATCAAGTGGGAGGAAATGAAGAATCATTACAGAAATCTTCTTCACATTGCTCGAGAACGGATCGAGGCAGAAACACAACTAAAAAAAAAAAAACGGTACGTTTTATAATGAACACACGATACGGTTCATAATGAATAGGAGACGGCAATTCATTATAATATTATGAGATAATTTTATTTTTCCTAACCGTTGCGAATACTGCTATAATGTTACATGGCACAGGTAACAGGGTATAAATAAACCGATCTGGGTTTGGATGGGAATAACGAATGGCTGTGACTCGATTTAAAACTGTAATCGTTTTCTGAAGCTTAGACATTGAGCTGACAACCTGAATTGTATGGGAGTAAACCTTGTTATATCGTTGCCACGATAAATTATTTATGAGAAGAAGATGAAGAATGTCCTTTGTTGTGAATCTTGTGACGGACACTTCCCAGCTGATCTTCGCGTCACGCCGGTGTTTTGGGTCCGAGTGTCACGACTATGGTGTATTGGGTCCGAGTGACACGACTATGCTTTGTCATTACAGATAGCTCGTTTGTTGACACGGACAAACAATTCGCGCTGCAAAACATAAAAACACCCAAGAGGAAATATTAAAAACAATTAAAACCATCTGAAATTATACCGTTTTTTTTAAAACCATATCTGAATAGTGCTACACCACATCGAAAATGTGAGAAAAAAAACGGGGTCTTGTAAGAAATAAATACCACGTGAGAAATAATATTGTAATTATTATGCGCTGAAATTTCAAATTTAAGTTCAAAATAACAATTCTTGTAATAGAATATGAGGCAGTGTTTTAAAAGAGCATTTAGAACTTCCGAATCCAATTGACGGCCATGTTTAAAGTAAAATTATCTCGATGTAATCGATCATGTGTTTAATATACGGTAATTTCACGTGGTTTTAATGTTGGCGGTGTCTTTCCTCGTCACAATTCACACAATATTTCCTAGGTCACTTCAGGCGTCTGTATCTGTGACGCAATTCTCAATTCGCGGGGGTTCATGTGGTTGGAGCGCAGGTCCTAGGTACGTGGGTTCGAATCCCGCGTCGTCACAAGCAGCACGGTTGCGTTAATAGAGACGTAAAACAACAAGAATCATAACCATCTCGACTGTCCTTCCGCCTGAGGACGACAAACGACGTGTCGCCGAAAATATGGCCAAAGTTTGTAGCCATGATTTCTAAAAACTTTTCAAAACCCATCGAAACTTGTCCGTACTATCTATATCGACCGGTGCACTGATCTCTTTCTTCCCGTCTTTATAGACTTTACTAGAAGAGCAAGTACTTCAATAAACCTATATTTACTGGTGCTATCACGACTCGATCGTCGGTCTGTCTGTCTGTCTGTCTCTGTGTCTGTCTGTCTGTCTGTCTGTCTCTGTGTCTGTCTGTCTGTCTCTGTGTCTGTCTGTCTGTCTGTCTGTCTGTCTGTCTGTCTGTCTGTCTGTCTGTCTGTCTGTCTGTCTGTCTGTCTGTCTGTCTGTCTGTCTGTCTGTCTGTCTGTCTGTCTGTCTGTCTGTCTGTCTGTCTCATCTCATCTTTCTGTCTGTCTGTCTGACTGGAAATAGAGCAACACGCACAAGATTCGATCACCGCACTCGATGGCTATTTCGAGGTTTACAATTTTTAATGAATGGCTCGACGCTTTGCGATCACTCGATAATGTTCGGTGCTTACATAATTTACTTCTGTCCGAGTGGATCAACCCAAGCGTGTGTGTACACGTTATCTCAACTATAGTGGCGTCAGACGTCTGGACCAATCAGAGTGGGCTGCGTTGCTTTGCTTACGTCACGCGTTAGTGATGTGGTCACAATCAAGGGTGGTTCAGTTAACTGGATTCGATGGACAGGGGTGGCCACAACTATATTATACCAGTCGACGCATTATCTGTAACATCTTCGGACCTCGAGGTTAAAAAAAAACTCCCCCCCCCCTCCATTTCACTCCCCCCCCCCTCCCCCTTTTTCACCTGCCTTGACTTGATTTTAGGAAAATGGTAATTTTTGAAGATGAATCCACATACGAATTTTAACATCTTTTGTTTCTCATTTAAAAATCATCCTCCTTTTTCACCACCCTTTATTGGATTATCGAACAAAGCTAGATTAGTTGCCTAGGTTACAGATGCCGTTCTACAAAATGTGGAAAGTGGGTCCGTTTATTAAAACACGATGTTTACATATTTTCCAATCCGTATAGCACAAGTTGAGTGCTGTTTATTTCAACACTTCTTCGTGAAGAAAATAATGAAGAGAAGTGCGTAGTGTTCCAATGACAGATGAAACAAATGTCATGTCTACAAAAATAGCATATGCCCCCAGTTACAATTTCTGCCACTAGGAGGTGTTCATGTGCCTTATGGCGCCGATCACATTCGAGCCGTAACGCATTATTATTATTAGCTTTGTATTCTTTCTTTTAAAACTTCACATCGATTCTATAAATAAATACGACACATTTACCGTGTCTATTGTATAAAGGGAACCCATACCGTCTTGACCCATGCTGATTGCACAGCGGGCTCGTGTTTACATGCGCCTAGTTCTACTCGCAGCAGTGGTTCCGGTTATTAGCCATCTGCTGTGTCGATGGAGTGTTTCCAATACCAATATATACGCGAAATGGACGTATCACCATCACAGAAGTCAGCGTAGGCCTATATGTAGACCGCCGACCTTGCTTGGAGAAACCGTGAAATGCTTTTAGCAAGACAATACGCGAGTAATCGGATCAGAGTTGAAACAAGCAAGAGAGAAGCCAGTTGGTTGGACAATGAACGAGGGGAATCATCATGAACATCAAACCTCCAGTGAGATCACCATTGTTTTTCGGTCGGGGCTACGTCATCATTAGTAGCTTGTCAGATCAGTCACTTGTCACATCATCACATTATTACTGTGCGTGTGTTTTGTGTGGCTCTTTAGTCTTGTGGGGTTCTAGCTTCCAATACAAAAGGTCCAGGGTTTCATTCCCGGTACGGCTGGCATTTTTTTAAACATTGACTTTAATCTGACGAATATTATAATTATTATATAAGCGGTGATTTTGAAGCCGTTATAGCAACGACGAATCACCTAATAAATAATGTATGAATGTCCCCCACTAAAAATCAGATAGTAAAGATAATAAATAGTAAATACAAATTTATTTATAAACTTGAATTGTTAATTTTTGGAAGTCTGGCGAGGCATAGTTTGCTATGTGCAGTGTAGGATGGGGGGGGGGGGGGGGGGAATAGTACTGGGAAAGAGTAGTCTCCGAATTAAAATTTGCAGGCGCGAGATAACCGATGCTAGGGTGATCCATGGTAATTATGGGACAGGGAAAATTCAGGGCTAAAACAGGACAGTTGAAATTTACTGTAATGAATACATATTTTTGAATTTTATAACTGTAGGTACATAACTAAATAGGCCCCTGTTTAAATGTGTTTCTGCGCTGTGTTTCTGTGTCTAAATTTGTAAGTATATATTTTTTAGGAATATCGAATATTCCAGCCCAAAAAACGAGAGCAATAGATCACTGTTGTTGGTGGTTTAGTTTTCTCCGTGATGAGGGTGCGAGATATGGAATAATCGCGTGGGGAGCGATCCATCCATCCATCTGCGCTGATATATCTATCCATCCAGCAGTGATATTGCGCGTATACGCATACCTGTCGAATCTCTCACTGTCTCTTTCTACACGGTTACACAACACTCTCATAGGAGACGGAAAGCAAAACTAGTGAATTGTTTGTAAAGGATTGGTAGCTTATCACTAAGTGATAACTTAAACTCTGGAAGGAAATAAGCAACATTTTAAAAGTTAGGAGTGCTTTTTTTGTGCTGGAAATGTAGGCCTAGTGATGTCAAGGGCTGTCCAGTGTAATGCAGTCAGCAGTGATGACGTCACATGACTCATAGGATTATCACCATTAGTAATAAATTGTAACCTTGGCCTAATGGCATCCCAACCACGACTCTCGTATACATGTGTTGTTATATTTATGTTTGGCCCGTTTAGTGTTTGGCCACGTAGGCCGGGCTTCTCTTCGTGAAATTATGAAACTGGATCGCTCACATGAATCAAACAACCCCCTATGACGCACGAGATGAGACAGTCCTGAAAACATTCAATCTTCGACGTTTCCCCCCGCAGAGCAACGCACTTTCGGCTCCCCCCCCCCCACAACCCCCACCCACCGGCCACAATCATCGCTTTTCGTGGCAGGTTCGGAGTTTTCTCAACCCTAGTCGAGTTCAATCTCAATCACTGCAGGAGTATGCTTTGTGATTTGTGTTATTTATGTTTGTTGACACAACCTGACTGTCGAGTACTGTGTATAGTATAGCAAGACAACTTCGTTTTTTTCTAAAGTTACTTCGACAGATGATTGTATTTCAAAGACGAAAGAACGAATTACAATAATCCGAGAATACTGCTGAGAAATTGAATAAAGATTTCGAAAAAGGTTCGAATTCACCAAACTTAGTTACTCTCCAGTTTCATTATCTCGGATTGGTGAGCATGGTTTCGAGTTTCGACAAACTTACACGCAAAATGCACGTTGTCTTAGGACCAGATGTACAGTCGAGTTAAGTAGGTATAGGATTTGTTTATGGTTGCTATGGAGTTCATGTAATAAAACAATTACATAGCAATCCAAGCAGTCACCATGTTTGTTTGGAGATCTCGGATAATTTCGGGACTTATTGTTTTGAAAAACCGGTCCCGAGGCCATTGAGTGCTTCCAGCAACTATAACTTCCACCTGCGAAATATGGCCAAGTACTTCTAAGAAGTTCCGTTGGCCATTCATCAAAAGTAGCAGTACAGACGGCTGATAAATGGTTCATATCTTCCGCCGTGCAGCTCTTCAGCCCACCGAACACGATGTGTAACTAACGAGTGTGTTCTTCTTCTTCTCCAGCGCGGCCGTCTTGCAAGGAGGACGACTTCCGGTGCCAGAGCGGCCAGTGTATCGAATATTACCGACGATGCGACGAAGTTAACGACTGCACTGACGGCGACGACGAGGTCGGCTGCAACCAGAGTAAGTCGGTGCCTACTTCACACAACTTGACATTCTGTTACGCACAGTAAATCGACATTTTTAGGATTACGTTTACGTGAAGGATTCGAACCTGGATTGAGTTAGATTTTGTATCCAATCCCAGCTCATTCCTCATTATGAGCACTTCCCAAAGAGGATCGGATTCGATCGGATTCCACAAAATGCGGGAGCGAATGTGGGTTTCAGTAATATGGAAACAGAATCGAATTGGAATGCCAAATCCTAGGTCCTGTCTGGTAGGATGTAGGTTCATGAAATCGGACACAAAGGGTTCTAGTGTGGGAGTGACAAGGATAGAATCATGAGTGTAAATCTAAATATAAACGCAAGTTGGGTTTTTCAACGCAAACCCAATCTTTCTCATCCTGCCATTTAAACGTACGCATTATCAGTCCACAGTCGCTATTAAAAAAAAATGTAAAAATTGTTCTTATGTTTGTATAAAATCGGAGAACTTGAGTAATACCCGAATTTGTGTTTTTTAATACAATGAAAACGCACTAATTTTTTTTTTTAATACAATCAAAACGCACTAAATTAACGTCTGCATCGCAGTTTTCAGTTACGAGTAAAAACCGTGACATCATCTATTTTTCTCTCCTCTGAATTATTGGGCACACCAAAACACGGATTACATTGACATGAATGAATGTGTCCATGTTTTAAGCGCACTCTTACCATAGACTAAGTTACTATTACAAGTCCATGCTCTTACAAACAAACGCCCATTTCGATGGCAGGACGGTGATACATTAGGATACACATTACACTGTGCTCGGTTGCACTCAGAGGCTACACTATTTACACCGGTGTACACAAGGAAGTAATAGAACTGATTGATGGCGACACAATATCGTATCTGCAAGACTTCTTTTATCGACTGCGCTCGGCAATATATCTGTTTCGGATTCTCGACGGTAGACGGCGGTTATTTATGTTGTGGTCGCTCTACCATATTACATCCCTTTCCGGTATTTCATACCATTTTTGTACTTTGTTTTGCATTCTTGTTCATGGAGTAAGTCAACTAGAAACGATAAAAAATGGATATACACACACTTTGATCTGTCAAACACTAAACCCCGTCTGGGCCGGGATATAGGGTAGCTCTGCCTGTCGTAAGAGGCGCCGACGCCTTACGACGTAGCTGTCGTGTACGTCGTAATACAACAAATATAAATAAAATAAAAAAATGCTATTAGTTTGCACCAAAGATATTGGAATATAACTAAAGTAGTTTTCACGCAATTTTCAGGCTATGTGGTTTTGGTGCACACTTTATTTTATAATATGCAATTTACTGTGGTAATGGTTGCAAGTGTAATAACAAGTAATTTCAATGCTAGAAAGATGCCGCGTTTGTTCTAACCTGGTCGTCCAATGGTTTCTAATGATATTAACCTACCTGTGGTTGGACCATCTAACATCCTTGTTTATGTTTATCTTATGTGTTTTCTTGTTTATGACGTGTATGTCTAGTTTTAGCATAACATGCTTGCTGATGCCAACAGAACAGGTGGGAACAGTTGTTTCCATCTGCAACATTTTGTTTAACGAAATTGACTCAAGAACTAATAAATCATTTTTAATTGAGGAATGTCTGAGTGTTTTCGTTCCTCGTGATTGGACGTCGACGGGCGTCGGATCGGACCAATCACGTAGCTGCCCTGTCAGTGATTACTGATTGGTAATATGTCATTTCCGGTTCTCAGCGCTTGTCGATATCCAAGCCTTTGGGTTTGTGGTATTCATAGTCGTCTCCTACTCCTAGGGCGCCCGTTGTTGCTGTGATTCTGCATGAAACGTCATATTACCTGGCAACAACGGGCGCCCCTATAGGTAGGGGCGACGACTATGAATCCTGGCCAGGGTGGCCGTCTACATTGTACAGATGAACGAAAGTGTTGTCAAGCTCCACTAAATCTCCGCTAGCAGCACCAGCAGAGACTTGGGATGACCTTGGACACTCTGCCTGCGTCACTTGTTGTTGTCTACATTTTCTTACGGTTTTTTAGATTTCTCGTCCACCGTAGGAATAAATATAAATAAATCCATCCGCCTTTGTGTAAAGTCTCGGTAGTGTCATCGTCAGCGACTGTTTGTCTACCTACCGCGTCGTACCGGCCAACATATGCTAGTCGGGTATAGGGTGACCAGACGTCCCGAAAAATGTGGGACAGTCCCGAATTTGCCACAAATGTTCCGTGTCCCGCAATGTTTCATTTTGGGACGCCTTGTTAAATTCACGATTTTCTTGGATTTGGGTTTCAAAAATTACAAATTTATGTTAGGAAAAAACAAAGAAGAGAAGCGGTCAGTGGTAAATTTGTAATTCGGCGAACCGCCACAACTGGCAGTCTGTTGTGTATAGAAAGTCTTCGCTTGCGCTTCCCTAGCAGAGCGCTAGCGTGCAATGCAACGGGAAGGCGTACGGCTACACATCTAATAATATGGAATACAAATATGAAAAATCTAAATATCGAGTAAGAAAATGTAAATAACTTTAAAAAAACACTGTCACCGTTTGTCCGTTTTACTTCCAGCAAACTTTTAAACTCTGACGGTATTATCACCTCCATTGGGTTAAAGAAAAAAGTGTCCCGAAATTCAGTCTTGACCAATTGGTCACCCTAGTCGGGTAGTATAATCTCGCCAAGCTTGTGCGTAGAACAGTACTGTGTATATGGTGCGAGCTGTTATCGCACATGAATGGCGAACTTGTACTAGTCAACTGGCATAAGTGAGTCTGTACGAGGCTGTATAGACAAACAGCCGCTGGCATGGGGCGTCTACTCAACGTAATGGCTTCATACTCAAAGATGCCGTGGTCAAGCTGCATAGGAGAAAGAGACGTGGCTTCGAACCCCGCCGTCGCGATAGCAAGGGGAAATGGGGCAAGCAACAAGCGACGCCGGCAGGGCAAGTGTGTGTGCACACTCTCTGGTGTCGGCGCATGGGAACTAATGTGGTCACGGTTTAGCGTGCGACACACACGAGTTCACCTGCAACGACGGCACCTGCATCGACAGGCGTCGATACTGCGACGGACGAGGAGACTGCGAAGATTTCAGCGACGAGACGTCCTGTCCACCGCCAGGTTTGAACACCACCGCCTTCCGTATTGCTTGCAGATTGTCTTTCCGCCGTCAATCTTCAACCTCGCCGCCGTCCGTATCACTTTCAGCTTGTCTCCGCCGTCAATCTTCTACCCCATCACCACTTCCACCTTGTTTCCGCCGTCAATCTTACCCCCACCGCCTTCCGTATCACTTCCAGCTTGTTTCCCCCGTCAATCTTCTACCCCATCACCACTTCCACCTTGTTTCCGCCGTCAATCTTACCCCCACCGCCTTCCGTATCACTTCCAGCTTGTTTCCCCCGTCAATCTTCTACCCCATCACCACTACCACCTTGTTTCCGCCGTCAATCTTCACCCCACCGCCTTCCGTATCACTTACAGCTTGTCTCCGCCGTTAATCTTCCACCCCATCACCACTACCACCTTGTTTCCGCCGTCAATCTTCAACCCCACCGCCTTCCATAACACTTCCAGCTTGTCTCCGCCGTTAATCTTCCACCCCATCACCACTACCACCTTGTTTCCGCCGTCAATCTTCACCCCACCGCCGTCCGTATCACTTACAGCTTGTCTCCGCCGTTAATCTTCCACCCCATCACCACTACCACCTTGTTTCCGCCGTCAATCTTCACCCCACCGCCTTCCGTATCACTTACAGCTTGTCTCCGCCGTCAATCTTCCACCCCATCACCACTTCCACCTTGTTTCCGCCGTCAATCTTCACCCCACCGCCTTCCGTATCACTTACAGCTTGTCTCCGCCGTCAATCTTCCACCCCATCACCACTTCCAGCTCGTTTCCGCCGTCAATCTTCACCCCATCACCACTACCACCTTGTTTCCGCCGTCAATCTTCACCCCACCGCCTTCCGTATCACTTGCAGCTCGTTTCCGCCGTCAATCTTCCACCCCATCACCACTACCACCTTGTTTCCGCCGTCAATCTTCAACCCCACCGCCTTCCGTATCACTTGCAGCTCGTTTCCGCCGTCAATATTCACCCCTTCACCACTACCACCTTGTTTCCGCCGTCAATCTTCACCCCACCGTCTTCCGTATCACTTGCAGCTCGTTTTCGCCGTCAATCTTCCACCCCATCGCCACTTCCACCTTGTTTCCGCCGTCAATCTTCACCCCATCACCACTACCACCTTGTTTCCGCCGTCGATCTTCACCCCACTGCCTTCCGTATCACTTGCAGCTCGTTTTCGCCGTCAATCTTCCACCCCATCGCCACTTCCACCTTGTTTCCCCCGTCAATCTTCTACCCCACCGCCACTTCCACCTTGTTTCCCCCGTCAATCTTCTACCCCACCGCCACTTCCACCTTGTTTCCGCCGTCAATCTTCACCCCACCGCCTTCCGTATCACTTGCAGCTCGTTTTCGCCGTCAATCTTCCACCCCATCACCACTTCCACCTTGTTTCCGCCGTCAATCTTCACCCCACCGCCTTCCGTATCACTTACAGCTTGTCTCCGCCGTCAATCTTCCACCCCATCACCACTACCACCTTGTTTCCGCCGTCGATCTTCACCCCATCACCACTACCACCTTGTTTCCGCCGTCAATCTTCCACCCCATCACCACTACCACCTTGTTTCCGCCGTCAATCTTCAACCCTACCGCCTTCCGTATCACTTTCAGCTTGTCTCCGCCGTCAATCTTCCACCCCATCACCACTACCACCTTGTTTCCGCCGTCGATCTTCACCCCATCACCACTACCACCTTGTTTCCGCCGTCAATCTTCACCCCACCGCCGTCCGTATCACTTACAGCTTGTTTCCGCCGTCAATCTTCCACCCCATCACCACTACCACCTTGTTTCCGCCGTCGATCTTCACCCCATCACCACTACCACCTTGTTTCCGCCGTCAATCTTCACCCCACCGCCTTCCGTATCACTTGCAGCTCGTTTCCGCCGTCAATCTTCCACCTCATCACCACTACCACCTTGTTTCCGCCGTCAATCTTCAACCCCACCGCCTTCCGTATCACTTGCAGCTCGTTTCCGCCGTCAATCTTCACCCCATCACCACTACCACCTTGTTTCCGCCGTCAATCTTCACCCCACCGCCTTCCGTATCACTTGCAGCTCGTTTCCGCCGTCAATCTTCCACCCCATCGCCACTACCACCTTGTTTCCCCCGTCAATCTTCAACCCTACCGCCTTCCATAACACTTTCAGCTTGCCGTCAATCTTTAACCTCACCGCATTTCGTATCACTTCCACCTTGTTTCCGCCGTCAATCTTCCACCCCACCGCCTCCCGTATCACTTCCACCTTGTTTCTCTACGCCTTGCTTTCAGAAATGCCTGTTTACCGTACAAAAATGGATTTACCGCCTTCCAAGTTCTGTACTTTTCTTCCAGTGGGGGTGGGTGCCCGACGTGGACGTCGAAGAGCGTCGAACACACACCAATTCGAACCAATCAGATTCTGTGCTGGCTGCCGAACGCAGCTTCATTCTGATTGGTTCGTTGGTGTTGCGTTGATCGACGTTCAGCGCTCTTCGACGTCCATCGAGAATCCACCGTTATACAGTGTTGCTTTCAGGCATGTTACTTTCCTGAAAAAATAACATTGCCAGCGTCGTCTTCGTATTGTCCGTTCAGGCTGTCTAGCATGTGTTTCCAGTCTTGCTTTCAGAAATGTGTTGACTCATTCAACGCATCGTGTGGTCCGCACATTGTACATTGATCACGTGACGCGTTGACGAATGGGGAACCTATCATTTAACACTGCCGCCTTCTGTGTTGTTCTTTCAGCTTATCTCTAAACTTATTTCCAGATATGTTACATTACATTGGCAGATAAAACATGTTTTGTTGTACCAGCTTATCTGTTTCCCATCTTCTTTCAGGCATGTTACTTTCAGGGATACAAATTTGTCACTATCGCTTTTGCTCAGGTTTTCAGCCTTACTTTCAGAATCTTCTGGTCTTCTTTTTTAACAATGATTATATCTCAAGATCCTCCAAAGTCTTGTTTGCATGCGAGCGCATAGTTTCTAGACCAATCAGAAGGGAGAACGCCCCAAATGAAGCGAATTGTAAAAAATATTTATATTCTATTTTTTTACTTGGGTCGGGTGCTCTTTGCATTCGCTTGACGTATTGTATAACAATAATAAAAAATGGCGCGTGTAAGTGTAACCATTTTAAAACATACAATCGTTAATAAGTGATAGTACCTAAAGAAAGAAACATTCGCTCGGCAACATGAAAACAAGATTTTACGCTCGTTGTGTAGGCATAAGTCCATGGTGTAGGTTTGTTCGACTAGTGCGCCTTGTTAATGTGCGTCTGGTGAATGTCAAGGTCACGGGGGTCAAGGTGATCTCCGCCTAGCGAAGGCTCGTCGAACTCCCATGACAGTTCGTCGCAACCCTTATTCGTGGTATTCATAGTATTAATATATATTTTCAATTATCAGTCAAAATAAATTTCAAAAATCAATAATACAAAAATCAAAATATTCTATAATTATTCAATAATCAGTGAAAATAAATTATGACTAAAACGGCATAATCAAAACCTCCATCAATGAATATTGAAATTGAGTAATATTTTACAGTCACGATCAATGTAAAGCGTGTTTTTGAAATGGGGTACAAAATGGTGCTTGAATGCCAGGACGTAACTTGGGAGTTCGACGTGCTTCCGCCAGGCGGAGTTCAATGCTATATACTAACAGTGCTCGTAGCATGTGCACTCACTAACTCTGCCACCAGGCGAAGATCAATTAGACTCTGGTGAAGGCTATCTAAAGTTGTCCAGCGACCAGCTACTAGTAACTAGTCTCATACTAGGAAATACTGCGTCAAAATACTACTTGTTATTAGGGTAGAATAATTGTGAGGGAATATCTCCCGATTGCATCCCGCTTCATACAGCAAATGCACCTTTACAAGCACCTCAATAACAAAATTTTATTTGTTTAGGAGTAAGTAAATTGCTATTAATCATCACAGACAATTAAACTTATAGACGGAGAGCCAGCAACATAAAAGCTCCCCTCATAAGGTACATATGTTTTGACTATTGGAATAGGAGCGGAAAAACTACTCTACTAACAAAACGCGCGTCTTACTCCTCAACGTGGGGGCTTTTAGGCCCCACAGGGGGCCAAAAAAGCCTAAAAAAGGCCCAAGGTTCCCCTCATAAGGTACATGGATGGAGTAAACGCCATTTTGTAGAGATAAGTGTCCCAAATAGGAATTCGAAGAGTAAGACGGGATATTAGGGGGCGTTTACCGATCAGACGCCATTTTACCCAATTGGGCCATTTTTTATTTTCGCACATGCATGCGCTTAAACACTCAAAACATATCCGGAAATGTCTCGAGACGTAGAAAAACATACATTTTAAAGAGATTTTGGGTTATTGTCCTCGCCAGACGCCCTCAAAAGGGGCCCAAAAAGGCCAAGGTTCCCCTCATAAGGTACATGAATAGAGTAAACGCCACTTTGTAGAGATAAGTGTCCCAAATAGGAATTCGAAGAGTAAGACGGGATATTAGGGGGCGTTTACCGATCAGACGCCATTTTACCCAAAAAGATCCACTTTTTATTTTCACACATGCACGCACGTAACACCCAAAACATATCCTTAAATCCTTACGTTGATAATAATAAATACTGGTATATTAAAGTTAGGGGTGGGCGGAGCTTCAAAACTATCGCATCCGGATCGAGGCTGTGGGGGGGGGGGGGCTGGCGAGGACATCACACAATATCTTAGAAATGTATTCACCTCTAGGGGCATTTAAGGATATGTTTTGGGTGTTAAGTGCGTGCATGTGTGAAAATAAAAAGTGGCCCTTTTTGGACAAAATGGCGTCTGATCGGTAAACGCCCCCTAATATCCCGTCTTACTCTTCGAATTCGTATTTGGGACACTTATCTCTACAAAATGGCGTTTACTGCATTCATGTACCTTATGAGGGGAACCTTGGCCTTTTTGGGCCCCTTTTGAGGGCGTCTGGCGAGGACAATAACCCAAAATTTCTTTAAAATGTATGTTTTTCTACGTCTCGAGACATTTCCGGATATGATTTGAGTATTTAAGCGCATGCATGTGCGAAAATAAAAAATGGCCCTTTTTAGGTAAAATGGCGTCTGATCGGTAAACGCCCCCTAATATCCCGTCTTACTCTTCGAATTCCTATTTGGGACACTTATCTCTACAAAATGGCGTTTACTCCATCCATGTACCTTATGAGGGGAACCTTGGGCCTTTTTTCGGCTTTTTTGGCCCCCTGTGGGGCCTAAAAGCCCCCACGTTGAGGAGTAAGACGCGCGTTTTGTTAGTAGAGTAGTTTTTCCGCTCCTATTCCAATAGTCAAAACATATGTACCTTATGAGGGGAGCTTTTATGTTGCTGGCTCTTGGACTATTAGGGGTCATCACAAAGTGTAGTGTATTGGAAATAAAACTTACTTACTTACTTCTTTAGTTCCTATCATGTCCACTTGAAACAGGTCGCTTATGGATAATTTACGACCAATAAGTTCCTTACACAGTGGGAGTGACTACGAATGTGTGATACAACGCCGGGAACCGGTTGATTTTCGTTGAAACAGTGTACATGAAAGGGGGAGGGAGTATAAAAGGATCTAAAGGCATACGTTGCGACGAGTACGAAGTATTGAGTCGACAGGTCGTTATGAGACTAGTTATGTGTGTGCTAGTAATCTAATAGTGCTTGTAGCATCTGCATGCCACTAACCACTAACTCTGTCCTCTTGCACGCCGCAAGGACCGCACGTCTGTCCGCACGGAGAGTTCATGTGTGAGGACTCTGCCTGCATCCCCATCATCATGAGATGCGACGGGAAGATAGACTGCCCCAATTGGTCGGACAGCTCGGACGAGATGGGATGCCGTAGGTGTTTTGTTTTACCATCTTACCGCCTTGCAAACACCCTAGTTCTCTAGCCGCCTCCTTGGTGGATTCCCGACCACGGCGAACGCAACCGAACCAATCAGAATGAAGCTGCGTTCTACAACACAGTTGATTGGTTCGTTGGGGTTGCGTTTGACTCTCTGTGATCTCGAAGACCACCCTCCGTCTAGTAGAACCTGCTCTACTAATGAAGTGTGCTCGGATTGGGAGGAGTTTGTTTGCTTGGATGATAACGCTTGCCTTTCGTTTTTATGTCAACTAATCCCAATAATCGTATGAAGCTTCTTAGCATTTTGCGGTACTGCCACTTATAAAGATTTTTATGTTGCTTATTGCTTACCATGGTATATTTCTATAAAAGTAACTCCATTCCAACGGTCGGCGCTAAACCGTTGTTTTCCAAGTTATGGCTACCTACCTACACAATACTGACTAGACTAGGCATATATAATATGGACACTTGAATACTTCGGATTCGTATCGTTACCAAGAACTATAATGGATTGGCACGTATTTATAACTGTAGGCTCTAGGGACAAAAGAAACTCGGGGTTATCAATGTATTTGATTCGACGTAATTTAGTAGGTTGGTTAAAACAGGTTTTTCGCAGTGGTCGAGTTTTTGTACTTTATTTATTACGTACATATTATTTTCTTTATTTTCTAGATATCTCAGAATGAAAGATTTTTATATGTAACATTGTAAAACGTTAAATTCACGCTTATCTAACGTTTATGATTATAGATATTATTATTATTATCATCGTACTGAAGGTTGCTTTATTTTCTTGAAGCGTGAAAATTGATGTTTTGAAAATAGCGCTTTCTGACAAAGATCGGTCAAGTAGTAGTACTATTTTACCGACCAGCCCTTCAACCACCTGTGTTCATGCGTGCAACAATCAGCGCACCGGCACGTGGTCGGTGGGAGAAGGAAACAACCGAAACATTTCTCTGTGAGGGAAGCAAGTGTTCAATTTTACGGATCTCAACGGTATTGAATGTTTCAAACAACTATTTTAAAGTTGTTGCTTACATTAAATGTTAATTAATTATATTTCGATGATAGGCCTTGGTGCTAGATGATCAAAGGCTTAGGCCTAATACAACTAAAAACAAAAAGCACCTTGACGGGTTTAACCTACAAATCAGTTAAGCCTAGGCCTATTGTATCTTTATTTATTTATTTATTTAATGTTTTAATGTAGACCTGGCTACATAGTAGAGGCACAAATAATTGCACTGTGGTACGGGTGTACTCCTCTTAAGATAGAGTGAAATGTCTCAAAGCTAATTTGAACATTGAAAAAGACAAACAATGCTGTTTAGAAAGGTCTAGCCTGGTCTGTGGTTCGTCACCTGGTATCTCTACCACGAAGACGTGAATTAACAAATCGGAGTCGATCTTGACTGCTTAGTTAGCAGGTGACCACCACTACAGGCCTTAGTAGAAAAATAGGTTCCACCCACAACTTCTCCTAGACTGTTGTCATATTCAGCACCGTTTTAAGCTTGCAAGCTGATGAGCTGATGATTGAGTTCAATTATTAAATGAATTAGCTGGAGAAGTTGCGTTTGTTGAACATTGTAACGCGTCTTTACAAACATAAATTAGAGAATAGTTGGTAAAGATGACGAACTCTTATGTTTTTTTTTGTTTTTTATTTATTCAATTTGAAGAAAGTGTAATTTATTTTTGGAGTGCAATAAAATTTAATAAAATTAAAAATTAAATACAAATAAATGACACATTTAAATAGAAAAAAAAAAAAGTTGTCATCTTTACAAATACTAAAAAGTCGAAGAAACTCAACATTTTGAAATCCTTAGTCTGGCTCTAATATACGTAGGCCTAGTAAGTCAAATATGTCAAGCTTGCATGTATAGTGTATAGGCCAAGTACTTTGTTCTGGATCACAATTTCAACCTGCATATATTTTTCTAGCCTGCTCCGAATCTGAGTGGCAATGTGACTATGGTTCCTGCATTGACCGACGGTTGCGCTGCAATGGCAAAGCTGACTGCCCTGGTGATGATTCTGATGAACGACAATGCCGTAAGTAGGCCTAGAACAAGACATAGGAGGTGGGAGTAGCAATTCAATTCTCAATTGATTAATGTCTAGCCTACTCTATCATCAAACATACTGATACACAAGTGTAACACTACTCATAGAAGTACATTTTGGATCATTATGCACAGAAAGGTCTATGTAGTTACCGGTACCATCTAAACTCCAAATGTGTATAGGTAGTTAAAGTGTCTTACCCTAAGTCGTTACCTACACTACCTATACTGCCTACAGTAGGTCTGGGTAAGCTTTGCTTATCACCCTAAAGTAGGGTTTTTACCATAGGTTATACCTTTTACACATAGAATGTGAAGCCATTATTTGCTGTAGAATGAATGTTCATACATACATTTTTACATACACATTTCATTTAGGCACTTGGCTTAACTTTTAAATTGCTCAACATGCATGTGTACAGGTAGGCCAACATAAAAGCTGTGTCAGATAAGCTATCAGTTGCCAAGATAGGCATCCGCCTATAGCAGCACTGGACAGTGTCAACCTTTGAATTTTACAAAAATCCAATAATAAGTTATGATGGTAGATGCCAATTGCTAGTGTAGCCTAGTTGAGTGTAGGGTATACGTAATCCAGAGCATATCTCTGAGTAAGATGATGAATTTGATAGTTGAAAGTTAACATTGAAGAGCCAATACAATAATAATTAATAATAGTCCAAGTTCTGACACAGCCTATAGCTATTTTATTTTACTTTCATGTATAGAGCAGTCATTTCGATGTCTTCGTTAATTTGTGCAGAATTGTTAGGTTTCATAACTGTAACTGCATCTTCATTTTATTCCAAACATGGTAAGTTTTTAAAGTTATTACCAGTCAGAAGGAGACCGATATTCTTGCACACACCACGCTGAACATGCTTGTTTGCAACTTGTGATGGACACTTACCTGCACCAAGAGGGCCCAATTATAATTATTTGTACATAGGATTATTACCATACCAATCAAGTTTAAATTTAATGTATGCATTAACTTCTATTTTTGCATGAGATGCCTGAAAGAATGGAGTGTATTTTTGATTATAGTAATACATTTGTTGCATTTATGTTTTCTAATGATACCTTGCATGGCTAGGTGAGCAGCAGTGCTCACCATCATATCATTTCCAATGTCGAGACGGGACCTGCATCGAACGCCATCGCAAATGCGATAAGATATACGATTGTGCCGATAACACCGACGAACAGTCATGTCGTAAGTTACATGTCATGAAAAGATATTACGGATGAATCCTTTTGTGTCTTACGTGAAAACATTCTATCAACTCTCTCTGTAGGAGCTTTTGAATATTCTGACTCTTTTTCGAGATGTGTTTTGAAGGCCAGTGTTTTTATTTTAAATTTACTTTGGAAAATAGCTGTACTGAAGAAGTAGGCGTGGTCAGTGTCCACAGCAGCTCTGTAAGTTTTAATCATACTGAGCTAGGTAAGGTAGGGTACGTAGGCCACATCTACCTACCCTAATAATTATAAGAAATGCTTTTGCAAAAATTGTTTGATATTCTGATGCTGCAACTACTCTACTACTCTTTACCCATGAGCTATTCTTAATATCAAAAGTGCCTCGTACCTATTCCAACGACAAAGGAACATTACTGTAGTGTCGTGAGTTATTATTGCAGCATGTACATAGAGATAGTGATAGTGGTAGTAGTTTAGCCCATGGTACAATCATCCACACTTGTAAACATTAGATAACAAAGTACAGCCTACCGGTAGTAAAATGTTCACTGATTGCCGTGTGTGTTAAAAGTTTACCAGCCTGCACTGACATTCAAACATAATCTCTGCTCTCTATTAAATGTGTCCTGGACTATGGTGCCTCCAAATTCTTCCTCTACAAGACTGACAACTTCGACGGCGTTTCAAGGGTTTCACTCTATCGCATAGTAAACCCCATGTCGGCTTTTGTGCTACTGTGTTTTAATATGCGTTTCGTGTCAACTAATATCTGTGTCTGTGGTTTTCATGTTTGTGGTGTCCCATTGTGTAAATAAATATGATTACTTGGTATTGTTGAGCTATTGTTAATTATATTCTTATCACCTTCATGAAGATGTTACGGTATCATATCATGGTTACTTTTGTCATTGGGGTTCAGCCAGAGTCTGTCGTATTGGTGATGGTGGTTGTTATTATAATGGCTGAAGGTCATCAACTTAGGGTCTTGCTTAGTTGGAGATTGAGTTGGGATTGAACACTTATTTAGTAATGATTGAGAAATAAATAGGATTACAAAAGTTTTTTTTTTTTTTTTTAGCTTACATATACCGGTTACTTATTCTTTCAAACATACAGTTAAATATAGTTACATAAGACACGAACAAATAAATAATCAAAACGAAAGTAGGTGCACTGTCATATGTAGGCCTACGTACTCACGTAGAAATGTAATTAATTACCTAGTTAATTTCAAATGTGGGTCAAGTCAAAACATCATATCCTCTTTGACTCCTCTTGATTTGATTCCCTCTTCTGTCACTCTTGACTGTAGAAGTAATGCGATCAATTCAACCAATACGACAATTCTGTCCCTCATGCTTTGGATGACTAACCTATCCCAAGTATCCAATTACATGGATAACATTTTTTGAAGAGCATCTCAGAAGGTGATTTGAATGTATTGTACATATTATAATATCATGTTGTTATTGTCACTAAGGAGTTGAATATGAACTCGAGTCATTAATAATCTATGTTATTTAATTTTACTTAACAATTGTGTCATTGTCTAAATACGAACCTTTGTAGTAGGCATAGCATTTTATCTTGCTGGTAGCCATTAGTGAGTTTCATGTGGTGATAATAACTGTCCCATTCTGCTGCTCTATTTGGCTGCCCTTAGGCCTACTTATACACGATTATCATTATTGTTGTGATGCGTAGTGGGGGCAGGATAAACCAAATGTCACCACAGAGATCGTGTTCATAAATCAATTATAAATAATATACAAGTAGGTGTGGGCATAAACAAACAATTTTGTTTAAAATGTTTATCTTAAAGAAGTATATTTTTTAACTTGGTAAAAGATCAAGTTTTATGTGAATCAGTTACTTATTATATATGCTAATACATTTAAAAATACAAGAGAAAATAAACTTGTTCATAGCTATCTTGTGTTTATAAAGTACCTATTGGACAATTGCCAAAAGCGTTTAAACCACAGTAATACAAAAACTTCAAACTCAACGTTACTATACTGGCGTGCGTTCCTTGCAAATTGGCACCCGTCTCTTATTCCGTACCTAGTTATCATTATTTTCAAAATTCCTTTTTATTTTTTTACCGATGCACTTTATAAGAGAGTTCGTGTATCTCGATGTCGGTCGATGGCCGAACAGTTGGCTACAATGCTGTGTTTGCCGCGAACTGAGGAAGGTGGTTTGCTATATTGTTTGCAGCATGTACCAAGGATGAGTTTAAATGCAACAACGATTACTGCATCCCCGAAAGCAAGAAGTGTGACGGTTACAACGATTGCCAAGACGGCAGTGACGAGAAGAATTGTATGCATTTTAAGCCACTCAGTAAAAGCTCCACTAACATTAGTTTGTAAATAATCTAATACACAATACTAACCAAGTTTGTGACAAGCAATAAACACTAATACTACTGACTCTCATGTGATGCATGCAAAATTGTAGTCACTTTCTAAGGAGTGTCAACTTGCATAAAACTTACTTGCTGTAATTTTAAATGCGTGTCATAATATCTAAAGAATAAAAATAATGTATTGTAAAAGCAATTATTGCTATGTATTTACGATCTGCGGAAGACTGGAACTTTTGCAGTGGGCCTACCTACCTATAATATTAACTTATTATAACCAATGCCAATAACTAATAAGTAAACATTCATTGAGCAATTATTATGTTCCATTCCCAAGGAATTGTTAGTGATCAACTGGTCCATTTAAACTAATACGCAGACTTGTTTGGCCTCCTTATTACTTGCAACTGTTACTAACTGCTTGTTTTGCATGGCATGATCTAGTGCTTGCCAGTGCGCATGCATATTAACTAAAACATTCAACACAGATACAAACTAAGGTCACAGTTAGTGAAATGATTGGCTTGCGAAGACACGGCCGACATTTTGTTCCTATCCGACAGGCCCCGGTTGTGCGGCCAACGAGTTCATGTGCCGAGCGGATAAGACTTGCATCCCCCTCCAACTCAAGTGCAACCGGCAACAAGACTGTTCCGATAACTCGGACGAGGACACCAGCATTTGTGGTAAGCTTGCTAACGAATTATTTTGCTTTTCCCCATCTGTCTCTGTGCCCATGTTAAAATTAGTTAATTTTTACTTAATTGTCAATGTTTTACGCACAATTTTAAACACCCAACGGTTCTATTTGCATTACAAATAAATAAATAAATAAAACAATTGCTAGATAGAAGATACCTATACCATGGTTGCCTTTAGATCAAGCGTTTTTTACGACCAGTTGCCGGTACATATACATATCCTACATATACCTACCTACTACCGCACTTGTTGTGGATGCGGAAATGAGGAGCTCCATATTCTCACTTGTGTACAAATGACCATAGTTAACAATAAGATACATATTGTAAATTGGATATTGGGTTCTGGTAAAAGGAAGAAAAAATATACTAGGTCTATACAAACTAAACTTTTACAGTATACAATAATCACAGTGTGAGTAATGACATATACACTAAAGGTTCTGGGTTCAAATCCCAGCTGTTTTAAATTTTAATGCCCACAAGGCTGGTTCGGGCATAAAGAGCTTGCTGTGACCACTTTGTAGGTAGCCCTCCCTGCCGATCGGACCAGTTCCGGTGCGAAGACGGACTTTGCCTCAACATCAACCAGAGGTGCAACCAGATAGAAGAATGTTTCAATGGAGAAGACGAAAGAGGATGCGGTGAGTTTGTGTTCCCGTCCACAATACTCCTTACGTTTGTCCTTCGTTGTAGGTCGAGCTTTGAATCTGTTGTACTCATTTTTTATATTACAGGGGTGTTTGATGCCTGGCTAGGACACTGCATATACAGCTGTATTTTTATTCTTTATGCTAGTGTATGGAGTTTTTTACAGTACAACCGACGGCAGACTAAGATAAGAGTGCTGTGTGCCTACTGGTGACAAATTTCAATATTTGTGGTATTTATTTATGGTTGTATCTGTCTGACTGGTTTTAGTTCATAATGCTGCTCAAGCAACTTGTGATTGGTCGCTGTGGGTAATAATCGATCATGTTAGACTTGACTCGGTTTGTTAAACTGATCGAGAACTTCGGTAGTTTAAAAACCTATGGACTCCTACTATTTGGAATACCTATGGTATGCATGGTGACCTAAACATGTATACCATCAATTTTATACATATCTTGTGTTGGGGTTCTGTAAATGATTTGCCCAATCCAGGCCGCTAGTTAATGATGGGAATTAGCTCTAGGTTGAAACCTTGGATCAACAATTCTGTGTGAAAGGCTACCCCGACTGGGACTCGAACCCAGATCCCCACTCGCCGGGCGGGCGTCTTAACAGGTACATCATTCGGGATGATCATTTAACACCTGGTTTTAGTGCATTTTAATAACATCTTCTTAATAAAGTGTTAAAAGTACTTACCATTAACTACAGATTAACAGAAGAGTGGTTTTAACAAAGTGATAGGTTTTGGCTCAGACAAAGCTTTGGACTACACCTCATCTGAGTCACGGGATAAACTAGGCAACAGCCTGGCGCACTTGTTTTCACAGCATTGTAAACGTTATACAGCTTTATTTGTCTTGCTGCTGTGTGGTGTGGAATCATGTCAATATCATACATTACTATCACCAAGATGGTCTCTTAGTAGGTCTTAGTATGATCTACAACTCAATACAACAGTAGAGTTATGCATTGTAAACAAGAAATCGAGTAGATTGAGTTGACTTCAATACCTCGGACCCCCTCGAACCATACACTTAGTATTATTCATACTCAATATTCTAGCACTATATCTGCGCTCGTTTTGACCCTTGACTATGCTATTGTAGATGTTTCAAAGGTAAAGGTTATATCTATGAATATGATATCATTACTAAGACTTAAACTACATAGTAATGTGGACAAGAGCGTATCATGTGTCATCTGAATAAGGTGCGTGCGTAGTTTATACATGGGACATGGGGTACTGTTATACTCGGTGTTGTAGAATCTGTAGAGCCTACACGTAATTGTATTTCTAGTGTTATAGTTGTGATGTTTATTACTACATATACATATAATTAATTAGTTAGTTAGTCTCCAGTCTGTAGCATACAGCTTGTTATGTGGGGTGCCCTGACATCTTGTTCTTCAGGTTGTAATGTTATGTTGTATCGTTTCTTTTTTTACGTTCAGAACGTAACCTTTATTGGGGATTTTTGTTTCACGCTGGTCTGATCAACAAACATACAATTGTTTGGCGTTTTTGTACGATGTACAGTTCAACTGCTTTTTGTTTACAAAAAAAATAATGCTAGCCAGCAAGAGTAAATTTATATTCAAATCAAACCTTATGAATTACAAAAAAGTAAAGCAGGTGACTATTCAGTACTTGAAATGGTAGAAACATAAAGAATTACAAAAAATACCAGGTGCCGTAAGAGTTTGGCCGATTTTTTTTATTGGACTTAAATCCTTTTTTGTACTACGTACCCAACAGTCACACACTAGGTATGCTGCTGGGTTCTATGTCTTTCATTAAACAATGCATCTACAGGCTATTTAGCCCCTTGTATCATTAAGTAAAGCAATGACGTGGCAATATCTAGAGAACCTTGCATTTAGGGTGCAGGTTAATCTCATAGCTTTTCCATTGCCATACATGCTTACAGTCTTCATTTCTAAATTACGGGCACCTTACATTCTAGTGTAGTTGTGTCACAGATAACTAGTTAATTAGTTATCTGTGGTTGTGTTATGTATATTTTGACCTGCCTTCTATAGTTAGATTTGCCTAGCTTTTTTTTAAACCAAAAACCCATCCACTACTATATGGTTTTTTGGCCTTAGTTGAAACGTAGATATTTTAGTAGCCATACATTGTTGTTTATTCAATGTACCCATGTAGATTGTACTGATGTTGTGTCGGGTGTGGGATTGTGTCAGTAGGATGTAGACCATCCCAGTTTGAATGTAAAAACCGCCACTGTGTTGACTTGTCCGCCCGCTGTAACGGCTATTCAGACTGCTCCGACGGAAGCGACGAGGATTGTGGTAAGGAAGACGACTACCTTTATCGCTATCTTTATTCTTACACCGACTTCTTGACAATCCCTTACAACTGACTAGCTTTAATAAGGTGTTTGTTGTAGCAAGGTGCAGTATATACAGGATGCTTTTGAATTCTAGTAAATTTAGTTTACCTTTCTCTAAGATTTACCAAGTATATCAATGTTATAACTTTGGAAGTAAAAGACTACATCCATATCTCGGGCTTTAAATTTTTGCTATATTGAATATAGAAACTGTCCTTAACTTTAAATCTGTTCCATGCTGCAATATAAACTTTCTTATGCCGTTTGAGTATATAGTACACATATTTTTGGCACCAAACTCCAGCATCCACATTATTTTAGTTATGTGTACATCATATTTCACCACCCTACTTCTCATATACATGTAGTCTAATTGTACATACTGTATATAGCCATTGTACATAATTCACAAGAATGTAACCCACATATTTTGTATAGTGTAATGTCATTTGTACATTTTTCAACAAGAACTGTTGCTTACGTAACTTTCTAACTGAAAAGTTGATGTATAACTGAACGGAAATAGCATAACGTAAACACAATAACGTATCAACACTAGAAACTTTTGGAGAAAAATGTACACCTCTGATTTTCCATTATAGTTTAAGCGTTTTAATTAGGGTTGCCATTCGCTATAAAAACCGTGGTCGATGATCGCCGATTGATCGGAGATACGGAATCAACTATCATGTCAATATTATAGACTCAAATCAATTGTCGTGTTAAATGATAAATGAACCATATCAAACAAAACTGTCCCAAACTTATAATACAGGACTTGTAATATAGGAATTCCTTCAGTCTCGCTGACGTTTGGCTGTCTCCCATGGGTACAGATGTGTTGCACATGAGTACTGGTATTGTTGTGTAGGATAGTGGCCACTCAAAATAGACTAGATGCATTCTGGTGACAAGAAAATGAACTATGAGGAGGAGCTTAGCTGTCAATTGTCTCATTGTTAAATCATCAACGGCACAGATGCTGCTTAGCAGTGCTAATCTATTTGTTAGATACACTAACTACACCAATACACTACTTGTGCAAGGAGCCCCCTAATCATGATGTAGATAGTTGTGCAGAATTGTAAACTAGACAAAAACATCCCATATTATTAGTTGAATAATGAATAGATAATCATATCGTTGGATCGGTTTATCATATGACATCTATTGTCGATCAATTTTCGATTATCAATTAATGGCAACCCTAGTTTTAGAGCTAGTGTATATTTCCATATAGCTTGGTTTTCCATTTTGGATTTTATTTATCAATTTACCTGCATTTAACATGATTGTATGCATTTTGTGAGCACATTTTTGGTTGACAGAATTGAATGGCATCCATATTCATTTTATTTTTAACCTGACTCTTGTGTTTTACATTAATAGCACTGAAAATGTGTGTGTTTTGATGCACTAATATAGTGGACAAACATTTAACAAAAGGGCAGTGAGTTCCGATTTTATGTTACTAATGGGGACTTGTGGTTGACTAATTTACACTTAAAGGGTTAACTAACTCTTATACTTACAAATAATTACAGGCTTAGGTACCTAGATAGACAGGGTAGTATTTCAGACTTGCATAGTACAAATGTAGGCACCTTTCATGTTAATCACTAAGATGACATGTATTTCAATACATATCTAGGTGGTTTTAATCGGTAGGTACAGTACTCTGTCTCTCGTGACTGTGCACGATCAAGGCACTTGACCGGTTCGGGGTGTACCGGTTGACAGTACCGAGTCAGTAAAAACATTCATGAGATTACATTTTTTTTTTTGACTTTGTATTAGCCTACTTGAAATTACTTGCCAGTTTCCAACAAATTTCTGAAAAAATCATTTTTTGTATTTTAATTTTGTATTATTTTAATTCCATTTTATCCAATAAGACCAAAAGGTGCATTATTATGAATAATTAGCACAAATTAGCCACTTTTAGTGGAAATTAGAACATAACCTCTTTTAGCATTAATTAGCAAAAATGGAAATTTTCATATACACACACACAAAACACATACAAAAAATTTGACAAATTAACTCGCCCAATTTTTTACTAAAAAAAAATACATCTCTTGCAATCGTTCACACTGCATAGCCTACATAGTAAATAATACTAAAAAAAAAACACTGCCCTTTCGTGAAAACATTTCTCCAAATTAATAATCCCATAACCGGTGAATGAGTAATCGACGATATCACTGCACCACCTGGTTGTGTGTATGACTGCCTGCCTGCGCATGCCTCGTTCTAACTGCGGTGTGCATGTGTCGGTTGACCTAGATGTCTCGATAGTTCACTGCCTGCCCTACCAATGGATGTGCGGTGACAGAGTTACCTGCATCGACTCGTTCGCTCGTTGCAACGGAGTGTACAACTGTCCCGATTATTCGGACGAAACTGGATGTCGCACAGGTACAAAAGCTAAGGCGAAACAAAATTCAACAATTCATACTTGCGTGCCTACTTTCGATTATCTTTGTTTTTTGCAATGTTAAACCATTAAACTGAAAGCTTTAAATAGATTAGGGTTAGAAACTTCTGGGAACACAAAGTGCACGTTGAGCTACTGTTAGAAGAATCATTTTATAGTAGGTTGGTACATTAGTGTTGCCTGCTAGAACACCTGGGATTCGATGCCCTTTAAAGCACTGGCCGATGTTTCGCATGTATGAATTGTTGGATTGCGAGCCTATAAGTTTGGCGCCTTGCATGTTTGACGTGTTTTGATAAATGTGAATTGTCTAGATTTTTGCGTTGTTTGATTGCTAGATATGCATTTACATTTATTTGTGGCATGGATTTTGCTGCATCATATCACGTGTGATGCTTTTCTTTCCTGTTGTAAATGGAGGGAACTGGACGTAGAGAGGGAATGTAAACTGGACGTAAAGGGAAGGGAGTGGAGTTGGTTCATAGCGTAAATTCTTTCTTGAAATAAAATAATTGCAAGGGGGGAGGGGGGATTCACAAATGCAACATTTTGTTTTGGTCATTCATGAATGTTCATCTTTACCTGACGTAAAATAATCAACAGTAGGTTTATTTATCTGCCGTTAGGTAAATGAGAAGAAAACGTAGCCTTGTACAAATGCCGTTACATAGTAGGTTGTAAATAGAAGCAAGGATCTTACTGATGCTTGCAAAGGCCGACGAGACGGTGTGTACTGTATAGAGTAGACTAATGGCAGTGAGTGGTTCAATCTGCCCACACAAAGACAGCCTGGTGGGATTCTGATGTGGGGCTCTGGCATCACGGCCTGACATTACATGTAGAAACACTTGGGAATATGTAGGTTGGAGTAGTTGCATTGAGTATGAAGCCACTCACTTTGGGTAGAGGCCCAACGCCAGTAGGTGTTTTGCTACCGTTTTGTACAGCCCCACTTATGCTTGTTGGCTAGTATAAGTTCACCACGCATGCACGATGACGGCGCACCATACATGTACCGATCACAGCGCATGCTAGGTGAGATTATTCTACCCGACTAGCATATGTTGGCCGGTATGCCACGGTAGACAAACGACCGTTGACACTGACTCTTTGTTCTGGGTTTATACTCAAAGCGGTCTACTGGCATAGTGGGAAAGTAGGCAACTGCAAAGTCGGTCACTCTGGTGGTGGAGAACCTAAACTTGTAACTCCCGGAATCCAAGGTTGCTAACCAAATGTTTTATGCATGTTATTTTACATAGAAACAGAAAAACCGTTACATGAATGTGTGCTGGTCTGGTATACAAATAGTCGACTTTGGCGTGCATGTAATGCAGTGCACCATTTGCATCTCAAGGTTATGGATTTCACTCATGTGTGTTTTACCCAAGTGAACTGAACGTCTTTCATAATAGAGAAGCTTATCCAAAACCATGATTTGAATAGTATCGTAATGTAAAATATAATTGTATTCCTTGGGGCAAATAATTGATAGTTTAATTTCCATCTGTATGTCTGGTTTTCAACTGGTTACGGGGTAGAAATTGTGTGCAAGACACCTAATGCACTGTCTAAGTGATTTTAGACAATATATTGTGTGAATTGAAATTTATTTTGTTTGTGTAATTGGAAAATGTTGCACATCTTTAAATGGGCATGTCACATTGCATCGCGATTATGTAGTATGTTCACATTCAATTTTTGTTTTTGGAATGGCTTTTATTTTATGATTCTCGTTCAAAATCTCACTATGATTTCATTGATTTGTCATGTCCGTGTTTCAACTTTGTTTTTTACCCATCAGTAATTTTCATCTTTAATTTTACAGCCTAATATTATTTTTCAAATGTGTTACGCAGGTATTAAGTCTGATTTTTTAACGCTGACCTAAAATTCATAAAACGCGCTATACTTTTTCCCGCTCACTCTGCCGATCAGAAAAATACCTACTTTTTACTTTTCTTGTTGAGGTAAAATCTATCATTTGCTAAATAATATATTAAATACAACAATTTGTTAAAAGTTTTCAGTATATGATTTAGTTTGTAATTAGCTCATTGCTGTTGAGTTTCAGTCGCTAATCTATGAATCTAGAACCATCATAATCTAATAGTAATAGACTTCAAAGGCCGTAATAATAGATCAAATGAAATAAAAGGGTGTAGTCAACATTCTAGGTATAGGAACTCATGAAGGGAATAAGAGGGTTCCTCCAGCTAATACTTTTTATATCGTACTGTCATGATATGGAATTTTTTATTTCTTACAAGGTATTGTTAATCTTACTGCAAGATACTGTGGACTACTTTTGTAGAATGATCGGTTCCAGCCTACATTAGGTTAATTTATTATTATTATTATTATTTGGTAAGGACATAAATGATAAGTTACTAGCGTAGTGTAATACAAGTCCCCCAAGGCTATATCATGCTTTGTGTGTACCCAACAACTCATATTCATTCACTAACGTTTGGAAGATTATATTAACGGAACGTACATCCTCGAGTGTTGTATTTCTTGGGCAGTTGCGATACATTTCCCCTTGCAAGCGCGAGGACCTGTCTGTCTCTAAGAGAGGTGCTTTCATCACAATAAAGTGGAGAAATCCTACCACACGAAGATGTGTCGCAAAAGCCCAAGAAGCACAGTCGCCACTCGAATTTCAATTTCGGGTTTCTCTAAACTCCAGATCATTTTAGAGATTCGCCCCGTTTTTGCCGTCGTCGCCTTTTACCCTCGCATCATTTCGCCCGACACGTACAAATGATCGCCGATTTCACCGCTAAGCTTGTGTACATAATATGCATTAACGTTAATTTGCAGCTTTGTTTCTGTATGTGTTGTTGTGTGAATGTTGTACATTTAGGCGGCTTGATAGCTCCATGTCACCCATCTGACTTCACTTGTACGGACGGCTCATGCATTCCACTCTCCCGGAGATGTGACAGACGGTCAGACTGTCCGGACGCAGCCGACGAAATTAACTGCAACGGTAGGTTCGAAACACAAGTAGTTTGTAATGTATACACGCTACCTAGTTGTACGCATGTCAGTGGTCTAGCCCGGGCATGTTTACAGGACTGGAAGAGTCGGCGTTTGTGTTCTGAGTTATAACTCAAAGTCTCTACGGAAAACCTACCGATTAAGAATGTCGTTAATTGTTAAATCTGATCACGTGACATTTTTACGACTCGTTTCAATGAACGTTAAATATTTATCGTTCCTATAACCGTCACTAATGCCAAAGTTACTAAACACTTGTACTTTTTTTGTTACCATCATCAGCTGTAACCTCTCACTGCTGGATCATTAAATAATATTAATAACACCTTGTTTACATTACAGATATTCTGTGTGGTAGGAATTTGTCTAACAACATATTCTACGTGCATATAAATGTAAACATGTAGCTTATTTAATCTTTATGTATGGTTTTGGGGCCTTCCATGGGTTGAGACAGAGCTTACCACCCTGTCTTCACGTTTTCAATTTGTTATGCACTTATAGAAAGTTGTATCGGCAGGATAACTATAATGGAAACAAGGCACAGTGGTTTGAGGCAATATTAATACAGTAACAGTGGCCAATAGGTATTCCAAACATATCGAAAGTGTGTATGTGGTGGTATTTTACTTGGTACGAGCAATTAAGGTACAGAACGTCAAAACGTCGGGGTACCGGCACTAGGTTAGCACTCTTTGTGTTAATAAGTGAAGCAATTTACACTGTTTCTATGTAAGTATGAATATCTGTCGAAGCTTACTAATTTTATTGAATTGTAATTAAGTAGCATTATTCAGTATTGGAAGTATGGGCATTCACCAGCACGAGTATTATCTTAACATACAGTACCTCGCAACCTTTTAAAAGTAGAATACTTGGTAACACTTGAGTCTGTAAATGTTTTAATGGAGGTTTTATCATATTTTACTGTGGCTCATCGAACAGAATTTTATGAATGCTAGCGTATGTGGTTTGGTCCAAGAGTTATTCCGAGGGAGTCCTCCGAGGAAGTCCGTGCTGTGGTGTCTTCTCTTCTCCACTGTCATCGGTTAGGTATAACCACGTTCGTCACGTAGTTAGCGATTAGTGTAATCGACGAGCGGTGGAGTGTTTGTCGTAGCAATGCATAATACGGACTACAAATACTTGTATTCTATGGGAGGCTCGAATTCTTTTCCCGTAGCATCGATCGTGCGTTTGCCGTCGGAGAAACGGCCGGTAGTTTTGCCATGCTGAATGTGTCGTGCCCATCAGTTTGTGTTTGTGACGTGGAATGTTTGTGTGTGTGTCACGTCAGTGGACGGCATCAACTGTGGTCCGGGAGAGTTCCGATGCGCTGACGGAGGATGTACCAGCGACTCGTATGTCTGCAACGGAGCGGACGACTGCAAAGACCGGTCGGACGAGACCGACTGCCCGACCAGTAGCAGTCGTGTGTGTGTCCAACCGTGCACCCTACCGCACCCCCTTACACTCGTCCTACTCCTCACCTGCACACACAACTTATTACTATGTTACGTTTATTAAGTTGGAATCTTGTTTGTTTCTTATTTTTGTTTTTGTCGTGAGTGTTAATGTTTAGAATGTCGCACGGGCTTGGTTCTTCTTAAATGAGTATTTCACAAAATCATTACCAATTCGGTTGTAAAGTTGCCCCGACGTAAGTATTCGCATGCTTACGAAGTAGCCGAGTCCAATGGTACCAACTTAATTTTCTACTTCTCTAGTTCCTACCGTGTAATTGGAACAGGTTCTTTAGAGATAATTTACCACCTTCGGGTGGTTATCTGGAACAGTGGCCGTGCACACTATAAGTGGAAAACTACATTTACGAATATGTGGATTAATGTCGGGAATCTTTTGATTTTGTGGAATCGGTGTGCGTGAAAGGGTCAGTAGATAAGGATCTGAGGTCGGTATGCAACTAGTTACGTAGGGGCTAGTATAGTGGTATTACATTAATATTACACTTACATCGTGGCATGGCCAACTTGTTGAGAAACCAGACTGGAAACAGAAAGAGCTACAATTTTCTGTGACTAATATGTATATCTAACCAAACCCATTCAATTAAAAAGTGCCTAAACCAAACCGTATCCGAAGCGTTGGTTGTGCATTAATATTATGCATTAATATTCCTTTGCTCTGTCGTCTTGACCTCATATTGTATTTGTTTCAGTTTGCGATCCTCAACACCATTGCCAACTTGTCATTATGATAATAATAATATTAATCTTGAAGAATTGGAATATTTTTACTTGAGTTGAAAAGCATTTAATTTCATTGACAAATTGCTAGGCTACCAAATACTTGCCACACCTTGATGCTCTCGTTGGTTATTGTGGCAGTGCCGAGCAAGACTCGGTATTTCCTCTCTACGCTCGCTCCACTCGACTCGCTCTCAAATAGTCTCAAAAATTCTGATTACGACCCTTGAATTTTCTTTTCATCTATGACTTAAGGGTTCTTTGAGATATATACAGTACCTAATTTACTATTCATCCTGAGGTTAGAATAGTTTTATTTAAATTGATTGATGTTATGTAGTAATGATTTTCATAGTGATCTTGACTTGTCTGGTACAATTCCTTCTTTCAAAATTTAATGATTGGACAGATTAAATAGGTGTAATGTTAAAGGATAAAGTCCGTCTTTTGTAATTTAATTTGTCACAGGCCGACACGTTGACTTTCTTAGTGGGTGCATTAGTTAAAAAGAGCCTGGTTGGCTCTCAAACCCATTACCTTTACGCATTGCATATAGGCCTACTGGCCATGTATTGTGCTAGTATACTCTCGGAGGTTCGGTAATTGCAGGCAGACGGTTTATGCCACACAAACTTCAGAATAACTAAAACCAGAAGTTTGATGCTTAGGATAGAAGACTTGGAATTGTGGGATAAATGTTTGCCCAATTTTTTGGCACATGAATTGTAAAAAATTGTAATTTGGTATAATTTGTCAAAAACCATTCGAAGACAATCAACTGTGGCATAAATGCGAAATATGTGATTGGTCGTTCCGCTGTAAAAATGTGAATGGTTTTGTGAAATATTATAAATTGAACAACGAAAGCATTGCTTATTTTATTCACGTGTATATATGTGATTGTTTGAATGTTGTACTATCTCATAACAACAGCCTGAATGCAAACTAACGGTAATGTCATATTTCCTTGTTTTCGTTCCCTATCAACTATTGTACGTTTTATTGATTTAGTTAGAGATGCAACAAATGAAATATAAGTAAGACGATGTGTGTTTTCAATGTTGAGTGGAATTATAAATCTAGTTAGTGTTAACATTGAGATGCTGTACTGTTGCATTCCATTTTGTGCTCTGTTTTATGTGTAGGCCTACCTACGTGTGATGCCTTCCCGTAGTTCACTTTGGCTTCATATTTTGCTTTCAGACTATTTACTAGCTGTCTTAGATAAGGTTTCTTCAGGCTAATTCACTTTGTCAATTGCACTAGCTGCATTTCATATATTTTTTTAATTCTTGCTTTTGCACTTTTGGAAGAAGTGTTTTTTGAAACTGTCATCTAAAAAAAATGTGTTTGTAGAAATTATAAAGGCCTAGTAACTGCTTCACGATGCAGAAATGCATCCATACAGTTTACAACGTAAAAGCTGATGCATACAGTATTGCAACTCAATAGCTCTCACATTAGCTAGTGTTTTCCAAATGGTGTGTACATTCAGCATCTCAAAACTGCCTAGTCTTTTCTCGTTTCAATTCTTCGAAGCGTTTTGCTAGTGGACATACACGGTGATTGCCACGAACGTTCGGGTTTTTATTTTTTGGAAGCTAATAAAACTGACATTATAAAATATAAAATAACAATCGCTAATGTGTGCCCTCAGAGCAGTGACATAGGTCAGAGTTGGATGTAGGTAGCTATAGCAGCTCTGCATTCCAAGGCTGGTTGTTAGGACGATTATGTATATTTGTGGTTAGTATGATTTTCTGTTATGTACATGATTTGTTATGGATTAGCATTGTATTGGCATTGTTTATTATTCTGTGCAATTTTTATTCTTGCTTTTAGTTGTTATTGGGTTATATTATTAAAATTTTGTTTGATACCCTTTACAGGCCCATATTTTTGTTGTAATCGTAACGGTTCTGCAACTTGTAGCTATTATTTCATTTTCTCAATGTTTTGGTATCATAAAAATTATGTTTTTGCACACCTTTTTGTTCCAATATCCGCTCAAACCATGCCACTATTTCACCTCTTACCGGCAAATACCGTTTCTCCTTCCGACCCAAATCCCGTTCGTCCGGTTCTATTTCTTACAGCTCCTCTTTTAAACTTCTTTCCGAGGCTCGGTTCTCGTGTTTGTTTCTGGGTTGTCTGTTGTTTTGTGTTGTCGCTTATTTTGCTTGTTTTGCTTGAAATGGTGCGCTATCAGGTACCTCCGCCACGCCCCCGTCTTGTGGCCCCACCGACGTGCGTTGCGGTAACGGGGAATGTGTCCCCGCCGAAAAGCGTTGCGATAAAATCTTCGATTGCATCGACGCTGCAGACGAAAGAGACTGCGGTGAGTTGGCGACATTAAGTGTCCATTTTACGTTTGTTTGAAATATTTTAGCTTATTGCATTAAATGTGTGTGAACTAGAAAAAAGATTGTTTTGATTGCATAGTGCCCTGTGTGTATTCATATCATCATAATATCTCATTGCTAGCATGTCCAAATTAAGCATACAAATCTTTATTAGGTACAGAGCAGTGAAACATGTTTTGACCTGGGAAACCAAAATATCCCTCCGTACAAAATATTGCCATAACCTTTAAGCACCATTCCTAACTGCAAATATGATGATCATGTAATGATCTCCAATAATTGAATTGGATAGCTAAAGGATAATTATTAAAGGATATTAGCTTTGTTGTATTTGTGTTGAGGTACAGGGAGCATTTTAACATCTAGCAGTTCACATTTACGTGAAATAGTTGGGTTTTAAAATTTTGTTTCGTCACCATATTGAAAGTTTCAAATTATAAAATGTTGGGCACAGTCAAGTAAAACAATATAACTTGAAAGACAAAGAGATTGACAGGTAGTTGGGAAAGTTGAGTGTTGCCATGTGCTTTAGCTACGTCATCATCTTGCCTTGGGTTTGCTTTGTGCTTCTTACGAGTGTGTTCTGTGCATGCCTGTGCTTTAGGAAGGTGCAATCAGGATGAGTTTCGTTGTGAGGATGGGCAATGTATATCGACAGACAAGCATTGCGACGGTCGCAGAGATTGCAGGGATGGCTCCGACGAACTTGACTGTGGTAGGTGCTATAGTGCCCATAGCTTACTGCTTGCTGCATGTATGTACACGTCTATTGACTATTGAACACCCTATACAGGAAGCTGCGATGCTGTGGAACTGGGATGTGTTTCAGGGTAAATGTCATAATGCACGTGCATTGTTTTGAATAGTGTTCGACGCAGTGATCACAATCCATGTGGATTCATTGATGTTTACAAAACTGTTGCATTTGGCTTAATTTAACAACAAAATCTCTCATATCAGTTTGTAGTGCCACTCAAAAGTACTATTATTTCTAGTGTACTGTGTCTTTAAATACACCCAGTTGGTTGTTAAGGGTAGAAAGTAACTTGGACCGGAACAATGCCAACGTACAGCGTACACGCATGTGCTTGACCGTCAGTGTGGTGCATTGTTTCGTAATGTGGTTGTGTTTGTGTTTCACTGGTTGTTCATCTGCTTTAATGAGTTCTAGTGAAGTTAAATTGGCTGCAGCGGAAATATTGTTATACCATATATGTTGTTCCTTGACACACCATGAGTTTTAGTGCATTGTATCCTGTGTGTTGCACATCTAAGAACGTACGTCACGATAATACGTGCTCCGTGATGCCCATGGAAGAATGGAGATAGGTGGAAGCCATTTCAAACAGTAATGCACTTGTACTTGAATATTTATTTGATAAAGAAACACAAACAAAATATAGTAGGTTATTTCTTGGAATGACAACACCACCATGACTCATGGACCGGGAGAAATATTTTAGTTGAACTTTCCACATGAACAATGACCACGGTTGTATAATAATAACACTTGCCAACACAGCTGTGCTTGCCAATGTGCGGACATTTTCTGAAGCTCTGGTCCCTTCCTCAGACATGCCTTCACGTCTGAGGAAGGGAGTGGATCTCCAGACAATTGAACCATTTTGGTGTTTTTATTATATCACATTCACCTGTGTTTATTGTTCTTGTGGTGTTTTATTTAAATGTGTCTGTTTGGTTATAAGTAGTAGTTCTCAATTAGGTATGATAATTAATTGTATTCATTTTCTAGAAAGTTGTGCATGTTTATACGAGTACAAGCCAAGATGTTTGTCAAGTAGCTTAGATCTGAACACTAATGAAGTGGGTTGTTTGTAGACAACTGCTTGCCGGGCCAGTTCCAGTGCCGAGACAGGACGTGTGTGGACGGAAGTTACCGATGCAACGGTTCTCCCGAGTGTCGGGACCGATCGGACGAGGAGGGATGTCCTCGGACACCCGCCCCCACAGAGCCACCCATCGAAGGTTCGTACTTTCACACAGAGAAGCTTCAATTCTATTTTATTTTAATATTTTATTTTTTTATATTAATTTAATTACAATCCTCCACTCCTGTGTATACCTGAATTGGAATAGGTTCATTTTAAAATATGTAAGGTTAAGACTTGACATTGATTATTTGATTTGACATCGACGCTGAAGTAAAATTTTACTTTCTATTCGACATCAATTTGTTCTGTTAGATCATATAGTCATTTGATATCAAAACACCTGTGCGACATTGAAAATATGGAAGAACATAATTTTTAAATAGCCTGCGCCGGGTATGAATGAGCTAACGGGAGATCGCTCGTTCTAGTCCGGTCACAGGCATCTTGACTGAAGGTTATTTCTAAGGTTCTACGTCTAGTGCAAACTGAATTTGAAGTGGTTGTACTGCAACGAATGTTATACTAAATTAAAACAAGCTTTAAAAAAAAAATTAGTTTATGAATATAAAGACGGCAATGTTTTCCCGCCCGCAGAATGCCTCAAGTCTGAGTTCAGGTGTGGAGACGGCCAGTGTATCAACGGAGGCTTCAGATGTGTAATTGAATGCTTATACGTGTTGTACGACCGAGCAAAAGAGCTAATATAAAGACGGCAATGTTTTCCCGCCCGCAGAATGCCTCAAGTCTGAGTTCAGGTGTGGAGACGGCCAGTGTATCAACAAAGACTTCAGGTGTGACGACTACAACGACTGCACAGACCTTTCTGACGAGACCAACTGCCGTAAGTGTTGTTGTCTCACGCTCGTTCTAATAGTCACTACGTACACAGTACATTCATTTAGCATTAATGCATGGAGGTTGAATTACCGATAGTGTTGCGTTCTGTCTAAAGGTATATGGTCACGGAACACAGTCACTTGTCCAAAATGTGACACAGAACAATATAAACAATATTGACAGTAGAATATTATACAATATCTTGTGGAAAGTGCATACAGCGGAGTTCCGCTGGAGTTACACCAACCATTTAGGTAGTTTTCTTGGTGCACCCCTAGAGCAAAGTCCAGTCGAGCAATTATCTCCATTCAAACTCGAGCAAAGGACGAGGAATTCAGATGACTGAATTAATACACACATCACATTCTTCAAGGCGATGAGGTCCGATCGTTCTAGGAAAACGAGAAATCCCGGGGTAGCTTATCTTTCAACGTATCTATGGGTGTACAGAACGGGAGGAAAATGGTGTGGCCATGGTGTGAACTCCCACGGAACTCTACTGTAGAGCATGTTTTTCAGATTGTCAGACACTTGTATTAGTAGTACAGTATAGCAGAATACTGTTGTGAAGGATTTAACTTTGATATAATGTAGACAGTAACAGGATGTTAATCAATAGGGTGTACGTATTCACATATTGCGCATGGTGGCCACATTGGAGGTCACAATGGCATGTAATTGGTAGTTCTAGTTCAGTTCATTGTTACTATGTTTCAGTTGGGGTTTGATGCAAATTCAACTGTTCTCTAACTTTGGTTTGCTATTATTACTTAAAATCACCATAAACAAACTCTTGTCTCGATTACTCTTTTAATCGTTTACAAAGGCATACAATAATCATTTTCGTACACTCTTATCGGGGGATATACGTGTTCAAACTTGTCATATTTCCCCGTAAACAATATTATTCATTTTCTATTGACAGCGAAATGAAACTTGAAATAGTACTATAGGTGGCCTCAAATATGGCCGATGTGACGTCACGTGAATACTCCCTATACGAAATGAAATACAAACCCAAAGATTGACAGGTATTGTGTGGTTGCAGCATCGAAGGGCCCAGTCACCTGCTCTGCCCGGGAGTACACGTGCAGTGACGGAAGCTGTGTCGACCTTCAGGCTCGCTGTGACGGCCGACCAGACTGCAGAGACAGATCGGACGAGGACGACTGCGGTAAGACCTTCGCGTGATTGGCCACCCCTTGTTTTGTGGGTGGGGTTTTAGCAGGGATACTCTCGCAAAACATTTCCATTTCCTTCTCGTGAATGCTCTTCGAAATCGAAAATCTTAGTCTATAGCGCACCGTGTTTTGGTAAGCCTTACAGATTGACTGATTAATATATCAAATATTATATGTAATCAGTAAGGTACCTAGTTATTCTTATTTTGATTATTAAACCCATAATAAGTAATAAAAATTGAATTCAAATAACAACCATACTGATTATATGTTAGATTCATTTGTGATTTAGCATTCAGTATGTAGGATTTACCAAACAGCAGTGTGCTATGTCCTCAGATTTTTGATTTTGAGTAACATTTTTGAGAGACTGCATATAACTTAAAAAATACAATTTTGTGCAGTTTTAAAGGTGATAATACCCTTTCCTGTTAAGCCATATTAACTGATTAATTTAACTTTTCCACAATGAAGTTTGTGGCCATAAAATAGGTTAATTATTTAAAATAATTAATTATATAGATTAGTTTCTTCAGCATATTCATTTAGATTTTCTGTTGCGTAGGTATAATAATTGTTTGATTTAAACGTGTGTCCCATGCCACATGGCCACAGAACTAGAAATAATATTTACTGTTTTCCTACTTACATAACTTACATGGGAGTTTAGAGAAAGCTGTGATATGTCCACATGACTAGAAATAATACTATCCTACTTATGTATATGGGGGATGATACAAGTACACACCAAACATGACTGTGTACACATTATCCTTGTGATGTTAGCCACTTGAATAGAAACTGTGAATCTAGGGGACGCCATTGGCAATTGTCTGCCGAGTGAGTTCATGTGCAATGCAGGTCAGTGCATTGACCTGTTGCATCGCTGCGACAACCTCTACGATTGCCGAGACTTCTCCGACGAACAGAACTGCCTTGGTTCGGCGTAACTCTCTCATTCATGCTACCTACGTACATAGTTGTCGTTACCCCTAGAATACTGTAGCCTAGTGGTAGTCGTGTGTTAGCGATATAACTAGTTTCCTGCATGCAAGATTAGAAGAAACTGTTACAGATATTTGCTATATTTCGTAAGTAAAGCCGTTACGTTTTTAAGTCCATTATTCTTATCGAGCGAAGCAAACTTAAAACATAGAATGGTCTTGCATTTTTTTAAGAGTTTTGAAACCTTACCGTAATCTATCTTGCTTTCATGTTCAGTAAGGTATTGATTTTTAAAACTATCCTTCAGCCCCATATCTATCATTTACTCATTGTCTTGAATAGGATTTAACTGATTAATAGATGTGTGAATCAAATTATGAATAATTTGCTGAAAAGTTGATGTAAATCAAGTTGTGTTCCCCTTTAAGAATGTATTCACACAATCATTCCATTACACCATATATTGCAGTAGACACATTAGAATTAGCAAGTGGTGTCAGTTGTCACACACACACACACAGGAAAGTCATATCTTACACTTTCAAGTTTTGGGTAGACATAGAAAATGTGGTCTTTTACAAATAAATATTAGTAATAAAAATAGTACCGTACTTAAAAGTAATGGCAGATTGAAAACTACATGTTAAGATTTAACTGCGTGCTGCCCTAACCTTTACCTCAATTTGTCCCGCTTGAATAATATAAGATTTTTCTTCTACAAATTAAAAAATACAAATACATACCAGCCCGATAATTTTACATGATTTGAACTACAAATGTACATTCCAGATGTTACTAAGCAATCATTTGTGGGAACTTGTATTGCTAGTGATAGTATTGTAATATGTATTTAGTTCTAAATGTTCATCAAGATCCTCAAAGAATCTCCGTACTGTATGTCTGTATTGTAGTCAGTAGTATTTTGTTGTACAGTAATAGTGTTTTAGTCATTCGACAAAATGTACATATTTTAACATCATTTACAATGAGTGCATAAATTACCGTTGCAACTGTAGATATTTCTGGTCCGTAGGTTGAGTTGTTATTTTAAATATTCTCTTTGTACCATAAACATGCTTGGTATTACAAAAAATGTTGTGTACATAATCAGGGAATATGAAACAAATGATTTTCAATATATAGGTAGATCCGGATGATTCAGATAAAAATGGGGACTGTAAGATAGCAGTAATTGATTCATGTAATACTCTTGAAGATATCACTATTTTGTGAGCTCTCAAGGTTGTAGGCGATGTATTTGTTTGCCAAAACCACTAGGCTCCAGCGTCACCCCATTCTTATTGAAATCCAAAAGTCATGAATGAATTGACTCCTTAGTGAATGTCTACCAATTATATTTGTTACCAGTGTACATTTAACTGAAAGTTTGTTCTTGTAGCTTGTTAGATTAGTACCAACTCTTGTAGTATTTATTATATTTCTTCTTTTACAGCGTGGCATTTCTATTGTTACGTATTTACTTTTTTTCATTAAATTTCAATGTTTTCTCTAGGCCTAAGGTTCTAAAGTGAAACAAATTATTTATTTTGCTCAAATACATTGACTGACAATAGTATCTACATTACCATAACCAATGTGACTGTGATTAGATTAAACTACATTTACTTATAAATAATTATTACAGTCACATGAGCATTTCTTAACATTAAGCTGAGTTAGACCGATTGTAGAATCACATTTCTATAAGATGGTTTCTCACCTACAAAATGTGTTTGTCAAAATGAAAAAGCAGTTATTGAGAAACAATAGAATGTAGCCTAAGCCATTACTGGGTCACATTACACAAATTAAATCGTTCTTTTGAGAACTAGGGCTCTTTGCTCCAAGTACAACCTGTAAATGTAGCTAACATTAATTCTACCCTTTTTCTAAAAAGTAACTTTCAAGGAATGCAAATTGCCATTGTAAGTATTTTATTATTATAGGTACCTAATTTAAAAATTCTTGCTACTCTGCTCACAACCATGATGTCAGTTACAAACATTTATCGTAATATGTAACAATACAATGCACATGTATTTACTTATATGAATTGACACCCCGTGTTGACTCTCGAGTCCAGCTGGACTGACAGAAACTGTTTGGTCCCCAGGTTGCCAGCGCAACGAGTTCACTTGCTCGAGCGGACAGTGCGTGCCTCAGTCCGCACGCTGTAACCGCAGATACGAGTGCCGAGACGGCTCGGACGAGCAAGACTGCCCCTCCGCCACCCCCCCTCCCACGCAACCCCCTCCCTCTACCACACGCTGTCCGTACTACCAGTTCTCTTGCCGTACGGGAGGACAGTGCGTCCCTCAGGCTGCTGTCTGCAACGGACGTGTCGAGTGTAACGACAGATCGGATGAGGAAAATTGCAGTAAGTTGAATTAAACATTTGTGTCTCTCTCCATTTTGTTCTTTTTCTGTGTGTGTTGATTTTAGGTACTTTCCTTTTCACACTTTGTGTATACTATTTATGTTATATGTATGTTTATTATTTCATTTTCTTCTTTATTTTATTAAACACATAGGCACCTATAATTTTAAATTGTTATAACAGTTCTAATAATTTGGTTCTAAATTTGTATTGTTCAATGTTCTGTTTTCCTATAGTAGTAGTAGTAGTAGTAGTAGTAGTAATAACTTTTTTCGTTGTTATGTTGTGTTATTTTACTTGGTTCTGTGTATTTATTATCGTTTTATCGTAAATTCTTTCTTTAGGTCCAGTGTATGTTATGGTTTATTTCATGGAGTTTTTAAGAAATATATTTGTTTGAAGATTAGTTTGTTTCAAGAATTGGATGAGTTTGAATCATGCCGAGTGTCACGTCTCACCGTTAATCTGTTGCTAGCTTCAGCTTGTTCGTTCAGAGAGTTCCGTTGCGAGAACGGTCCGTGCATTTCGGACAGGAAGCGATGCAACGGAGTAGTGGATTGTCCGTACGATGCGAGCGATGAGTTAGACTGTCGTAAGTTACGATCTGAGAAGTTCCTGGGCCTTGGATTAGTAACACCGTAACAATCGGCGCTCTAATCCAACACAACTAATTAATACTTATCTCTAAATTATGTTAGTCTTGAAGTACGTAATACTATATTCATTCAGTGCATCATTGACCATTTTAACATGTTCTGTCTCGTAGGATTGACGGAACCTTGGATCATTTTCTCTACTAAGCATTTTTCTATTTCTAGTACTGATTTATGTTTGTAGCTGCAGACTACAAACTTCAACAATGATAGCTAATATTATTTGCAGTACCTATCTCGTTTTATGCACCACACAATAAATTATGTATATCCCTAATTATTAGCACCTTGACTTACACGGCACCAGGAATGTAACATACATTTTATATTTGGATTAAAACTGGTTATTAACCGGTTTCCTGAATGGTTATCCAGTTCATAAAAATACTATTCTGTGTAGTCCCTTGTTTGGAGGAAGACAGAATAATATTAGATTAGAACAAAGATGCCTTATCAAAAAGGTCTGCTACTATTTTAGTTAAATACGAAATTATGTTTTATGTCTCTGATATTTAAGGAGAAAATATTGGCATGGTAACCAGCCGTTGTCTCAATACAGCTCAATTTCAATTAGGCCTAGTCATTATTTTCTTCCCATATGAAAGTAAAAAACAAAACAATAGTAATGTAGGACAAAATATAAAAGATACCTACAGGCCAACTGAAATCCTAACATGGCAAGCTCGTACATGGAAACTAATCCCAATGGCCAGACTGACAATAATTATCTAATGCAACATTTCTAACAAACTTATAATTACTATACTTACACTGTACAACTCAACTTGTTTGTGCTCACATCATTACGCTTTTGGTTATCTCGTAAACCCAGTACCTATTAGACAAAAATTTGCAATAAAATCTTTACTAGGGCCTTTTTACTAGGTACCTATTATGCATTAATATTTGTGTTAAGTGTTAACCATGTTTATAGGTGTACTGATTTTGAGCAAATGGTGGGATCCGTTAAAATCACGAATTATAATACCGTCTTTTATGCAGTTGCAGAATTTACATATTTTCTTAGAACCTCATGGTTTTTATATGCCCAAAATGTATTTGTTTGTGGCTTTTTGCCATTTGTTACTCGCAACGTAAAACCAATGTCTTAGCCTTAGAATGGCTTCATGGAGTTGACACCAATTTTTATTTTGAAAAATCTGATAAGAAGGGCTTATTTAGAGCACTTATTTTCATCTTGAAAAATCCTTGATGAAATGTGCGCAAATTATGCGAGTAAATGTATTTAGTGTATTTGACATAATGTAGTGCCTACTACTTTGCTTGTTAATTTACCATACTCATAAACCTTCTGGACTAGTATATAATTGGACTGACAGATTTACCCTAATCTAGTACGGTACTAAAGTACATTGCAGATAACCTATTATTACTTTGGTTCTCATTAATAACTATAACAGCAACTGTAACTGTAACATGTAACGAGCTTACATAGTAGCACGGACAACTTGTATTCACCTATGGACGATACAGGGCAACAAAAATGTACTTTCTTAGCATTCAGCAATCCAATTTGTTCTCTCAAGCAGTGAACCTCCACCCCCAATCGCTGCTCTTCAAAAACTCCCTTGCCAGTCTCCGTCAGCAGAATAAAGAACTAGAAATTCAATGGATCCCTAGCCACTGCCAGATCCTGGGCAACGAAAAAGCTGATTTCTTGGCCAAAAAAGCCACGAAAGCTGCTCCTCCACAAGCTGCGGCTACGTCCTTCAGAGGTGCTAAAATCAAGATCAAGACAGCCATCAAAAAGGCGTACAAAAGCACATATGAAGAGGCCTTACGAGCCAAAAGCTGGTGGGCAGAGATCAACAGAGGACCTGATAAAAATTGGTCCAGAAAGACGGCCACCGCCCAGTTCCGGCTGGCAACAGGCCATGACGTCCTGCAGCATCACCTGAACCGCTTTAACATCAGCAAAGAACCGGCAACGTGTAAATTGTGCAGCTCCGATGTACAAGACAGGGCACATCTTTTTAGATGTGCTGCCCTCAAGGTTTTTATCGACTCCCTGCCCAATGATATGAGCAGGCCAGAAAAGGAAGCAGTTTTATATTGGATAGTAAGACAAAAGAATGGCTGAAAAAGCCATCTTGGCACAAGAAGGGAAAAAAAAAAAACTTTCTTACAGGTCTTTTGCATCGTTTACTGATGGAACGTACAATTATCACGTGGCACAGCTTTGCGGACAACAATACAATTGTACCAAATTCAGTCGATGAAGATGTTATTTGTTTCGTACTTTAGACGTTGGTTTGTGTCCATGGTCTATATATAGAGTTCTGTAATTCAAAATGCTTTTATATCGTTATTGCTAATGCATATTTAAAATTTAGCAATAGAATGTAGACATGTCTTTGAAAATCAAGTGGCTACTAAGTATTATATAGGTACTGCAGTAATCCTTCTTCAATTCAAACTCTGTTAGTTGAAATGTCTGTATAAATTAATCTAGTGATGATGGAAGTCCCTGTAAAAGGTTTGGGCATATAAGACAATTTTAAATGTTACATTTTTTTTGTTCAAATTGTTCAAATTCAATCTGTGGTTTTCAAGGTCGCTAACAATTTGAATTAAAGGGAGACTACTGTATTTTTGCAGATTTATTTCTATTATTAGGTGCGTGATCATCTTTGAGGGAGAGATTGGTTTCCAATAGGGTTGTTTGACATTAAAAACTATTTTCTGTTGTGTAGTTACCGTGTTGGTAGTGTTGTTAGTACGATATCGAGTGGGGAACTATAGACTTCTGTGGAGAGGTGTTTCTCATTGTCGGGGTGTAAACGTGTTGTATGATTTCAGCACCGACAGACAGACCATCAGAGTCCGGAGGATACCTCAACCTAAAAACCTACCCTTCGGATCAGATCATCAAAGAAAGTAAGCTATTCACTGTACATTTAAAATAAACCTACCTGGGGTTGATTGCCACCAAAGAAAGACTGGACACAAAACAAGGTCACTATTTCGTGTTGGTATGCATGCATGGTGAAATTTAATCTTTTCTAAATAGTGGTCCAAGAAAGGGTCCAACTCATTGTAAATGCGACCCATGTGTCCTTAGTCTTTGGTGACACTCGACTAATTATGTGTTACTAATTGTTTTAAATTTGGTTTACTAAATGAGGTTACCCGTTGGGTTGATCTTGTATATTAAAATGGTGTGTCTAAACCGAAATCTCACTACTTGCAAGTTTAAACAAAATATTAATTAAACATTTACATAATGCTAGAAGTTGGTTAACTGATGCAGTACTTTCTCATTTAGTCATGTACATAATGTAGTTACCTGTATGCCACGTTTAGTTTCAAGTTTATTTCAGAAAACACACGTATTTAAATCACTGAATTACATGGTTTGGCTTATTGTCATACACCTATTTGATTGCTGTGGTGGGCACATGTGTGTAGTTTGTGCCCGTTCTAATAAGAACAGCGAGGATTTGTTTAGGTACATAGTATGTCATTAGGATGTTTGCTTTTTGAATAACTTCCCATTTCTACTAAAGGAACATTCATATGGCTACTTATCAGAGATTGAATGTTTCCACTATGAATTTATAGCTGTGGTTCATTGCTTCTTTACTTAGAATGAGAAAGTACTGGGTTTGTAGAAGTAGTCGTTGATACTAACACAATGTATTGTTTTTCTGGTTATGTTTTTGGAAACATCCAGTTGCGGCGGGTAAGTCAATAAACAAAACAATAAGCGTTTGGTTCTTCTAACTAAATCGCATTAAACAAAACCTAATTGCACGGACTTGCTTGGGTTTAATGTGTTAACAATATTTATAATTTTGCATGAGCAATTTTATTAACCTATCGACTCCGTTAAATGTTTCACAATAACTTTTAATTCTAAGGCTATGTTATGTGAAAATGCAAACAATGTATTTGATGTTTTATATGAAAATACTATATTTCTATTTTTTTGTCTTTATAAAATAATTATATCATTAGATATAGTTTTATGTTAGTGTTAGATGTTTGGTAGGCCTGCATTAAGTGTAGACTGAGGGAAGCTGGAAATAGTGCACAACATAGGGAGGAAGTATAGGAGTCTGCTCGTCAGAAGTGATGGTGTTTATCGTGTAGATACACACAAATTATATAAATGTGTATACAAGACAAAATAACTTCTCAACTGATTCAGCCTAACACGGCCTTGTTCAAGCGCAGATTGTACTGAACAATGCCATGTTAGGTCGAAACAGTGATAACGTTTTTGTCCTGTAGATATATTTGTATTGTTATGTATCTACTGTGAGTTCCTGACGAACACCTTCACTTCTCAAGGTAAGCTGTTGGGATTCATGTTCTTACCCCCAATGAACTGGCCTACTTTCACTAACCCATCAGCACATAAACTTTGCATGTCACCTTTATTTTTTATGTGCATATTTTATCTTAATAGTGTACTTGAGCACTGAACTTATTTTTTGTTGTGCACACAATTACAGCGACTGTCATTGAAGGTATGTTTGAGTTACTGTGCTAGTTCTTAGTTGGAGGGTATGTATGTTTACATGTCGTGTAGAGTTCCCCAAACATGATGCAAGTGTTTCTAGCTCTGTCTGAGCATCTGTGATTTCTTAGTCTCCATTAGCATCATTGCTGACATATGAGACGTTAAGTCCAAATATCATCATTTTCATCTTTGTGATTTCCATTCAAATCTTTTCCATTGCAAACAATTACTTTTTCTCATGTAAAATATATCATTTCACCTAAGTTTGTTTGTCTTTCATATTTGGTATGTACACTAGTTAATGGCAAGTTAAGTTACACATGTGATCAATGTAATTTCTATAAAAATTATCCTATTTATAAATTTATAATATTTCCTTCTGTCATCCATGATTTTAATATAGGTATTTTCGAAAGTTTCCCATACTGTTAGTTTTTTACATATCCTCCTGAAAACTTAGATAAAAAAGCTGTTTCACCATAATGGCCGTAGTTTGGCTAAACATGCAGTCTAGACTGTCAATCTGGCTTTATTAATGCCATTGTGCTTGTGACAACGAGAATGCAAAGCTTCATTGTAACCCGGATATTAACTTGACATTGTTTTCCTTGGTCTTGTCTTTTAAAGTAAACAACCTAATGTACCATCTTTGCCAGCTTTTTAACCATACTTTTTAAGTGGCATTTTGCCTTTGTAGCCTGTTCACAAGAAAACTCTATTTTTACAAATACAGTCATTATTTTATTATCTGTAAGTTCCTACAGCATTTATTAGTTTTCTACAGTTAGAACCGACCACTTGAGGTATATTATAGGTTTTGCATGTGCCAATTCTTCCCTAATGGAGGCACTTCTCTTTCCCCATCATACTGCATTCTTTAATTGATTGTTTAAATTTCTCAAACATCAAAAGAAAGGAAAGCATGCTTTGACTGTAATGCATATATACCTAGGGTTTAACATTAGAGTGTAATCATGAAAAGTATTTGGCTGAATTCAAAAGGCAATGTTATCCTTTATATAATTTCTTCAGTATGTACAGTGTTTACGTTTGTGCCTGGAAGCATGTTTTGCATGCACGTACACACTGTACCATGACTCTGAATGCAGTTGGGTAAGGTAGATACTGGACAGGTAGGTTGGTAAGTAGATATGAGTGGCCTTTAGTCTGTATGTGCAATATTTTCATTCGAGAAGTCACATTTAAAGAAATACTGTCTAGTTGCTAGCATAAGAAACAATTCTTTATGAATACTGGAATAACATACCTTAGCAACAATGAACAGTAGCTCTCTGGATAGATAGTCGACATCTTGTTTATATTTTAAGCCCCATGGCCATAGTCCTTCTTATAACTTTGCTACCTGACGATTTTAGAGGTTTTCATAGAGATATCAAGAAACATGTCAAGAGTTGACAAATGTTTACCGGCGTTCACTGACCTATGTCTCGATTTGGACAAAATTAGGGTATTCCTAACCGCAACCATTATGAACTGTGTAGGACGACCCTTTTTCTGCCAACTAGCCACTTGCAAACACAATAGTGAACATAGTCTTTCCCAGCACTTTCAAATGAATACCCTATCTCAACTCAGAAAGAGAACTATTACAAAAGTAAAAACAAAAAATCAAAAATAATTCTCCCATGAAAAGAAGCTGGCAAGCATGCGAGTGTGAATGTTTGATACGACAATGTGACGTCCAGGTCGCGAGGTGGTGTTCCAATGCCGAGACGAGGGTCCGTTGCGAGCACGCGTGCAATGGCAGCGCGGTAACAACCAACCACTCCCTCCTGGCTCAAGGGACAGCAACGGCAGACTGGAGATACCCAACATACAGATGGAACACTCGGGCACTTACACTTGCGAGGCTGTCGGCTACCCCAAGTCTACTCCGGGAGCCTCCGTCTCCGTTCAGTTGCAGGTCGAGCGATGTGAGTAGAGCGTGGAGCGTATTCTAATGGAATGCCCAGAATTAATCATTCAAACAAATTTATTTAAGTAGTAGGGATGACGATGGGTACACATTACCCGAAAACCCCGTTTTGTTTTTTAAATTTTTAAAAATAAAAGTAATTAATTTTATTTTTTTATTCTTTGCTGGTAAATTACAAACATGAACAAATGCCAAATCCCAAGTTTATTACACATAATAGAAGGGTCCGTTTCTTTTTCTTCACATTTATATACTAGATTCGGCTACATATGTGTCTCTCTGATCCTCAGAAAATGAGGCATGTATTTTTCTTTGTGGTCTTATTAGATGTTATTGTTAGGCGGGTAATTACATCCCGCTTTATATATATTGTTCTTCAATTTTTTTTTTTTTTTTTTTGTATGTACTACCCGGGTAGCCCACGAGTATTATGAACGGGTACCCGGGTTGTAAACAATCCGGGTTTCGTCACCCCTATTAAATGAGATGACCCTCTTCCTAAGCTTTCGTTTGACTTTCTCAAAAGTCAAAACTCATAATGATAGTATTGTTTTGTTTTGAATATACCTGGTGGAGTCAATCTACATGCGTGCATTTTCTTCAATTGCAAGCAGCTGGGATAATTAGAATTACACCTGTAAAGCCAGTGGTGGTAGCACAGACACCCAGTCGTAATTATAACTCGTACTCCCACGCCCACTCTCCTCTCGTCAAATACGGCAACCTGCCGTATACTGAAATGAATGTCTACGGATCAGGTCTGTACATATTTACTTGTTGTGCTTCTTGATGCTATAATGTTACTGAGGAATACATAATTGAATTTTCCTAATAAATTTCTGTTTTTCATTCCAACTCTGTAACTGGTGAATTGGATAAATTGTGAGTATAAAAAATAACCATGTACTACATAGTCAGTAGTCTGTTCTTGATGGTTTGTTGTAGACAGTCAACATGGGAACATAATTAGGGTTTGGGATCTATCATTTTCTGGACTATCTTCAGTTAAAAAATCCGTCTTAAATATAATTTGTATTTCATTTAACAATTACTTCTGGTTATGAAGTCCTTGCAGAAGTGTTGGGTTTTGTGTTTGTATTTTTAAAATTGCATCTATAGATTTAAAGATGTTCTCCAAAGAAGGCTGCAAAATTTATTATGTATGGATGAATAAAATTAGATAAGTTGCAGTTTCAATTAAATTTTCAATTACCATAGGTATCTAATTTGATCCCAATGTAATGTAGGCCTATGTTTAATTAATTACTTTCTTGGAATCTGTATATCTTCATAATATCTAGCTCCACATCATTTCAAAATTTTGATATTGAATATAATTTTAATACAAACAACATACCTACCTTAGTTTCTCACACTTTTCAGATATTTGTGTTGAACACTGTTAAATGGAACTTTACTAGTCCAGTAGATTTTATTGACATGTTCAAAGCAGTGTAGAATTGGATGGGACCTAATCCTTGCAGTGGGGTTTTATACTATTCTGAAAAGCTAAAGAGGTAGTTCTGCTTGCGATAACAGAAGACGGGGAGGCAGTGTCTGTTGTACTTATTAGCGAGTGTACAAACGTGGCATGGTTTGACTGAAATCCTGTTGTTTGTGTTCCAGTTGAACCCCCGCCCACGCGCCCACCTCTAGCGTGTGGCCTGCAGGAAGCCACGTGTGCTAACGGCGAGTGCATACGCAAGCAACTGGTCTGCGACGGAAGACACGACTGTTCGGACGGTTCCGACGAGATGCGATGCAGTAAGTCGGCCGATCGTCTTGTTGCTACCTAGTGGCTAGAACGCCTGTCATCTTCAGGACATTTCAGATGTTCATTAAATCCAAAGAATTGTATATCTTTATTCACAGGATCTTTACAGCATATAGATGTATCTTGCTGGAGAGGGAGATAGTGAATTAATATGTAGTAATTAAGCCCGGTTTACACACCGTAATAAGGTTTAAGGTCTAAGGTTTAACAAAGTTGAATCAAGCTAGTAGCATCATGGCGTTCACATAACTTCCTAAGATTTAAGGGCTAGGACGAAAGTTGAAACTATTCCAACTTGTTAGCCCTTATCCCAAAAATTCTTAGCCCAGCCAATGAGAGACGAGCTTTTATAAATCCGGCCAATGGTAGCGATCCTAGTAAATCAGTTTGGAAAATACTTTCCTTAGAACAAAATATTAAATGTTAAACCTTAAACCTTATTCCGGTGTGTAAACCCACCATTACCAGAAAACCAAACATGTTTAGGACATTTTAAGTTTCATGTACAATTCAATCTATTCAATAGTGCTGGAGTGTGTTCCTAGTTAGTGTAAATTGTTCTACAATAGCTGAAACTATTTGAAATTAATTTATACCATCCCACAAAGTAAGATTTCCAACTAGCCCACTACTAGACCACTTCTTCTAACTAGCCTACATCTAGAGTGCAGTTATTCATAGTTTGGCAGCTTACCTGAAGATGTGTGGGTAGGCCATCTGAAGATCCAAGTGCAGGAAAAACATGAAAAAATATACAAATATAAATACAAATAACTACATTTGTATTTGTATTTGTACATTTTTTGTTTTTTGTGCACTTTGATCTTCAGATGGCCTACCTATCATTTTCAGGTAAGCTGTCGGTTCCTCTCACTCTTTCCAAACCAAATACTCACAGCCTTTAGGCTCTACCACCTAATTTAATAATATAATATGAAATAAATAAATATGCGATACAACGTTGTCACGGGGGTGAGGGGTGGTCACATAGCGACTAAGGAGTCTAATGGTCACAGGTGTGCACGGCTGTGAGCCCAACGAGTTCCGTTGCGCCAACAAGAAGTGCGTCCTCAAGACCTGGCGGTGTGACTCTGAGAACGACTGCGGAGACAACTCTGACGAGGACAGCTGTGCGACCAACCCACCCGGCTCTCCGTGCAAGTATCACGAGTACCAGTGCCGGTCGGGCTCTCAGTGCATCCCTCGCTCGTTCCACTGCGACCAGGAGATCGACTGCCAGGACGGTAGCGACGAGATCGGATGCTGTGAGTATCTTCTGTTCTCGTTATGCTCTCCTGAATAGTAGGCCTACCTTATATTTTTAAATAAAAATAAAATACTGTAAATAAATTCACATTTAGAGCCTACCCACTCAGTAATGAAACTGATTTTCGGTGGGGGACTTTAATTTAAAGCAACTATAAATCACATAGGGCCTAAATACATTGTTCATATTCATTCAATCATTATTCATTATTCAATTTGTATTTATGGTTTACTTAGTTGCCCAGAACTCATTTTCAGTGGGGCGGCCCTCACCGCCTCGACACCTAGGCCTCGTACTATGATTACAATAATAGAGACAAAAGCAACATTATTATTATTAGCATTATTATTATTATTATTATTTTTAACATTGGCACGACAAAATGAGGAAGGATGTGGAAATGCGAGGAGGGGACTGGAATGTAGTCGAGGGGGAAGAGTGGTGGCAGGATAGAAGAAGATGGAGAGGCTTATCTTCAATGCCGACCCAACGTTGAGTTGGACGTGGCAACAGATGATGATGATGATGATTATTACCAGGGTGTACACTTAAATAAGAGTGTGGAGTCAAAATCCAGTGTAGCTACAGTCAGGATATAAAGTAATAAAATTATCATTTCCTACCTTATTCAAAACAGTTAAGTGATAATTTCTGCTAGTCTAATACCTAGTTGTGTTGCTAACGCTGCAAAGTCAAGTAATTGTTTCCGTTCTGTGGCAGCCCCGGTGTACGTACAGACTCCACCGCCCCCGATGATAACGCTGGACGTAGGTCAAGTGTTCACGATCACTTGCACGGCGATCGGTGTCCCCACGCCCGAGATCTCGTGGCGTCTCAACTGGGGCCACATTCCCGAGAAGTGCGTCACTAGGAGCGTCAATGGGGTGGGAACGCTCACCTGCAACGACATTCAGGTAATACTCGGAGTGGTAACTCTGTCTCATTTCACTCCAGCGAATTAAATAATATATATTTGTCGTAGTTTCATGTTCTAGGAAGGATGTTCTTATTAATTATTTATGTTTGTCTTTTACATTTTCTACTTGATTTCTCATAATTTCTAAGTTGATCACCAGTCCAGTTGGTTGATCACCACCACAGTAACCTTTCAAAATTGTGAACGTTCAACATAAATAAATAAAAGTAGATGTATAGTGTAGGCCTACAATATACCTTACTACACAATACTACATAATATACCTTACTATATTTAAAAGTTTGTTCCTTATACTTTTATGTCTTAACTCATGCACTTGGGGCGAATGCCAAATGCGTAAGCCTATGCCACCTAGGAACATGGGTTCGAATCCTGCATTAGGCATAACGTTATTTGTAACCGTCCTTCGTCTTCATCTATCACCCCTCGTCGTCTCGAATAGAACAAGTGCAATAATGGAGACGTAAAGCAACGGGAATCATGGAATTGTTGCCACGTGGGTTCCAGGAAGCAGACCAGGGTGCATACAGTTGCGAGGCGATCAACAACCGAGGCTCGGTGATCGCCGTACCCGACACGATCCTGGTGATCAAGACGGTGACCACGACTTGTCCTCGAGGATACTTCAACGAGGAGGCGAGGAGCCAGGGAGAGTGCATCTCTTGCTTCTGTTTCGGTGTCGCAACGGACTGCAAGAGTGCCGACCTCTTCACTTACCAGGTGGGCAGGCACAAACACTATATTTATTATTATTATTATTATTACTGTTGTTTAATGTTTATTATTGTTTTATTAAAATTATTTATTATGTATTTGCATAGTATTCATTTTTGCTAGGCCCACCTTTTATTATTCAGCCTCAAATGTATTCTGCACGAGGGCACTTAAGAGTGTCGTGGTTTCATCAACCATATGTTGAGTGTGCGTGCTGACGTGTGCGTCTTGTGGTTCCAGCTGCCGCCTCCATTTGACGAGTACAGGTTGATGAGTGTCCGCGTTCCGCCCGGTTCCGGCACTCTCACCATTCGACCCGAGTTCACCTTCGGCAGCCAGCCTCCGTCCATCCGGCCCGGCAAGCAGGGCTTCCACGTAAGTACACACACGCACGCAATGCCTACGGCAGTGGGTAGCTCGCAATCGAGAATGATTCAAGGTATTGAAAAAGCAATTCGTCGTCCGTTTTTTTTTTTCGGGTAAACAACGAATTTCAAAAACTTTCATGTATAGTAATTATTGTTACAATTGTTAATTCTGTAAAAACAAAGCTGTTTTATATTTATTTATTTATTTATTTATTTATTTATTTATTTATTTATTTAATGTCTATCCTATTCTGTTACAAAAACTGATAGAATGGCTGAAAAAGCCATCTTGGCACAAGAAGAAAAAAAAATTCTGTTATTAATTAACTGTTTACACTTTAGTACTCATTGAGTAATTGATAATTAAAATAACAATTGTAACAATTTTTAAAATATTTAAACTTCATTGTTTAGCTGATACAAAACCAAATACTGAGTATGAATTACTTTTTCGTCAGAACACTTCAAGATATTGAAGAAGTATAACATGTATGCAGAAATTTAACACTCCATATTGTTTAGGCATGTGCTTGCAATGTGGTGTTTTATAACCTGCATATATACATATGTGGTGCATATATTATTTTCCCTTGTTCCGTCAGGTGAATGCGAGGAGTAGCGAAAGGATGGATAGCGAGTTGGTTCCATACTTCGCGATACCACAGAACTACCACGGCAATCAGCTCAAGTCGTACGGGGGTTACTTGAAGTACACCGTACGGTACGAAGGATCTGGCAGACCCGTTCAGGCTCCAGATGTCATCTTAACTGTGAGTAATACGTTGAAATATGGTGGATAGTACTATCTTTTAATTGAAGGCCTGTGCATATACTTTCAGTTTAAATATTCAAGCAAAGAAAGTTAGAATATCAAATAATGAATATGGAGTGCTATGTATCGGATAATAATTCCATGTACTAAATGGTTGGGAATAATAATGGGCAAATAAAATTATTTGTAAAACAATAACTTGTTTAAAACAATATTGGGTTTTCTTTCCCATTACTGGTGGTGGTGGGGCCAGTAGACCTGGGGAATTACTTCGAATACCCGTAAACCGGATCGGAACCCATTCTATCACGGTCCGGATACTTTTTTTGAAACTGGTCAATCTTTTGCTCCAAAGTTGCCCGTAAAATATTGAAATGTAGTTGCACGCCTACCAATTCCCTTCATAGTTCACCTTGAATTGGGTGAGATTGAGACAAAGGCTCCCTCTCAGCGAGCCGAGACCACGAGGTCTCAGTGAGGTTCTTCTACGGAGAGTGGTACAAACGCTAAAGTGCGTTGTTGTGTTCCTAGGGCAACGACTACACGCTGGTTCACTCTGGCCGCACCCCCCTCTCAGCGGGCCGAGACCACGAGGTCTCAGTGAGGTTCTTCTACGGAGAGTGGTACAAACGCTAAAGTGCGTTGTTGTGTTCGTAGGGCAACGACTACACGCTGGTTCACTCTGGCCGCACCCCCCTCTCAGCGGGCCGAGACCACGAGGTCTCAGTGAGGTTCTTCTACGGAGAGTGGTACAAACGCTAAAGTGCGTTGTTGTGTTCCTAGGGCAACGACTACACGCTGGTTCACTCTGGCCGCACCCCCCTCTCAGCGGGCCGAGACCACGAGGTCTCAGTGAGGTTCTTCTACGGAGAGTGGTACAAACGCTAAAGTGCGTTGTTGTGTTCCTAGGGCAACGACTACACGCTGGTTCACTCTGGCCGCACCCCCCTCTCAGCGGGCCGAGACCACGAGGTCTCAGTGAGGTTCTTCTACGGAGAGTGGTACAAACGCTAAAGTGCGTTGTTGTGTTCGTAGGGCAACGACTACACGCTGGTTCACTCTGGCCGCACCCCCCTCTCAGCGGGCCGAGACCACGAGGTCTCAGTGAGGTTCTTCTACGGAGAGTGGTACAAACGCTAAAGTGCGTTGTTGTGTTCCTAGGGCAACGACTACACGCTGGTTCACTCTGGCCGCACCCCCCTCTCAGCGGGCCGAGACCACGAGGTCTCAGTGAGGTTCTTCTACGGAGAGTGGTACAAACGCACAGCGTCTCGACCGGGCGGAGACATTCCCGGCGAACCGTCTGACTCTCTGGCAACTCGCGAGGAGATCATGATGGCTCTCGGAGACGTCGACAACATACTCATCAAGTAAGAGTTGATGCTGTTTTAACACTGCTCGCTACATCCGGTTTGGGTGCAAAATGTAAGGGTTTAACCTAGACCACATTGAAGCTTGCCACATTGCTCTACGATGTTGTGGTTTGGTTCTATCTGGACATTTATTCTTAACATCGTCCCTGTTTTCAAATGTTTGGTATGAAAGTGAAAATTTTCCACTATTTTTGAAAACGTTTATTTAAAATTTGTGAATGTAGGCCCTACTCAAATACGACTATGAATTTGTCCTTTGTAAACATGTTAGTGAAGTTTCAAATTGATATGGTGAAAATTGAGGCCATTCTAACAATCTTAAATGTAGGTATGGGAAATCACTGGATTTGGCATTTTTTTTTAAGTTCACTCTAGTATAACAGTCTTCAATGGAAATTCTAAAAATCACACCTCATGCTTGGAAAAAAGTAGTTAGTCTATGTTTCTTTCATTCTGATTTGTTTAACACTTACTAAAAATCTTTCTATACCTAGGTAGTTTGTTTGTTAGAAAAACGTGATAAATTAAAACAAAAAATAAGAACTACTAGAAGATTGGGCATCTGTTGGGTAGTGGACAGTAGTGCTTATCAAATTTCAAGGTTGGAAGGGAGCCTGGAATTCATGATCCGCAACATCGATTAGTGCACTGCCTGTTGAAGGTGTTTTATGACTTGCAGTGAGCAGTGCTCAGTGCTCACAGCACCCAATGGTAGGGATACACGTAGCAGTTCTGCAAGGTTGGCTCACGTGTGTTTCAGGTCGCAATACGTCACCGGATCCTCGCTTGACACGAGCATCACAGACATTGTCATGGACTCTGCTGGAGTTCGCAACACGGGACAAGGAAAGGCTTCGTACGTTGAGGAGTGCCGTTGTCCTACCGGATATTCGGGACTCTCATGTGAGGTGAGCACTATTGCCGTTACTTGCGACTTGCCTTGCTATTCTCACCATTAGGCGGTTAGGCCTATGGTGAATGGGTTATAAATATTAAAAAACAAAATTATATTTTAGACATATTATCTCAAGAATAATTCTAATAATAATAAATGTTTTTTTTTATTCTCTCCAATACTAGTAGGCCCTATAGAAAATAAAATAAACTATCCATAAGCAAACTATTTTTATACAAATTGTAAATACAGTTTTCTTTTTATATTGTTCTGAGTTCCAAAAAAATTATAAATACAGTTTATACATGTATTAACAAATAAAATATGATGGGTAGAAGGATCTATTCTTCTACCTATTATATTACCAGCCATTTAGCCTCTCTTTAGTCCAGCATTAGTACAAATAAATAAATACAGTAAGAAGTGAGAAGCCTATATTTTCTAAATGTGTTGTTTTGGTTGGTAGAACTGTGCGCCTGGCTTTGACCGCCGTCCGTCCGGCCTATGGCTGGGACTGTGTGTTCGCGTAGACCAGACATGTCGACCGGGTCAGTTTGGTGACCCAGCACGAGGTATCCCCTGCGAAGACTGCCCCTGCCCACTCACCAACCCTAGGAACCAGTAAGTTTCATGATTTGCTCATTTCCTATTTTAATGTTCTCCCCAGATCAGGTATCTTTCTTTTATTCTTCACCAGCAAAGATTTCTGGTGCTACCCTATGTATTATGTAGGCAGTATTTGTCTTTTGCATTAAAATTCAATCGTAGTAGTTGAAAAAATAATCAATAGCCTAATTTCTAAAGTAAGTAGGCCTGTTAATGAATAAACTTAATTTGAATTGAAAGATAATAATTTTATCATAGTGTAATCGCTTATCATTTTATAACTGTTGTATGCCTAACTGTAATTTGAATATCTAGGCCTACTACTTATTAAGAAACCTTGAATAGACAAGAGTAAATTAGGCCATACAAATTACATTTGTCAACTCTTTGTAGTGCCGCTTAAATGAACCTATGTCGATTTTAGACCTACCGTACCGCTCTTCGCACTAATCGGAAGTGATTATAGATTTTTATATTGATGTACCAATGCAATACCTTTTTGTTGAAATAAGCCTACTTTTTTATTAACTAAATTTATAAATCACCCCAAAACCTGAATGTTTGGCATGTGTGACTCAACTCTCCCCCGAGGGGCAATAACACGGCATCTGTAACGTCAGGTTCGGACGCACCTGCCAGCTGGACACAGACAACCAAGTGACCTGCGACTGTCCGCCCGCCTACACCGGCCGCCGGTGTGAGCAGTGCGCTGCCGGATACCAGGGTAACCCTAGGTCGCCCGGTGACTCTTGCACAGGTGAGTCTCTTCCATTGTCGACGCCTGTTGGTTTGGTGTGAGCAGTGCGCTGCCGGATACCAGGGTAACCCTAGGTCGCCCGGTGACTCTTGCACAGGTGAGTCTCTTCCATTGTCGACGCCTGTTGGTTTGGTGTGAGCAGTGCGCTGCCGGATACCAGGGTAACCCTAGGTCGCCCGGTGACTCTTGCACAGGTGAGTCCCTTCCATTGTCCACGCCTGTTGGTTTGGTGTGAGCAGTGCGCTGCCGGATACCAGGGTAACCCTAGGTCGCCCGGTGACTCTTGCACAGGTGAGTCTCTTCCATTGTCGACGCCTGTTGGTTTGGTGTGAGCAGTGCGCTGCCGGATACCAGGGTAACCCTAGGTCGCCCGGTGACTCTTGCACAGGTGAGTCTCTTCCATTGTCGACGCCTGTTGGTTTGGTGTGAGCAGTGCGCTGCCGGATACCAGGGTAACCCTAGGTCGCCCGGTGACTCTTGCACAGGTGAGTCCCTTCCATTGTCCACGCCTGTTGGTTTGGTGTGAGCAGTGCGCTGCCGGATACCAGGGTAACCCTAGGTCGCCCGGTGACTCTTGCACAGGTGAGTCCCTTCCATTGTCGACGCCTGTTGGTTTGGTGTGAGCAGTGCGCTGCCGGATACCAGGGTAACCCTAGGTCGCCCGGTGACTCTTGCACAGGTGAGTCTCTTCCATTGTCGACGCCTGTTGGTTTGGTGTGAGCAGTGCGCTGCCGGATACCAGGGTAACCCTAGGTCGCCCGGTGACTCTTGCACAGGTGAGTCTCTTCCATTGTCGACGCCTGTTGGTTTGGTGTGAGCAGTGCGCTGCCGGATACCAGGGTAACCCTAGGTCGCCCGGTGACTCTTGCACAGGTGAGTCCCTTCCATTGTCGACGCCTGTTGGTTTGGTGTGAGCAGTGCGCTGCCGGATACCAGGGTAACCCTAGGTCGCCCGGTGACTCTTGCACAGGTGAGTCTCTTCCATTGTCGACGCCTGTTGGTTTGGTGTGAGCAGTGCGCTGCCGGATACCAGGGTAACCCTAGGTCGCCCGGTGACTCTTGCACAGGTGAGTCCCTTCCATTGTCCACGCCTGTTGGTTTGGTGTGAGCAGTGCGCTGCCGGATACCAGGGTAACCCTAGGTCGCCCGGTGACTCTTGCACAGGTGAGTCCCTTCCATTGTCCACGCCTGTTGGTTTGGTGTGAGCAGTGCGCTGCCGGATACCAGGGTAACCCTAGGTCGCCCGGTGACTCTTGCACAGGTGAGTCTCTTCCATTGTCGACGCCTGTTGGTTTGGTGTGAGCAGTGCGCTGCCGGATACCAGGGTAACCCTAGGTCGCCCGGTGACTCTTGCACAGGTGAGTCCCTTCCATTGTCCACGCCTGTTGGTTTGGTGTGAGCAGTGCGCTGCCGGATACCAGGGTAACCCTAGGTCGCCCGGTGACTCTTGCACAGGTGAGTCTCTTCCATTGTCGACGCCTGTTGGTTTGGTGTGAGCAGTGCGCTGCCGGATACCAGGGTAACCCTCGGTCGCCCGGTGACTCTTGCACAGGTGAGTCTCTTCCATTGTCGACGCCTGTTGGTTTGGTGTGAGCAGTGCGCTGCCGGATACCAGGGTAACCCTCGGTCGCCCGGTGACTCTTGCACAGGTGAGTCTCTTCCATTGTCGACGCCTGTTGGTTTGGTGTGAGCAGTGCGCTGCCGGATACCAGGGTAACCCTCGGTCGCCCGGTGACTCTTGCACAGGTGAGTCTCTTCCATTGTCGACGCCTGTTGGTTTGGTGTGAGCAGTGCGCTGCCGGATACCAGGGTAACCCTCGGTCGCCCGGTGACTCTTGCACAGGTGAGTCTCTTCCATTGTCGACGCCTGTTGGTTTGGTGTGAGCAGTGCGCTGCCGGATACCAGGGTAACCCTAGGTCGCCCGGTGACTCTTGCACAGGTGAGTCTCTTCCATTGTCGACGCCTGTTGGTTTGGTGTGAGCAGTGCGCTGCCGGATACCAGGGTAACCCTAGGTCGCCCGGTGACTCTTGCACAGGTGAGTCCCTTCCATTGTCGACGCCTGTTGGTTTGGTGTGAGCAGTGCGCTGCCGGATACCAGGGTAACCCTAGGTCGCCCGGTGACTCTTGCACAGGTGAGTCTCTTCCATTGTCGACGCCTGTTGGTTTGGTGTGAGCAGTGCGCTGCCGGATACCAGGGTAACCCTAGGTCGCCCGGTGACTCTTGCACAGGTGAGTCTCTTCCATTGTCGACGCCTGTTGGTTTGGTGTGAGCAGTGCGCTGCCGGATACCAGGGTAACCCTAGGTCGCCCGGTGACTCTTGCACAGGTGAGTCTCTTCCATTGTCGACGCCTGTTGGTTTGGTGTGAGCAGTGCGCTGCCGGATACCAGGGTAACCCTAGGTCGCCCGGTGACTCTTGCACAGGTGAGTCTCTTCCATTGTCGACGCCTGTTGGTTTGGTGTGAGCAGTGCGCTGCCGGATACCAGGGTAACCCTAGGTCGCCCGGTGACTCTTGCACAGGTGAGTCTCTTCCATTGTCGACGCCTGTTGGTTTGGTGTGAGCAGTGCGCTGCCGGATACCAGGGTAACCCTAGGTCGCCCGGTGACTCTTGCACAGGTGAGTCTCTTCCATTGTCGACGCCTGTTGGTTTGGTGTGAGCAGTGCGCTGCCGGATACCAGGGTAACCCTAGGTCGCCCGGTGACTCTTGCACAGGTGAGTCTCTTCCATTGTCGACGCCTGTTGGTTTGGTGTGAGCAGTGCGCTGCCGGATACCAGGGTAACCCTAGGTCGCCCGGTGACTCTTGCACAGGTGAGTCTCTTCCATTGTCGACGCCTGTTGGTTTGGTGTGAGCAGTGCGCTGCCGGATACCAGGGTAACCCTAGGTCGCCCGGTGACTCTTGCACAGGTGAGTCCCTTCCATTGTCGACGCCTGTTGGTTTGGTGTGAGCAGTGCGCTGCCGGATACCAGGGTAACCCTAGGTCGCCCGGTGACTCTTGCACAGGTGAGTCTCTTCCATTGTCGACGCCTGTTGGTTTGGTGTGAGCAGTGCGCTGCCGGATACCAGGGTAACCCTAGGTCGCCCGGTGACTCTTGCACAGGTGAGTCCCTTCCATTGTCGACGCCTCTTGGTTTCCTAACATACTTGCAAACTGTTTTGTCTCTAGTTATTAAAAATCCATGGATAGTAAATACATAATAATATAATATAAATAATATATATATCAAACACCCTTATCCAACATTCGTCGGGTCGGGGGGTGACACGTCACCAGTTTCTTGGGCTACCTTCTAGTGCTTGCTTGTCAGGCTCAGCACCTCATCTTCTTCGTTTTCTTCTATAACTGCTGTTTCTAATAATTCTCTTCACTTCTTTCTGTCTTCCTAGAGTCTTTCTTCATTAATCCTATAAAATAGATTAATATATCAAATACAATAAAATAAATAAATAATAGAATATAAATGAGGAGTAAGTGTTCTTGACTTTTCAGCCGCCACAGCAATGAAGCACAATAAATGATGCAATATCTCCACAGGCAATCGGTTCTTGTAACTAGGTGCTTAGACAATGAATTATAAATTAATTTTAGTGCCCATCCACTTTGAAAATTTACATTACAATAATTACTAATTAGTATTAATGTTTGAGCCGATCCCAGTGGGTGCTAATAGGATTGACTCATATGTTAATTTTTCTGTTACTCTGTACCATTAATTTCATTGGCACCCCCTCATAATATCTATGTATGTATAGTATAATAGATTTCAGTTTGTAATAGTACCTATTTCATATTCTCTCTTGGAGCTAAGTAATATCAGTGCTATGTACGTGAACAATGGGAAATTTTCAATGTGGATATGCCCTTATTTATTTATTAATTAATGCTATTTGTAGAGCCCTGTGCACTAATGTCGACTCTGTTTCCAGCCATTCAGATTCCCTCCAGGCCTACATGTGACGCAGCTGGCAGCTTGTCGTTGCGGCCAGACGGTTCCGGCTCGTGCAATTGCAAGGTAAAGACGGTTTAAAGACACAGCTCAGTTAAATGCCATGCATACCATCTTAAACTTATGTTTTTTAGCGTTTTTTGATGGCTCAAAATGAAAAGATCAAAATGTTGTATTTGTGAAATGTACAAAATTGTAGATTTAAAGAGAGATTGTAGATTTCAAATTTGGTAGACCAAGGTTAAATACTAATTTAATTTTCTTTTGTCCAATGCTCCATCTAACTTTGTGTGAACTGATGGTGTGACGGTAAGTGTGGTGCGATAGTAAAGTAAAGTAAGCTCATTTTAATTCAACAGTAACTTCATATTAGGGACATGAGGATTCATATTAATCATCTTAAATTATATAATTCAAGGTGAGGTGTTTAAGATATATCCTTTACATTTGTTTTCAAAATGAGTTGACTATATTAGCCTCTTCATTCAAACATATTCCATTCCACCCAGTCTTGATAGCACTACTGCTGACCCAGTTACATTTCTGACAAGTATTTACATTTTCTTAGGATTCAATATCTATATTATATACTACATAAACAACTTGAAGCACACGTTTAAAATGTATTACTGAATGTAACTCGACATTCACTTCACTACATCATATTTTACAGTTAATTACTCGAGTTTGATCACGTATGTGATGTACGTTTTTTGTTTTCTCGTAAAGTGTAATCATACCGGTACTTGTTGCCTAATTGTTTGTGCGCTTGTTTGCAGACGTACGCAACTGGCTCTCGATGCGACCAATGCAAGGCCAACTCGTTCAATCTGAACATCGCGAACCAGTTTGGCTGCATCAGCTGCTTCTGCATGGGCATCACTTCGCAGTGTACCAGCTCCAACTGGTACCGTCAACAGGTACGTATGCTGCCTACTATCACTTACCCAATAAGGGAAACCATTTTGATTTGCAAAGTGTTGCTTTCATATGCCCGCAATCACATTATACTGTACTATACTTTTATTGTTATTAGGCAGCATCTTAGTTTGTAAATTTACCTTGTATGGACCTACTTACAACATTACTATTTTTAAATAAATGGTCTTTTTCAGTAGAATTTAATTTTAAATTTTGTTCTGTTTTTTTTTTTTTTTATATAATAATATGTATATAGGCCTAATGTGTGTACCTAGTGTTTGTGGTCTTCTCAATTCAAGATTTATTTTTGCACATTTGCACATGGATTCACTTCATATATCCAGCTGGTTTAGGCCTTTTGAAGTTAAGTGCAAGGTTATTGCTAAAATCCACAAATTGCTTTTCAGGTTTCAACATCGTTTGTGAGAAATACACAGGACTTCAAGCTAGTTCAGGAAGATGATGTTTCCACTCAAATCTCGGACGGTATTCGACTGAACCAAGATGCCAGGGAGATTACGTATCAGGATTTCTCCAGTTCCAACTCTCCGGTACGTTTGGTTCCATATTTACCGTAGTTCAAAATATACTGTACTTTTTTTATTAATTTGTATTGATACAAGATTATTCAAAGAATATCGTATTAAGGAGATAAACACAAATATGGTTTGTAATATGTGTGTACTGTTTTTTTGTTTCAGGTGTACTACTGGTACTTGCCTTCACAATTCTTGGGAGATAAGGTGACATCTTATGGCGGAGTCCTGAACTACACCATCCGATACGAGCCACTTCCTGGCGGACATTCCAGAAACAACGCCGCAGACGTCATTTTACTGAGTGTAAGTCAACTTTTACAAATAAATGTTTTTGTAGGTTAGGCGAAACAAGCCAGACATGCAGTTGCATCAGTGAAGTGAGGTGATTTATATTAAGAGGGGAAAACGTGTGTGTTCTAGCTGATCTTGATTTTTTAGCTATTTTTTTAATTTAATGTATATATCCTCTTCAGTTACAAAACTGATTTTCGAAGGACACTAAATGTACAAATAATAATAGAAATTTATAAAATAGTAAGGATAACAAAACAACATTGAGAACAAAAAAACAAAGAAATCAATTTAGAAAAAAATTAAGTATGTATAAATGTGTAAAAAGAAATGTTTACATATGTAACAGAAATACACGGTACTTTATGTTCCGTATTGTTTTCAGACCAACGACATAAAGCTGACGTACTTCAGCCGGGACCAGATCGAACCCAACCGGCCCCAGACAATCAGCGTCCCCATCCTGGAGCAGTACTGGCAGGCCGACAACGGAGAGGCGGCAAACCGAGAGCACATGCTGATGGCCCTCGCTGACGTCGAGGGGATTCTGCTCAAGGCCACGTACACGACGCACACGCGGGAGGCTGCGTGAGTACCCACACCTGAAGATGTTGTTAACGGTGCTCGCTTTCGTTGGAGAGGCATACATTTTAAATTATACAACTGTATTACATTTTTTGTTGAATACAGCTGTCACGATTGACTTATTGAAAATTAATAATGGAAATAAGAATTCATATAATTTTTCCATTTTCATTGTAAAATCACTAGTAGGGCCTAATTGGCTAATTGCTACTAAACTTGTTTGAATTATGTAATTAAAAAAAAAATCTAATTATCTTAATATAGGGGTGTGCGAGCCTACGATTTTTAAGTCGAGCCGAGCCGAGCCGAGTATGAGAAAAAAAGCTTGATTTTCGAGCCGAGCCGAGCTTTTTAAATAGCGTTAATTGTAAATTTATGGCTGCATTTTATGTTGATGCAATGCGATAGGAAGTGTATGTATACCAAAATTTCGGTACATCTAAGATCAAGTACATCTTTGTTTATAACATAATATGTAAGTTACATAATTATTAATTATATTATTATAGGGTTACATAATGTAACCCTATACAACCCTGTTTTGTTGCGCGGTACGTTGATAAAACAGTTTAGTTGAACTGTTTTACCGACCTTGGGTTGCGCTAGCGATGGCCATTTAGTTCACAGTACCGACCATAGATCGCACGGTAGTTGCATTATTAGGGAGCTTAGAGAGGGTATGAATACAGTAACAGCAACTTTTTAACTTCTTGACTTGTTTATAAAATGCATTCGTATTTCAGTAGAATATTCGAAGGACATACTTGTGAGATCATAATTATTACTATAGTTTAAATTTAGCGCGCACGTCTGGTGCAAAGTATCTTAGTGGTGGAAAAGGAAGAAGGCAGTGGACGGCAGGAGGGGAGAAGATGGCGTGGTACGATGAGGGGTGGTTTTGAGGAGGTTTGAGTTGAGTGCGAGTAAACGGTGAAGTTATGTATTAATGTGTTTAAAATAAAGCCATCTTGAGTTATTGAAAAGAAAGTGTTTTTTATTTAACGTCGGAGGAAGGTTCTAACAAGTCAGAAGTGGGATACCGCCGCGAATCTTGACGAGAAGAATAGGGGTAGTTTGTGAGCATACGTCCTTGAACAGGTGCAGTGAACTTGGAACATTCTAGAACGTACAATAGAACTTAAAATTGCGTTTTATATGTGAAAGTGATAAATCGATAGTACGTCAAAATCGATTTCTGTACGATGCGAGTATTTTGAGATTGTTCATGGAACGGGACAAAGATATATTTTACGATTTATAATATTTTATTTTCTGGGATACATGTGCGGGCTCTTTTAGGCGCGAAGCTTACGGAATAGACGGCCATTTTCCTTCCGGAAGTGAGTGAAACCAAAGAGCTTAGAAGAAAAGAAGTGTTATGCGGGCAGTGCAGTGACGAATATCAAGGAGCTTGGAAGGGAAGAAGTTTTAAGTTGGCAACGCGAGAGAGCATTGAACTTTTGACAGCTAAGTTGACTGTTGGTAGTAGAAAATAACAAATGTGTGTAGAGCGGGATTTTTGAAAGAAGTAGAAATGGAAAGATTTAATTACACTAACGCTGACAGTGGAATTAATAATGACGAGGCTGAAATTATTGATGTAACAGGTAGGTCCAGTGAGCCTGGCGCTAATAGCACTAATATGCCTGACATTAATAATGAAGTAGGTGCTGCTAGTTTAAACACTCAGCAAAATGCAGCCATCGGCGACAACCCTATGATGGCCATACTTATGCAAATGCTAGAGCAGAACAGGCAGAGGGATGAAACCATAATGAGACTGCTGTTGTCCAGAGAGTCGGAATCGAGGACAAACCCATCTCATGCTGCTCAATCAGTTGGACAAGATGCCTACCACATTATGCCGGACTTGTCTAAAAATATTGGAGATTTTGATGGGGAAGGGACAGGTGGGTCCTGGTTGCAAGCGCTGGAGACGACCTCTCACCTTCATGGTTGGCCAGATGCATTTAAGCTGGAGGCTGCACGGTCCCACCTTACAAAGGCAGCCCACCATTGGTACATGGCTCGACATGAGGAGTTTACGTCTTGGGACGAATTTAAACGACAGTTTAAGAAAACGTTTATTGGGGATACTGGAATGAGCGTACCAGAACGATGGAAAAAGATGAACGAGCGACACCAGTTGAGGGGTGAAAATACTAACAATTATTTTCACGAGAAAATACGATTGTGTAGAGATCTCAGGCTGAATTTCGAGGACTCGAAGCGACAACTACTGATTGGACTGTGGTCCCGAGAGCTAAGCGGAGTATTAATGGCGAAACAACACTTCGATGAAGATGAACTGTTAAGGGATGTACGCTGTTTTGAAGAAATAGAACGAGAAAGGGCAGATCGAATCCATAGCAGAAGAGAAGCACAGAAGAAGCCATCACAACCAACACAACAAACTCAAAGACAATCATCCATACACCAGGTGAAAAATGAAGATACAGTAGTCAGTCAACAAAAGCCAATACAAAATCAACAAGTAGCAGAGCAACGTCCAAGGTATGACAAGGCTAGGGGAGTAGTTACAAGAAATGACCAAGGTGAGCCAAAATGTTTTAACTGCAATTGTTTTGGCCATATCTCTAGGGACTGTCCAATGCCAAGAAGGCAGACTGTATGCCATAGTTGCGGCAAGGCGGGCCATATCCAGCGTTTCTGCACGGAAACGTCACGTAATGTACCACAAGGAAATACGATTGTCAATGTTATTAGTGAGAGCACGTGTCGCAATCAGGGAGCAGGTATCACTAAGTACATGAAGGATGCTAAGTTAAATGGGAGGGTCACACTAAATGCCCTAATCGATACAGGCTGCTCAACATGTACGATAACTGAGTCAGCAGCCAGGCAAGCAAAATTGGAAATTGATTCTGATGCGAGTCCTTTATTCGGGTTCGGCAGCACGACCAAGGAAGTATTGACCGCCTTGGGACGTGTGACTGTCAACCTAGAAATAGACAACATCTGTGGACGGGTTTTTCTGTTGGTGGTCCCAGATTCTGTACAGCCATCAGATCTGCTTGTAGGACGGTCGTGGATAGACCAACCACATGTAGCATACCTAAAAATAGATGATACCTTGAAGTTGGGCTATCGCGACAAAGAGCCGTTCGCAAGTCTTGTTGTGGACGCTACGCCAGCTAAACTTAAGGTCATGGTTAAAAGCGACACAACACTGAATCAGAATGTTGTTAATTGGGTCAATGTACATGTAAACGCAGGACCCGATTCGCACATAATCATGTCACCCGACAATAACGAGAAGTCACTGGGAAGTCTTTTCAAAGTAAATAATGGTGAGACCCAGATACCGGTTTATGGATCCTACGGAGGAGACATACGACTTAAGAAAGGTCAATGTTTAGGAAAGGCGGAAGAGGTAATACTTACCGAGTTGAATGGAGACGCGACGAGCAAGGACGTAGTTGACACTATTGAGAGTTGCGACGTGAGGAAAGAGACAGAGGCAAACGATGGGGAGATGCTGTTGCAGTGCAATAGCAACACAACGAAGAAAAAGCAACCAATACATCTAGAAGACCTTAACGTAGGCGAAACCATAACAAATGCACAATCCATTGAACTTTTAGAGTTGTTAAATGAGTTCCGACACTGTTTTGCTAAGGATCTTCACGAACTAGGATGCACTGATGTAGTCGCTATGGACATCATCGAAAAGGAGGGCAGTAAGCCAGTAACGAGCCGACCGTACAAAACTACTGCAAGCGAACGCGAAGAGATTAAACGCATAGTCAGAGAATGGAAGGACAGTGGTATCATAAGTGAGACTAGGTCCCCGTACGCTAGTCCGGTACTGCTTGTACGCAAGAAAAGTGGGGAAAGTAGACTAGTGGTCGACTACCGGAAGTTAAACGAACAAACGGTAAGGCAGCATTACCCGTTACCGAACATTGACGACCAGCTTGAAAATCTTTCGGGATGTAAATTGTTCACGGTGCTTGACTTGGTCCACGGGTATTTGCAGATACCATTATCGGAAGAAGCAAAGGCCAAAACCAGTTTCATAACTCCCGACGAAACAGGTCAATTCGAAAGGATGATGTTCGGTTTGTGTAACGGACCATCGGAGTTTCAACGCCTGATGAACGTAGTGCTGGGACCGTTGCGTAATAAAATAGCCTCATGCTATTTGGATGACTTACTTATATATGCGAAGGACTGGCCTGAAATGCTAGACAGGCTGCGACAAGTATTGACCGCAATCGGAAATGCAAAGCTAACATTGAAAATTTCCAAATGTGAGTTTGCCAAACCGCAGGTTGATTATTTGGGGTTTGTAATTGCAAATGGAAGTATCCAACCAGGTGCAGGGAAGGTGCAAGTGGTTAGGGACTTTCCACGACCGTGAAATGTACACGAGGTTCGGAGATATCTAGGTCTCACGGGTTTCTTCAGGCGATTCATCGAAAGATACGCAGAGCGGGCGGAGCCTCTCACCCGGTTGACACAGAAAACCCAACCATTCGTGTGGGGAGACGAACAAGAAGATTCGTTCAACGATTTGAAAGAAGCATTGACCAGTAAACCAGTGCTAGCTCTCTACAACCCCAAGGCTTACACGGAGCTACACACGGATGCTAGTAGCCATGGCCTTGCTGGAATGCTGTTACAAAAGGGAGACGACGAAAAACTACACCTTGTGCACTGTGTGAGCAAACGAACAAGCGAGTGTGAGCGCCACTACCACAGCAGTCGGCTCGAATTGATGGCAATGGTATGGTCCATTGGGCGATTGCGTTCATTCCTACTTGGGATTTCGTTCGTAACTGTGACGGATTGTAAATCGTTGATTTACCTGAACGAAAAGAAAACCCTTAATCCTATTGTGGCTAGGATGTTTGATTTAATCCAAGAGTACAACTTCGAGGTGAAGCATCGACCAGGCGACAAGATTCAACATGTTGATGCACTTAGTCGTGCTCCAGTCGACGAAGCCAGCGATACTATGGATGAGATCATCAGTGATAGACTTGATGTTCTCCTGACGATGTCGGTAGCAGACCAAGTACTCATGATGCAGCGTGGAGATGAGAAGCTTCTCAGTATAATCAAGACACTTGAAAAGCCAGCTGAAGAGAGGACAACCAGGAAAAACGAGATTCAGGACATGGCACTAATAGATGGAAGGCTTTTCAGAAAAGTCTCCAATAACGTGGAAGATAGGTGGCTGTATGTGTTGCCAGACTCTATGAGAAAAGGTATAGTGATCAAGTTTCATGATCTTGCGGGCCACTTTGCGGTGGATCGCACTGTTGCAAAAATCAAGGAACGATATTGGTTTCGCAACATGAAGCGCTACGTTAGGAGTCATATCTCAAGGTGCTTCGACTGCCTGATGAACAAGATACCGAGTGGTAAGCGAGCGGGGCAGCTGCACCCTATTCCTCCGGGAAGGCGCCCCTTTGAAATTGTTCATCTGGACCACCTCGGACCTTTTCCTAAAAGTTCGAAGGGTAATAAGGAACTGTTAGTCGTTGTGGACAACCTGACAAAATTTGTACACCTGTACCCAGCACGAGACACGTCGACAAAGAATGTTTTAAAGTACTTAAGGGAGTTTGTTGGAGAACGAGGGTTACCGGAGCGATTTATTTCTGACCGGGGTACGTGCTTTACGTCAAAGAAGTTCGAGGAATTCTGCTCAGAAAACGGTGTCAAGCACACGTTTAACTCGTCTCGACATCCACGGGCGAACGGCCAAGTGGAACGAGTTAATCGAACCGTATTGCCTGTCATAGCTATTGCTATGACTGACCCTCAACACCGAGACTGGGACGCGAAGGTTAAGAAGATCCAGCAAGACATAAATACCTCCATCAACAAGACAACAGATAAAACGCCGTTTGAGCTCCTTCACGGCTACAAGCCACGCTTTGAGGATGGAAGTCTGCGTATGTTAGTAGATTGTCCGAGAAATGAGGAGTGGAAACCTGTCGGGACCCTTCAAGACGAAGCAAGGGCGAGCATAGAAGCCAAGCAGGACGTGTATAAAGAATATTTCGACAAAAAGCACCATGCTGCCTTGAAACTAGACAAGGGAGAAGTCGTGGTGATGCGTAGAGCTCCAGAACTCACAGGCGAGCCGACCAAACTACAGCCTAAGTTCCGAGGTCCTCTGATAGTGACAGAAGTCCTACCTTCAGACACGTACCGGGTTACTCAATTGTACCAAGGAGATAAGGACAGGCTGTATGCCACTACTGCGCATATTTCCCAATTGAAATCCTGGGGCAGTAAGGATCGACCAAGCGAGGATGACGGCTTACGAGATGAAGACGATGACGAAGAAGAACAAATTGAAGACGACGAAGTAGATGTAGCATTAGATTTAGGGCGGCCAAAACGTCAAATTCAAAAGCCGCGTTTCCTTAAGGACTTTGTCTAAGATTATGTGTTGTTCCTTTTCTTAAAATACAGGAGTAGTTTATTATAAAATGTTTGTCATTCACTAGTTAAAGAGTCAAGTTCATAAAACTACTTATTGAAAGTTCTAGGTTAATTGAGGTCAATTAAATAGTAGGATGGCCGAGTGTGAGATCATAATTATTACTATAGTTTAAATTTAGCGCGCACGTCTGGTGCAAAGTATCTTAGTGGTGGAAAAGGAAGAAGGCAGTGGACGGCAGGAGGGGAGAAGATGGCGTGGTACGATGAGGGGTGGTTTTGAGGAGGTTTGAGTTGAGTGCGAGTAAACGGTGAAGTTATGTATTAATGTGTTTAAAATAAAGCCATCTTGAGTTATTGAAAAGAAAGTGTTTTTTATTTAACGTCGGAGGAAGGTTCTAACATACTTAAGTAAACTAAATTTCGTGTGAAATATTGATTTTATTGCAACTGAACCTACAAACAGATCGAAATTCCATATCACAATGTTGGTTGTAAATAACGTTAAATTACGGTTGGGGTTACTTTGTAATCCGTGGACGGTTGCAGTCCCCTTACCATTGCTCAACAAGTGTTTGTCTCCAAAAAAGCGGAACAAAGTTTGGCTAGAACTTTCGTGAAAATTAGAGCTAGATGTTTATTGTTTACTGTGAAAAGCAGAAATTTCTGATGCTTAAGCATCTGTTTTTCTACTCGCAGAATAACGAAACATCGTGCTGCATCTATAGATGTAACATTTTATTCTCACGAGAACGGGGCCTACGGAAAGCCCAGCTAGGCCAGGTACCCAGAAAAGCCTAGGCCTAGGCCTAAGCCTATACGTTCTCTCAAGTCTATGTTGGGCCTAAAACCCCGAAATTTTTCTAACTTCATCGTACTTGCAGACACCTAAATATTCGTTTCTGCCTTTTGGATTCTTCAGTCTGCGTTTATAGAAGTACTATATAATTAAAACCGCGCGACGACTGGCATTTTTAGGCCTAAACCTTGGCCTAGACAGCTCGGCTCGACAATATCGAGCCGAAAATGAAGCTCGGCTCGGTACCGAGCTTAAAAAAAAGCTCGTAGATTCGAGTACTCGCACACGCCTATCTTAATATTTAACATGCAAATGCGTACATATTATCATGCATGTGCACACATGCATGATATTGTTTCGATTTACATCAAATTTTGAATTTTCTGAGTTTGAATTTTCGAGGGTACTACTGTCATCGTGGTATGTGATATAGACCTACAGGCCAAAACTTAAAAAAAAATAAAAAATTTTACAACTAATAAAATCCTCTGAGATAAATTAAAATTTAAAATTAAATAATATAAAACTAAAATCAGTTGCTTCATCTGTCTTGTGTTTGCCTCACCAATTAGGCATGCTTCACATTTTGAGAAACCCTGGGCCCAGATTCACAAGAGGTCCTAAGTCTTATTTTGGTCTTATCTCTAAGACCGGCCTAACTTTGAACCTCTTGTAAAACCAGACTTAGATCACATGAAAAGTTATTAATTCCTGGTGAGAACAAGGGTACAGTATAATGAACTTTCCAATAATATGTTTTATAATCTATTCTAAGATATTTTTCTGGTTTTATAAGCGGTTCAAAGTTAGGCCGGTCTTAGAGATAAGACCAAAAAAGACTTAGAACCTCTTGTGAATCCGGGCCCTGGTCTTGAATATTGTTAAGTGACACTTGACATGTTACGCAGTCTGAGCTTTGTGTCCCTGGACGTGGCTGAGAACCGCAACACCGGCCAGGAGAGAGCGGTCGCGGTAGAGTCGTGCCAGTGTCCGGTCGGCTACCAGGGTCTCAGCTGCGAAGACTGCGACGTGGGCTACACGAGGTCAAACGACGGCATCTACCTCGGACTGTGCGAGCCCTGCAACTGCAACGGACACTCCAACGAGTGCGATCCGGAGACGGGCAAATGTTTCGTGAGTACAATTTATACGGCCTTCTATACAAACGGTGACCCGACGGGAAAGAGGCGTCAAATTCAAACCATCAATCTAGTCACTAATATTTATTTATTTATTTATTTACTATTTATTTATTTATTTATTTATTTATTTATTTATTTATTTATTTATTTATTTATTTATTTATTTATTTATTTATTTATTTATTTATTTATTTATTTATTTATTTATTCATTCATTCATTCATTCATTCATTTATTTATTTATTTATTTATTTATTTATTTATTTATTTATTCACCATGTGATTTGACAGGGTATAAAATTGCATCGATTCATGTGCAACAAGCACATAGTGTGGCCATTCCAATGTTGTTTGTTTCTTCTTAGACACCAATGTTGCCACGTTGCCTTAGAGTAGGCTGACAGTCCGCACTCGTCATACAATAGTCTTTCTTAAATTCAAATTTGGAGGAACCCTAAAAACCTCAACTTGAGTTACAAAACTTTGAATTATATGTAGGTTACTTATAATGTGCATAATACCCAAACTTTCTGCAGGGACTTAATCCCTAGTTTGAGTTTGAATTAATGGGTAAAGTACTGTTTTTATAGTAAACGACTATGAGGTTATCACTTATTATGAAGGTATATAAGACAGAATGTAATAAACCGACCCTACTAGGAATCGAACTATAGATTTAAGCAAAGGCTTTCCTGGCCTGGATTTATTTCATTAACATATATTTGTATAAGATCAAGTGCTAGAGCAAAATAAGGAGGAAAAGGGGGGAAACGTCAGGCATTCTAGACGGCTTAGATAGACCCGAGACCCAAGTGACTGGCGGGAACCTCCCACCCCCTATCTGACTTCGTAGTTGGAAACAGGAACAGATATTGATTCATGATTGATATTGTATGCAGGACTTTTCAAAAAGAAAAAATCTAAGACATTACTTTTTTGTGATGACAGCTGTTATTAAATCCAAGGTCCACTAGATCGCTAGTAGCGTGCGCGCAGCCCGTGCGAGTAAGGTCATCTACCCTATTTCTATAATGTTAAAAATCACATGTTATTCAAATGGGAGAATCATTCAGAAAAACAAATGAATTGATCTGTAAAAACAAATTATGGGCCAAAACGGCAAAATAACAATCTGTAATGAGATTTTGTCTTCACATTCTATATATATTTTCAAAGGAAATACTTAACGCGTAAGTTCACATTATTGGTGAGGATTGTTTAAATAATAATGCGATTTTTGTTGTTGGATCCAAAATGACGATTTTGGATCTCATTCAATGACCTTACTTTGCGCTTCGCAATTACTCCGCTAGGAGTAAATCCAGTAGACCTCGGGTTAAATCCGATTCTCTTTTGTTGGTGTCTATCTGTGCTCACCAAGACGTGTCTATGTTTCAGAGCTGCAAGGACAACACGGACGGCGAGCAGTGTGACGAGTGTGCCCAGGGTTATGAGGGAGATGCCACCAGAGGGCGATCCGATGACTGTCGCCTGATTGGTCCCCCGCCTCCCTGCAGCTGTGACCCCCGAGGCTCCGTCTCAGCGGGCTGCCTGGGCGGACAGTGCCAGTGCAAGGTGTGTTACGACTTAGGGGCTTCATTTTAAAATGGTTTTATTTTACTGGAAATCCAGTTTTTGAATTAACAAATTTCGGTTTTATTCAGTAATACCTGTAGGGTTTTATTTGTATTGCCAGTATTCTCAAGTGTGTAGCTTTTTATTCATGACATGGCTGCCTTGAAAAGTTTGGTCTTATTCAGTATGGCTTGGGCACTCGGACTATTTCCATAACTTAGTTTGAACCACTTAAACATAATATTCTCACGAGTCTACACCAACCAAATAAAAAAACCGATGCCTTTGTAACAAAAATATATATTTCATGATTTTTGTCATTAAAAACATGAACTTTGGTGTTATTAACTAGTTTGTGCAATTTTGATGTTGGGCCGGTGATTCTTCAAAACCTCTAGTTTAAAATTGATCAGTTTCAATTCATTTTGTGAAATAAATTGAATCCTACATATTGCGGTGTTATCATACTCATGTAGGTCTACCTGTTATAATGAAATTAAACGAGACACTAGCCTGTGTAGGTTTTCATTTTTAAAAGTACATAATTTCTCACTTTTAAGGATGAGGGAAACAGATTTTTTTTCTTAAATATCATTATTACCATCAGAGAAATAATGTCTGAACAACCACTGAACGTTTCAACAATTACATCCCTACGATAACATCCCTACAGATCCCTACGATTAGATAAGCATGTGCTTATCTAATCGTAGCTTGGGAACTATAACAACAAATTGTAAATATCAAAAGGCACTTGTAATCCCTTGCTTTTGAGACGTACTTACCTCGAATGTATTTCCTCGCACACAGACCAACGTGGAGGGAAGGAACTGTGACCACTGCAGACAGGGAACGTTTGGCTTGTCCGGTAGAACGTCCGAGGGCTGCTCGGAATGTTTCTGCAGCGGCGTGACCGAGCAGTGTGTGTCCAGCAAGCTCTACCGTACAGAGATACCGATGCAGATCATTGACTCGCGACACGGGTTTACGCTCACCGACCTGTAAGTGTGACCAACACTCAGAAACATAGCAGAACAGGTAAAACGTTATATAAGACCTAGTAATTGGACTGCACACTGTTCCTTGTCACATATAAAAACAATTTAAAAACACAATATTTCGAACCCTGATCAGAGCTCTTCAACCCCTGTTTTCGCCTGTTGAAGAACTCTGATCAGGGTTCGAAATATTGCGTTTTTAAATTGTTTTTATATGTGACTAGGAACAGTGTACAGTCCAATTACTAGGTCTTATATAATGCTCAGACTATCGCATTTAGATCAACTCGCAGCTAATTCGGGGTAGGGATGGGGTCTGGGGGGCACAAAGATGATTTTGTGTTTGTATTTTTTTATTTTTGAATGTCTGTAAATGTATTCATATTTTGCTGGGAGTGAAAATGTAGTTACAAAATTCAGTTTTGTACACCAAATAAATTTGAAAAACTCGGCTGTTCTTTGTTTTTATTATGATTAGGGTATTATTTGTGAGTGATGAGCAGAATGGTATTCTAGTTGATTCTCCCTTTTGTAAAATCTTCTTATTGTTGATTTAAATCAATTAAAATCTGTTTTAATTTGAAAAAAGTTGATTAATAAAAACAATATTTTTTTTTCATTTTTTTATAGTGTATAGGCCCCCCTATACAAATAATTATCCCCCTGGTGTGTGTTGTGTCTTGTACAATACGCGACTAATGCAGTGTCGTGCCCACAGCACGCGAAGCCAGTCGGTGCGAGACGGCTTCGCGCTTGTCGAGTCCGAGAACGAGATCGGCTACAGTTTCCCCGATGGGCGACACCAGCGACTCTTCTGGTCTCTGCCACCGGCGTTCACCGGCAACAAGGTTGGTACTTTCTTGCTGGCTGAGACATTTACTTTGTTTATTTATTTTATTGATGTCCAAAGGACATATACATAGCACATTTGTATGGCATAACTACAAATATTATACTAGAACTAATAAGATTGGCACGACAAAATTGTGTGATAAATACAGCTTCATGACACGCAAGCAAGGGATTGGTCAGAGAAATAGGAAGTCATTGGGGTTGTTAAAGAATTCATTTAAGGTAGGGATGACATTGGGTAATAAAATTCGGAACCGGTTCTAGCTCTCATATTACCCGAATACCCGGATCCTGAAAATGTATTTTACGATGTGTAGGCTTGATTTGAAGGTCCTCGCTAGGCCTTGTGAAGTGCGCGGGGAGCAAAGACGGGGGACGAATGATATGCATGCCGCCCGCTCGGTGAGTCTTTTGGAATACGCCTGCAGTAATAACGTCGAGTAAAAAAAACTTTTCTCAATACACAACAGAAGCACGTACATAAAACATGATATTTTAAGGAAAATAAATAGAAATGGAACAAGTATTAGCCAGAATGTTCACCAGAATGTTAAATAAAGAACAAACAGTAACGAATGCAAGTCGGTTCGCATCTATTCTGTTCCCCGTCGAGGCACATGTTATGGAAGGTGGGGGATGGGTCGGCGCCTGCTGTACCTGCTGGCTCCACCGAAATCGACCGCAGCAATACTGGCGCGTAAATTTAGCCTAGAAACCAACTAAAGAATTACCCGGACCCGAAAAACGGCTCCGGGTTAATATTTGGAGCCGCGTACCCGGGTACCTGATGTCATCCCTAATTTAAGGTGTAAAATGCTTTCCTAGAGGAAGGTTTTAGTCTGTATTTAAAGAGTGGAAGAGAATAATTAGTCTTTTTCTGATTGGGGAACTTGGTTCTAAATTTGACTGCATAGTTGGCTTGGGCTGTGGTTGAAAAAATATAATTTTGTTTCCGTTCCACAGGTAACATCGTACGGAGGCAACCTGACCATCACCCAGCGTTACTCCACGAGACCGGGAGCCCCCTCGTCCCCCGACCAAGACGTTGTCATCGTAGGCAACGGTGTCACCCTCTACTGGACATCCGAGGAATCTGTCTTCCAGCCTGACGTGCCGGTGGTGAGCTCACGCCTTTCACTTATATATTATTGTATCATCTCTTACAAATTATAACTATTTGTTTTGTTATTATTTATAAATTATTATTAGTTATCAAATGTTTTGTTCATGAGCGATACATCAGTTTGTTTCGTTAAATAACTTACCATATTCACTCGAATATAGACCGCCCCATAACTGTAGAGAAGCTATTTTCAAAGGTGTGATTACAAGTTTATAGTAGTAGGATTTGCTCTGCTAAACTAAAACCTCACACACAGACATACAAAATTAATTAATAGATATAACTTAAATATACATATTACCTCATATATCTGGTAAAAGGTCCCTTGAATATTGCGTTGCTTTGCTAAAATAAAACCCTCAAAGGCCTAGAAAATTTGAAATTACCCCAAATATGTGATGATAGGTTTTCGAGATCGAGGTACAGCATGTGTTGGTTATCTGAGCTGTGTGTTAGTTGTCTGAGCTGTAACGCGCTGTGTGTTAGTTATCTGAACTGCGTGTTAGTTGTCTGAGCTGTAACGCGCTGTGTGTTAGTTGTCTGAGCTGCGTGTTAGTTGTCTGCGCTGTAACGCGCTGCGTGTTAGTTGTCTGAGCTGTGTGTTAGTTGTCTGAGCTGTAACACGCTGTGTGTTAGTTGTCTGAGCTGTAACGCGCTGCGTGTTAGTTGTCTGAGCTGTAACGCGCTGCGTGTTAGTTGTCTGAGCTGTAACGCGCTGTGTGTTAGTTGTCTGAGCTGTAACGCGCTGTGTGTTAGTTGTCTGAGCTGTAACGCGCCGCGTGCTAGTTGTCTGAGCTGTGTGTTAGTTGTCTGAGCTGTAACGCGCTGTGTGTTAGTTGTCTGAGCTGTAACCCGCTGCGTGTTAGTTGTCTGAGCTGTAACGCGCTGCGTGTTAGTTGTCTGAGCTGTAACGTGCTGCGTGCTAGTTGTCTGAGCTGTAGCGCGTTGCGTGCTAGTAGTCTGCGCTGTGTGTTAGTTATCTGAGCTGCGTGTTAGTTGTCATAGCTGAAACGCGCTGCGTGCTAGTTGTCTGAGCTGTAGCGCGTTGCGTGCTAGTAGTCTGCGCTGTGTGTTAGTTATCTGAGCTGCGTGTTAGTTGTCATAGCTGAAACGCGCTGCGTGCTAGTTGTCTGAGCTGTAGCGCGTTGCGTGCTAGTAGTCTGCGCTGTGTGTTAGTTATCTGAGCTGCGTGTTAGTTGTCTGAGCTGTAACGCGCTGTGTGTTAGTTGTCTGAGCTGTGTGTTAGTTGTCTGAGCTGTAATGCGCTGCGTGTTAGTAGTCTGCGCTGTGTGTTAGTTATCTGAGCTGTAGCGCGTTGCGTGCTAGTAGTCTGCGCTGTGTGTTAGTTATCTGAGCTGCGTGTTAGTTGTCTGAGCTGTAACGCGCTGTGTGTTAGTTGTCTGAGCTGTGTGTTAGTTGTCTGAGCTGTAACGCGCTGTGTGTTAGTTGTCTGAGCTGCGTGTTAGTTGTCTGAGCTGTAGCGCGTTGCGTGCTAGTAGTCTGCGCTGTGTGTTAGTTATCTGAGCTGTAGCGCGTTGCGTGCTAGTAGTCTGCGCTGTGTGTTAGTTATCTGAGCTGTAGCGCGTTGCGTGCTAGTAGTCTGCGCTGCGTGCTAGTTGTCTGAGCTGTAGCGCGTTGCGTGCTAGTAGTCTGCGCTGTGTGTTAGTTATCTGAGCTGTAGCGCGTTGCGTGCTAGTAGTCTGCGCTGTGTGTTAGTTATCTGAGCTGCGTGTTAGTTGTCTGAGCTGTAACGCGCTGTGTGTTAGTTGTCTGAGCTGTGTGTTAGTTGTCTGAGCTGTAATGCGCTGCGTGTTAGTAGTCTGCGCTGCGTGCTAGTTGTCTGAGCTGTAGCGCGTTGCGTGCTAGTAGTCTGCGCTGCGTGTTAGTTATCTGAGCTGTAGCGCGTTGCGTGCTAGTAGTCTGCGCTGTGTGTTAGTTATCTGAGCTGTAGCGCGTTGCGTGCTAGTAGTCTGCGCTGTGTGTTAGTTATCTGAGCTGCGTGTTAGTTGTCTGAGCTGTAACGCGCTGTGTGTTAGTTGTCTGAGCTGTGTGTTAGTTGTCTGAGCTGTAATGCGCTGCGTGTTAGTAGTCTGCGCTGCGTGCTAGTTGTCTGAGCTGTAGCGCGTTGCGTGCTAGTAGTCTGCGCTGTGTGTTAGTTATCTGAGCTGTAGCGCGTTGTGTGCTAGTAGTCTGCGCTGTGTGTTAGTTATCTGAGCTGCGTGTTAGTTGTCTGAGCTGTAATGCGTTGCGTGCTAGTAGTCTGCGCTGTGTGTTAGTTATCTGAGCTGTAGCGCGTTGCGTGCTAGTAGTCTGCGCTGTGTGTTAGTTATCTGAGCTGCGTGTTAGTTGTCTGAGCTGTAACGCGCTGTGTGTTAGTTGTCTGAGCTGTGTGTTAGTTGTCTGAGCTGTAATGCGCTGTGTGTTAGTTATCTGAGCTGCGTGTTGTCTGAGCTGTAACGCGTTGCGTGCTAGTAGTCTGCGCTGTGTGTTAGTTATCTGAGCTGCGTGTTAGTTGTCTGAGCTGTAATGCGCTGCGTGTTAGTAGTCTGCGCTGTGTGTTAGTTATCTGAGCTGTAGCGCGTTGCGTGCTAGTAGTCTGCGCTGTGTGTTAGTTATCTGAGCTGCGTGTTAGTTGTCTGAGCTGTAACGCGCTGTGTGTTAGTTGTCTGAGCTGTGTGTTAGTTGTCTGAGCTGTAACGCGCTGTGTGTTAGTTGTCTGAGCTGCGTGTTAGTTGTCTGAGCTGTAACGCGTTGCGTGCTAGTAGTCTGCGCTGTGTGTTAGTTGTCTGAGCTGCGTGTTAGTTGTCTGAGCTGTAACGCGCTGTGTGTTAGTTGTCTGAGCTGCGTGTTAGTTGTCTGAGCTGTAACGCGTTGCGTGCTAGTAGTCTGCGCTGTGTGTTAGTTGTCTGAGCTGTAACGCGCTGCCCCCAGACGTACTCCGTGCCCCTGACCGAGACATCGTGGACGCGACTAGAACAGTCAGGACCCCGCCCGGCGTCTCGGGCCGACCTCATCACCGTCCTGTCCAACGTGGAGGCCGTCCTCATCCGAGCCACGCACACCACGCACACTCTGTCGACGCATCTCAGCGACGTCTCTCTGGACACGTCCGTGCCTCAGTTCACCGGGCAGGATGTCGCCACCGAGGTGGAGACGTGCCGCTGTCCGGGAGAGTACATCGGCACATCCTGCGAGGTGAGACTTACGGTCAGATGCACAGTCGAGTTAAAGTCGATCGATGAAGTGAACTACCCATTCAATACAACAACTAAACTATTCAAATTAAATGGACATGAAAAAATACTTTTTTTTATTCTAAATTATGAATTTCAAGAATTATTGCATGTGAGTAGCATTTAATACTGAACTTCTTGAAATTATATATTTTTTATATTAATAGTTTCTAATTTGAGTAGATTTGACGTAAAATTGACACACCAACGCAAATATCTCGAAAACGGATCGCGTTCGACCATCTTTTTCAAACGTATTCATGTTAGTCATGAAGTTATCTACATTTAGGACGAAAATTTGTTACAATATATTACTTTTTGAAGGTGCTACGCAAAGTTATACGATTGAAAGTGTAGGTTTTTGTTCAGTTACAATGTATAACATAGGGAATTCCAACGCATTTCAACACTCAATAAATAAAAAACTAATAGCGGTAGTGTAGTGTATAACTTAGCACAACAACAACCACAACCTTAAACTTGTAACAGTTGGTTAACATGCATAACATAACAGGCAGCGCCCAACCGGAAGCGGCATCGGTTGTAATCACCGGCTGTAAGTGTCAAGACAATAAAAGTGATCTTCAATCAATCAGCATCAGTTTCTCTTTACATATATTCCTCATCCTTGAAAGATAACAAGATACTACAGGTAGGTGTATATTTTTTTCTACAATATTCACAAGCTTAATCTCAACTCGCAGTACATACAATTTGAATGATTTATATTACATGTGCAGTTATCATCGATCGACTTTAAGTATAGGATTTTTTTATGGTTGCTGTTTTCCTTATGGAAAATAGCATTTCATATAGCAACAAGTCCTATACGGTACTGAACGTGATAGTTGGCTGTGCACATGAAACGTATTTCCTACCCACATATCCCTGTCTGGGCCTGGGTTAGAATTTGGCCCATGTTGACTCTGCCAGTCGTAAGAGGCAACGAAAGAAAGTCTCCAATTTCCCCTTTCCATCAATTAACGCAACTTTAAATATTTGTAAAAATATTTATTGTTTCTTGTCCTTTACCTCTAATCTCATCCGACGTCATATGACCCAGTTGTCGATTACGTCGTTAAACAGTAATAAATCCTACAGGTCTGCATATGGCACGGATGATTAGTGATTACCTGTGAAATGGTTGAGCACAGAACACCGTCTTGTTTGCAGCTGTGCGCGCCAGGGCACTATCGTGACTCTTCCGACCGATCCGGCAGCATTCTGGGCTCGTGCAAGCGTTGTCCGTGCAACGGCAACGAGGAAAGCTGCTCGTCGTCACCCGATGGTCGAAGCGTCGCCTGCGTTTGCCTCCAGGGCTACACGGGCAGATACTGTGACAGCACCGGTAAGCTATGTTGTACGCGGTGACGACACTGTTGTATCGTGTGGAGCTCGTGGTTGGCGATGTTATTGATTTTACCACAGATTCAGATGGACAAGGGATGGAATGATTACCTGACTTGGCCTGATTGCGTCGTGAGTTCTGTGGAAAAGTCCAAGCCTGAATTATGAACTATTTAGTAAGCTACTAGGCCTGACTTGTTTTATCCATAGAATTCAGGCTTCCCATTGGTTGTTGCCATGGTGAAAACAAGTTAGTGGCCAACTAATGTTTATAATACCGGGCCTAGTTACTCTAAATTATCTTTTTAAACACAAGATTGTGGCAAAAAATGAGATAGACATCATGGTAAAGTTCCTCCACGTCATAAATTTGTTAATTTTTTTGTGATCCGAGAAGTGTAAGTACGTAAAGTAGTAATGAGAAGTAGTATTAAGTAAAAAAAATAGTACAAAAGTATAAGATAAGTAAAGGTAAAACCTAGAAATTACATTTCTATTGCTGTAAATAAGTGAAGTAACTGGCGACTAAAAATCACTAACCAAAATATAAAGTTCTTTAAAAATAATAAAAATAAATCAACATGTTATAGTCGCTGGACGCCGTGCTACCAGTGAGTTACTTGGAAGGCTGTGTATGCACTGGTTGACTGTTGACGACTCACATTCTTTATTTAACAATGGCGGTAGCTTTGAAAACTTTTTGGCAAAATGTTCGTTTTCATTTCTTGTGGACATGCTCGTCGAATATCAACGCGTCACACAGAGCGTTTTCCTAGTCATAATAACATGCACCAACTTGTCCTGGGGTACTTTAGGACCGGAATAGCTCTGCCTGTCATACAAAACTCTATGATCTTGCTTTCAAGTGCGTCTTTAAACAATATATTTAATCCACACATGCATACCATACCACCTGCAGTTACTCCTGCTGTGACTAGGTTTATAATTGTATTGTTTGCTGCAGTGTATGGTCCATTGTCATTGTCAATTGTACAGCATGTTCTGTGTTCAGTGCTTATATTCAAGGAGGAAGGAAGATCTCGGAACTGCCAGTGGGCTTATTTTTGTTTACGTTCATTAGGCTAAGTACTATTTTGTATCAAATAATGATAAACAATAATTACAATCATATAAGGGTAATCCCAAATGTTTTAGTTATTCTACTTCATTGCCCTCATTGATGAGTTATATTTATAGCTACGAAAACATGCAAAGCATATACGGCTCACATAGAAAGATCCTGGTAGATTAATAGAAAATTAGGGTGTATTTTATGTAACATTTTTTAAATACTCTATTTAAAGTACTGTATTTACATACATCCTGTGTTTGAAGTGACTGTAGTAAGGAGACCATTTATATCGATTATAATATTTCCAATTCTCAGTAAAGGCAGTACGGGGCCATCAAAACAAGCAGTCAACTCCTCACTAAGTACATTAGCCTTCACCAAAATATTTCATGTGTTTTCTCACCTCTGCACTTGTAAATTTTTGTAAATTCATATCTTATATGCATTCTTTGTTTATATTTAGCTGACTATCACGGAAATTAAATACAAAGTGCCGTTTAGTACTGTAAGCATTAAGCATTCATACAAAACTTGTTATTGCTGAAAACAATTTCGTTATGCCTACATTTAGCGATGTCTATTGGCCAATTTGTTTTGAACTAGGCAAGTGATACGTGCAATTAACTCGTCACGGTAATAGTCTTTAATTACCATCACTGTACAACTAGTGTAACTCAATCTAGTCCGTTTTGCCAGCTCCGCTCATACCAGGCTTGCCAGTGAAATATGTCGCTGTTATTTTACATCAGTTTGGTGTATTTAAGAGTGTTCAACACAACTTGGAAAGCATGGGAACGTAATGGTTCTTGTTTGTAACGTTACATTTTTACATCCTACGTATATCAACATATTGGGATGATGCAGAGCTAGACATTAGCAAGATCTACAGATGATTAAAAAAACTGGATGCAAATTCAAGATGTTTGCATGAAATTAGTCAGTTTGAGATATTATTAAAATTGTGTGATTTTGTCCCAAAACAATATATTTTTCATTCTTTTTTGAGAACATTTGTAGGTCTCGGTAATATCTAGCCCCACATCATCCCAAAATGTTGATATTAAATGTATGTTTTTTTTTTTAAATACAGACAAAAAAATTATCTCTCGCGCTTTTTAAGTTAGCCTATTGTGACTCTTAATTGCTAATGTGTGATGTGATGTCTCCTGTGCTTCTCTGCATCTGGCTTCTGCTTGACATGATACCTCAACATCTGATTGCACGTAACGTTGGAAGGGCGCTTGATGGTGGAGCTGATTCCGAGCGCGGTGAACAACCGTTCGAGCGGGACGCCCGTCACGTTCGCCTGTAGTTACAGTAGCAACGAAGAGTTGTCCATCCAGTTTAGTGCGGACCCTCCGACGTTGGGAACTATCCAGGAGGAAGAACACGTATCACGTTCCAGATGGGGGCGGAAACAGCTCTACTCCATAGTACTCACTAATCAACACAAACTTGTCACGTGCACTCTGACAAATATGAAAGGCGAAGTAGTTGGGGTGGTATCGTCGATGATTCACACAGGTTTGACGATCCACAATGATGATCTCTAAAGGGCTTGGGAGTGACGTCAGCCAATTGTTGTGTTGTCCTACGCCGTTGTGGTTACGGATTTTTTTGTGTTTCGTTCGACGTACGTGTTTTTGTTGCTGTTTTGTTTTAGGTGGAATCATCTACGTCTGGGACTCTTGTTTGGAAGAACACTATCCTATCTTCTTACCGCTTTCTTTCTAATCTACTCCCTTAGCTTATCTGCTAGGTTAGGAGGTCAGGTTGTGAGTTTGATCCACACATCGTAATTTATATAAGATATTTTTATACTTATAATTATATTACTTCTGGTAGGTAAGCTCTCGCCAGTTTAAATGTTTATACTGTAAAATGGTTATCCTTAACTCTAGTGGTATTGTTGACTTTATCAACTTCTAACGGAACAGCATGAGAGGTCCTCTCATACAATAGTGATCAACGTGTTGACATTATCAACTACTAACGGAACAGCATGAGACGTCCTCTTATACAATAGTGATCAACGTGTTGACATTATCAACTTCTAACGGAACAGCATGAGAGGTCCTCTTATACAATAGTGATCAACGTGTTGACATTATCAACTACTAATGGAACAGTATGAGAGGTCCTCTTATACAATAGTGATCAACGTGTTGACATTATCAACTACTAATGGAACAGTATGAGAGGTCCTCCTATACAATAGTGATCAACGTGTTGACATTATCAACTTCTAACGGAACAGCATGAGAGGTTCTCTTATACAATAGTGATCAACGTATTGACATTATCAACTTCTAACGGAACAGCATGAGAGGTCCTCTCATACAATAGTGATCAACGTGTTGACATTATCAACTTCTAACGGAACAGCATGAGAGGTCCTCCTATACAATAGTGATCAACGTGTTGACATTATCAACTTTTAACAAAACAGCATGAGAGGTCCTCTTATACAATAGTGATCAATGTGTTGACATTATCAACTTCTAACGGAACAGCATGAGAGGTCCTCTTATACAATAGTGATCAACGTGTTGACATTATCAACTTCTAACGGAACAGCATGAGAGGTCCTCTTATACAATAGTGATCGTGTTGACATTTTTTGCCGTGTTCCTACGTTGAAGTGGAAAAATGCATGACGGTTTGTTCTTCATTGTTACTTGTAAGTCAGCTTCAGGATTGAACAGGATGTACATGGGAAAAAATTAATCACAAAGTTGAAATACCATTAGATTGATGGCATTGAGATTATATTGGTGGCTCAATTTACAGTTAGATGATATGTTCTATGTTTAGCCAAATTGCTATGTAGAATGTATAATTAGTTAATTACCATATGTAGTTTTAGTGTTAAGTCATGTCAAGATTTGTTTGATGAAAATGAGAAAAGGCTGTTATGTGGATGAGATCCAAAACATGTATTTAGCTATAGATTACTTAAAATCCGTTACATGTATATTAGGGAAAGAAGAAAGGAGACCAACAGCTTACCTGAAAGGTTGTGGGTGGCTGCTTGAGGTGAAGATTAACACAGATATTTACACATTATTGTCGAACGTTTCGGCCTACGTGGCCTTGGTCACCGCCAAGCATTTATATTTTATTTGGGTGGAAACAAATTGTTGATAGAGAGACAAGATATAAATGGGTGCTTGTAGTAGATATATGCGCCATGTTCTCTGACCAGGGATATCTTTCTCTCTCTTGCCTCACTCACTCACTCTCTTTTCAGTAGTATTACTTAACCCTAACTAACATTCACATAATATTTCACATGCTTAGGTACTGTAGCAACTACATAACAATAACATTGGTTCTCACTTTCTATGTTTATTCTTATAGACAATTGGCTATGTTTGGGTTCTTCACTTTTTGTCTCTCTTGACTTTTGGTTTAAACAAAATTAAATATATTTGGTTCAAAAGTCTAACATTCAGAATAGGCTACATTAGTAACCTAATGGTATTGATCATTGACCATCAGATAGTTTGATTTCTTTAGAGCTAATGCTGCTTTTACATGTATAACTTCATAATTCAAAATGTATTAGATTTGAACCAGACTAGATTCAAACCAATGTGTACAAAATTTCAAGCAATCTGTTTTAGTAGTTAGTTGAAAAGAATTTTTTTTATTTTTGGGAAATCTAAATTATTTTGCATTAGAGTAGAGAAATACTGCTAGACATACTATTCAAAATATTCGTCTGATCTCCGAGGATTTTTTGGAATCTTTATTTCTGATGTTGAATGGCGAGGAGCTTCACTTAAAAATTATTCTGCCATATTGGCCGTCATCGTTCACAGCCAACTTAGGTGTGACTACCGTCGAATGATCTTTCAAGTACTTATTCAAGTAGTATTCTGCTAACAAGAGTAGTGAGCATGTAGCTAATCTGTGTCGCCTCTTGTGTTTGTGTAGACGTGGGTGAGTCTAATGTGGACACAACGACACAACGGTATCCAGTGGCGCCCCCAGATCATCCGACAATCTCCATCACCATCTCCGAGCCCACCATACAGATCGTTGAGGCTGGCAGCACGGTTAGATATCGCTGCCTCGGTCGCTCCCTTGTCTCGGTAAGTGTCTTCATCTCCAATCCGTAAAGGTTTATTACAGTTAAATTACCTGGAAAAAAGTGAATATTTTAGGGCTGCCCAACGATTAAAAAATTCATATCGATATCGCGGGTGTAATTATCGATATCGTATCGTGATATCGAATTTTTTAAACTCGGTATTGATATCGCTGATATTGTAATTTTTTTTTTCAAACCAGCCAGAGACCATTCATTATAAACAATTTAATGTGAATAATTTAACGTCGAAACGTTTTACTATGTGCGTCAATTTGTGTTTTATATTATTAAAAATGTATTCACAAAACAGCGATGTTTACTGTTTACTGGCGGACGGCGGGTGGAGCGCGAACACAAAGGCGAGACCGCGCGACGAAAGGGGAGTAGGTACCAACGCGAATGTTGCAGTGTATGTATCACAAAGATGCAAAAGCACAACACGGCCAAACTTTTTTTTTTTTTTTACAATAGTTGACTCTTGATCGATATCGCGAAACGTACGATATATTAATTCTATATCGATATCAAATTATTTTTCTATTCTCGATATCGTATCGAATTATCGATATCGTTGGGCAGCCCTAGAATATTTGTGATAGCAATACTGGCCCAATGTAACTAGTCTCATGGATACCTCATTCTATATTCTGCCCCTTTTATGCATGCTGTTGCAACAAAAATCAACAGTTAGCTGGCATTCTTTCACACATCCGTAAAGGCGGTCTTCTGCTTAGTAGAATGCAGTATAAATTACTTGTAATTAAAGTCACCTCATGTTGTCTTTGTAGAAACCCGTGACTCTTCAGTGGGGCAAGGAGGGTGGACAGCTTCCACGCGACAGAGCCATCGACGACAGGCAGGGTCTTCTCGTCATCACCGATGTCAGAGTGTCGGACTCGGGAACTTACATCTGTTCCGCCAACGATGGTTTCGACATCGTCACTGAGCGAGCTGTCCTCAACGTTGGTCAGTACCCGCTCTACTCGAGGCTAACCTGAACGTGGCATTCACATGCATTTGCTTTATGTAAAAGTGGAAGGAAAGATAGTAAAGACCAAATAACTAGTAATAAATGCTTAGAGAGAACTTAATAGGTTACCTTGTGGGTGTAACTGTGGAGAACTTCGAGATACATAAATTAGAACAAAAACAGAAACGAAAATCGTCTAACTGTTTTAGCAATTTTTGTTCTATTTTTGTATCTCAAAGTTCTCCACTGTCAGTCATGAGGTAAGCTGTTGGGTTAACTGTACCTAATCATGAGAGGAAAGTCAATAATAATTATTGTGTTCATATTGAAAAGATCTGTTTTAAAATCATGACTCTTTTAAGTGCGTATTTGAAATTCATGACAACAGTAGACATGTTACAGCAGATTGAATAGAAACTGTGAATTGTAGTTACCTTAATTTCTTCATTACATTCACATTCAAATCCGTCTTGACTGCAGCCAAGAGTTTCGATGTTCTTTGCAAGAGAAGAAAGTTGTTTCTTCATTCTTAATTCATACATTTTCTTAAATTCTAATTGGGATTAGACCCTGTTACGTATGTGAGAATGAAACTTGGGACTTGGCACGTATGATGGATTTGTTCTCTATTTCATGCTGCCTTGGTAGGTTTTCCTGTGGACCTCGTACAGAAAACAGGTAATCTACAACGTCCTAATCTTGCCGGTTAGACTGATCGGGCTGAGATGGAGACGAGTATCTAGTCAAGTTTTGTTCACTTGTCTCTCTAGCAAACTTCTTTTGACTGAACAAGATTGGGTGACAAAATACTCTTGTATTTAGTTTGGTTGTACCATACATATATTATAAGTTATATTATATTCCATTATGTTATTTGGTTGATTTGTGGGTAGTGGAAAATCAACCAACCATTGATATCGCTTCAGTCTATTTTAAAGATATTAATTCAATTTTAAGTATTTTATTCTCATCCTAGATTTAAAATGATATACACATTAAAATACACGTGTTGTATGTACAATCATAATGTTGCAAGAGTAGCAGCCATATCAGCATGTAAATGATTGATAAAAAGGCCACTGTAGGCCTAGACATTTCTATTTTCAACTAAAACCTGAAAGGTACTTGAAGTTCCATTATTCATTCGGTTTACAATTTTACAATATTTTTTGGTTTTATAAGTCAGGCATGGCCAGCCGGCTTCGATGTACCTAGGGGCCAGAATATGATGGGATTAATTTTCTATCCCCTACCCGTCTTCATTGTTGGACACAGGGAACAGATATAAAAAAAAAAAAAAATGGATGAAACTATTTCTTGTTTACTTTAAATTATGATACAGCCCTCTGTTATTACTTCATGATGTCCTGCATTATCCAATGGTTGTGTTCTTGTGTACAGGAGGCTCGCCCCCGACTGCCCCCCGCGTCACCATAGAACCTCGCTCCCTCAACATCGCCGTGGGAGAGCCGCTAGAGTTCCGTTGCCAGGCCAGCGGCAACCCGGCACCCAACCTGCGCTGGACAGCCAAGAACCGTCCGCTCAGCCCAGACTCGTCCTTCTCCAACGGAGTGTTCCGCATCCCGGCCGTGAGGAAGTCCGACGAGGGAGAGTACGAGTGTATCGCGACCAGCCCCTCGGGCACAGACAGGAGGACCACCATCGTCTACGTCCAGGGAGGTGGGTGCTTACAGTTGCAATATGCACTCGCGTGGTAGTAAGTCGAGGTATAGGTTGACAGTTGATACTTGGCCTAGGCCTAGTCTTAATGTTGTGTTATTAATCCCTAGGTTATGAAAATGGCTTCATTTTCACTTAAAAAGGAATCTAAAAAGGAAAAAAGAATATCACCAGGTCTTTTCTAAATTTTCATTGTGGTGCCCACCTATCTCAAAATGCAAAATGCATGATGGCCCATTAAGCAAAAATGCGGGCATAGGAGAAGAAGATTTCAGTTCAAAATGTACTTCTTACAAGCCAAGTGAGAATAGAAACGGCTACTAAAACGTGCGTGTGTGTGTATCCCTCAGAGGTTCCCGTACCGACGCCCGGCCTCACCGTATCCCCACCCGACTACAACGGCCCCAGCGGCCAGACGATCCGTCTCAACTGTCTGTCGGGCGGCAGCCAGGAGCGCCTCTACAACACGCGCTGGTCTCGCCCCGGAGCCAACCTACCGGCCTCGGCAGTCGACCGCAACGGAGTGCTCACCATCTACAACGCCTCCCCGGCTGACTCTGGCATCTACGTGTGCACGGCTACGTCCAGCAGTGACGGACGAACGGAGCAGGTGCAGGCTCGAGTCACCATCGTAGCCAGCGGGTGAGTGGCGTTCAAACCAGTCATGGTTTCTTAGTTGATGTTTATTTACTTTATTGATTTATTTATTTATTTATTTATTTATTTATTTATTTATTTATTTATTTATTTATTTATTTATTTATTTATTTATTTATTTATTTATTTATTTATTTATTTATTTATTTATTTATTTATTTATTTATTTATTTATTTATTTATTTATTTATTTATTTATTTATTTATTTATTTATTTTTTATTTATTTGTTTTTTTATTTAGGCCTATTTATTTATTTATTTATTTATTTATTTATTTAATTATTTATTTAGGCCTATTTATTTATTTATTTATTTATTTATTTATTTATTTATCTATTTATTTATCTATTTATTTATTTATTTATCTATTTATTTATTTACTTATTTGCTTACTAGGCCTAATTTGCATGTACACATGTAACCCATGAGTCTGACAGTCAGACGAGTACCGGTAGTTCCTTCTTATTCCTGAATACGCCACTGTTTTCTCACTAATCCGCACCATATGTGGTCCAACTTGGTATTGTCAAGATGTTGGACTGCTCTCCCCGAATCTCGTAATGTGGTTTTGAGTTTTGTGTTCCCTGCCCGTTTGCAGAGGTCCTCCGAGCGTCCGAATGGAGCCGGAACGTCAGACCGTGTCACAAGGAACGCTCGTTGAACTGAGGTGTCAGGCTACCGGAGAGCCGACGCCCACCGTACGGTGGACGAAGGTGGGAGAAGACCTCGCTAGCAACGTACAGGTACGTCTTACGTTCGACTTATGTTCAGAAGTGATTGGAGAAGTGTCGGCAATAACATTTGGCTCTCTGTTGCTACTCGGAATATTTCTTAAATTATTTAGTATCTTACATGGCAAGTACTTTGTTATGTTGGTAACAACAGTAGACATATCTGTGAGATTCAGAAAATTATTTCTGGATTTCTTTGTAGTAAATAGTGTAGAAAGTTTAAAGAAACTAGTAGAAAGTGTACATGTTTTATGAAGCGAAATTGGACCAGTAGAGTAGAGTAGAGTAGAGATACATGATTTGGATATATGTATACAGATTACAGAGTACACTGTAGAATGTCGAACGACATGTATTAAATGGTATTATTAACATTAAATCAATTCACTAAAATATCCAAAATAATAGGGAACACGCGTATGAAAATTGTTATCGATTTTTAAATACCTTGTCTCTCATTTAATAATTTTGTGTCTTTGAATTTTGAAAAACGGTTCAGTCTATGCCTCAAAATAATTGGTTTAGTAACGATAAATAAAAGGGCGCGAAAAACGAGCCGCCGCCATGTAGAGTGGATTTGGCGTCATGGGTTTGTACTTTATACGCTCACCGCCTCAGCGATTGGTCTGTTCTGCCAAGTCTACAGAACCATTGCGTCACAGCCACCTGTACGCGTTTCAGATCCCCAGTTTAAACTTCAATAAATGCGACCTCATTAAACCTATTTAAAATTTTCTTTTTTACGTGCGACTTGCATTAATATACTTTTTGGATCTAATACTATTAAACTAAGTGTTTGGTTTAGCAAAGAAAATCGTACGCGTGTTGCCTATTTTTGGTACATTGATAAAAATGAAACTTACTAGACCAGGTATGGGATCATAACAGTTAGCATTGCACTTTTAATTGTGGTTGTTTGACAAGGTTCAGTTCAGTTAGGAGTATACCTGATATCTATATTAGATACAGTTCTAAAAAATGTGTTTTGATAAAAAAAAAATATAATTTATAATTGCAATTTCTCTTTAAAAAAACTAATCGTTCATGTGGTAAATGCTGTGATACTAATGCAAGTGAGTAGAATATGGATGCTAACGGGACGACCTTGCAGGTGACGGGCCAGCTGTTGAGGATCAGCAACGTAGCCGTCAGAGACCGAGGAGTTTACGTCTGCACGGCTGAGAACGAGGGAGGCACTGCCCAGGGCTCGGCCATCATCGAGGTCGAACGTGAGTCTGTTATAGTTATTTTAGTAGAACAAGACATAAGTCAGTAACGCTTGCCTGGTTGCCTGAGGCAAGACGAGAGAAACTTCTTTTTTGCTATCAACATTCTCAAATAGAATTTTTTAGGGTTGGGATTTGAATATAAATTCGTAATCGATGTCAAACCGAAAATTTCGACATCGAAACTATTTTCGACATCGACCCCCCCCCCCCCCCCCCAAAAAAAAACAAGTTAAAAAAAAAATTCCCACGGATGTATAACACTGACGACAGACCACGTGTTTATCGTTCGTTATTTGGCCGTCTATATTTGCCACAAATCCAAATGACTTCCACACATCACTTCGCTTTTCGTCGGCGTCACTAAAACATGCCGTACTGGCAAAGATGACATCTCAAACCGCGGAGAGACGAATATATTAGGCTATACAATTGATTTGTTTCTTGAGTAATGAGTCAACACGGAACATAACGTTCAAGACCGCGTTTCAGGCTGGAACTGGATGGACAGGCCCACAGGGTGAAACATGTTCACCGCCTGGTGCCTACGCATGCGCGCACTCGCTGGAATCAACCTGTGCTTTGTGTACAAGGTTGCCAGTTTGACCAACTTCCGCGCTCTCAACGCAGGATATTTGAAAATTAAATACCTCACAGAAATTTCGATGTCGAACGATTATTACGATTTGAGATTGCAAATCGATGTCGAATCGAATGTCAATTTTGGTTTCGACATCGATGTCGAATGAAATAATCGATGTCAACTCCCAACCCTAGAAATTTTTCTGTTACACAATTTGAAGCTTATTGTTTGTCTTGTAGTAAAGTATATAGATAATTTTGTTATAAAGATGTTTGTTATACTGTATGGAAGTTTCACTGTTTCCTGTTGCCTTGTGTAGGTCGCGAGCCCCCCGCAATCGAGGTCTACCCAGAGTCACGCCAGACTGTAACCGCGGGAGGAAGCGCTCAGCTCCAGTGTCACATTACCGGGGGAATCCCTGCCCCAAGGTTACGCTGGTCCCGGCCCGGAGGAAAGTCTCTCTCTAGCAACTGCCAGGAGCTGCCCGGCGGAGTGCTCAGGTAGGCTTGCTCTTCCTTCGAGGACTACTTCATCTCCGCTCCTCCAACTAGTCAGGTCTTTGCATGGGATCCTAAATCACCAGTTTTTAGTTTCTTGTAGTTATATGTAAACATTGTAGATAATTTAAAATATCTATTACTTAAAGCACGCTAATGAAACATTTTATTTTTGTAGAATACAGAAGAGCTAGACAGAACAGGGTTACTCAGTATAAGATATAGGTCAACGGTCATTTTTATTTGATTATCGAACAATGTGTAACTTATCGATATCTTTTTTTTTTCCTTCTTGTGCCAAGATGGCTTTTTCAGCCATTCTTTTGTCTTACTATCCAATATAAAACTGCTTCTTTATCTATTGTATCGATCAATAATTTAGTAATAAGTTATCATTAAACGTGTGCAATAAGCAATATTTACATTCATATTAATTGGCAACCTCAATACACTAATATCTCAAGAGTGTGGTAAAATACCTTGTATGCAGTTTGTGTTGTTTGTAGGGCTATAAAGCTATGCTTCAGTATGAGTAATGCAAGTTGTGCGCTTGCCCCCCAGATTCAACACCGTCTCGCAAGTAGACGCCGGCCAGTACACGTGTCATGCAGAGAACGACGCCGGCGAAGTGACGGCCATCGCAACGCTGGAGATACACTCGCTGCCCCAGATTACAGTGTTGCCATCCAACAACGTGCAGAAGCTGGTCGGGGACAGAGTCAGGCTCGATTGTCGGGCCACTGGCGATCCCCAGCCTACGGTCGCCTGGACCAAACATACTTCGGCCGCCACACGATAGTGAGTCGACACTCGTAGCATAGCTCGTACCTGCACAATTCAAATTTAATATTATTATTATTATTCTAATTTAATTTCTACAATAAGACCCCAATATAGTATCCAAGCTAATTTGGAACATCGTGATGGTAAGCCCTCGTATAACCGAAAGCCCACATGATCCAAAATTTTGCATTCCTCTACACTGTTCCAGTACCCCAACCATGGTAATAGCTAAGTGCAATCTATGTTAATTTTTGGCTACTGAAACTATAGATTGTAATACGAGCTTTCAAGACTCAAAATTTCTCCAAATAAGATTTTTTTTTAAACTCAAGCAGAGATTTCTTCTCAACGTTAGTGTGACTTTCAGCCATTGGAGTTTCTTGCCATCTAAAAGCTAGGTGAAGTTCTTGAAGATTTGAGTAGTAATTTTAAACTTACAATTAACTTAACTCAAATTTATGGTGGAGCAATTTTATTTCAATTTTTAATGAATTCTGTTTAATTTCTTCTATTTTAGAAGAGGGCATAATGTGCATTGAAAGGCCTACATGTAATGTATTGTGTACTTGTTCATGAAGCAACGAGGCCGGTATCCCCGAGAGACCGCAGAGCGCAGTGTGGGAGATTACGAGCCTGACTGACAACGATGCAGGCATGTACATCTGTACTGCTCGCAATGCGGCCGGTGTCACGGAAGAGAGGGTTCAACTGTCTGTCACCGACAGGAGAGGAGACATTCCCGGTGGATCAGGTGAGGCCTGCTCATTTGCATAGAGACCTTCGTAGAAACGTGAAGTCAAAGGGAAGCCGAAAATAAGGGGTAGGCCTATTTGGAATGAAAGGGGAAAACCAAGTAATTTTAGGATCGAGTCAGAAGTGTTGGGCACAACTTGGGCTATATCATGAAAGTGCCAATTTTTTTTTTTTTATGAATTCAATTTCATTTTGACTTGTTTTGTTTCAATACATAGATAATCTGCAAACGCCTACTTATCAAAATCAAGATAACTGTAAATTCATTAAGTTCAAATTGATATAGAGCAAAGCTCTAAGCTATACAATAGTGTTTTATCTAGGCCTAGTGGAACAAAATTTTGTCCCTAAATGTGGTTAATTCTTACCAGATGTTATAGTCATACGTTGTTGCATTGTTTCAGACGACGACAACGGAGAGCCCCGCAACCCCGGAGTTACGTGGCCACCTTACGATCCAAGGCCACCGTATGCCACACCCAGGCCCGGTACGCCGACCATCGTCATTCCCAAAGACGTGTTTGAGGTGCCGCTCGGAGGCCACGCAGAGATGAGATGCCAAGTGCGAGGTGAGTCCATTGCCCACTGCCCTCATTACTAGAGACTGGAAATTGGTAAACAGGATTTGTCATGTTTTTAGAAAGGTTACTTGAGGGCCTGATATGTAATTTTTATTCGAAATATTGTAACTGTGTGCAAAAGTCAACATTTAAAAAAAAAAATGTGCAATGTTAAATTTTTAGCGTAAAATCATGAACGAAATTCAATAAAGTATGCCAAAACACACAATAACGTGAACAAAAATTTTCAATTGGTTTTTCACTTTTTTTTAAAATGTCGTTTCAAAAGTACAACACATACCGCAAAAAGCTGCATTTTAAACATTTGCCACTTAACCGTTTTGCTGCGTAGAGCGACTCGAGTCGAAGTAGGAAAATAGACATTGGATGCGAAATTCGACTTTTGTCAATCACTCTGAAAAAACACGAGGCTTGGGCGATGCTCAACTTATGCCGCCGTCTCATCCGCGATGGTGTGCTCTACGTATTACCACGTACCTGTTTGTCTGTCCCGCAGGTAACCGAGACAGAATCTTCCTGGACTGGGTCCGGTCCGATGGCTCGGCGATGCCGCCTGGCCATCTCATCCGCGATGGTGTCCTCTACATCAACAATGTGGAGCCATCAGCCGCCGGTGAATACTCCTGCCTCGGGATCTCTCAGACTGGTCAGACCCTGTTTACTGCCAAGAGTACGCTCGCCATTGTCGGTAAGTGCACTGTGTGCGTTATTGGTTGTCGTTAAACATTCGTGTTGTGAATTACCTCTTTTAATATTTTCTAACATTCATTTATAAATAAAAATAACCCATAGGCCTATCTACTTTTTGGGGGAGCAGAGCCTACTCCATTTACTTTAATTTAATTTAATTTAATTTAATTTAATTTACTTAAAATAAAAAAATCTTTAAGTCAGCAAAAGGTATTCATTTCCAGCAAATGTATTTGTTTGCATATTAAATTTAAAAATTTGTTTCTTGTGAAACAAGTCAATTTTTTTAAATTAGTTTATAAATAATTTCTTGGTACCGTAAGTAGGCTACTGTTTTACTATAGTATAAAATCACTAAAAAATGAAAGAAATATGATGCAGGAACATGCTAACAAAAGTATCCACATCATCATATTTGTTACAGTTAATTTTTTGTTTATATATATATATCTGCTCCCTGTATCCAACAATGAAGTCGGGTAGTGGATAGGAAATTAATCCCATCATTAATAATTTACAGTTTCTACAACTTATAACTTGTAATATAAATGCTTATGGCCTAACTTTGAATGTTCTTGCTTTCTGCTGTTAATCAATACAAGGTTCAATGTGTGGTAGAATGAATCCCCGTGTGTGGTGTAAGGAAGTCATTAAACACTAATCTGCCTCATGAGGGGAGATCATGTTCTTTATATTAGACTAAAACAATTCATCCATTTGAACACCACGTAGATGATTGTGTTCCCTTTAAACTAGTATCAACTACCCAACTGAATAATCTTACCTTTTTATTATAAGAACTTATCTACTTTTCTCTGACTTGAATTCAATCGCTGCCCCTGGAAAGCCGACGTGTGTAGTTTACGAAAGAGAGGTAAAATATGTGTTGTGGATCGAAAAAATCCCGCATTTACGCAAACATATGCTCCTTTTTTAACGTACACCAATACTGATTTAACTTTACGGTGCCAATCTTGCTCAAGATCCATTGATCATGTACGTTTTAAACGTACTCGTTGATGGAGTAATAATCAAGAAAATTTAGGGTAGTATTCCAAATTTACTGATCTTTCAAAAGTAAATTATTTAATCATTCAAACATTAATGTACAGGTGTACAATAACAATGCATCTCAGTAAACAACACCATGTAGCCTATTAATTAAGGCATTGCAAAAAATAGTTGACCAACTGGGGCCTATATAACATATCAGTATCATAACACGCTCTTTGAAATAAATACTAAATACTGTTTGTTGCCATTACTTTTAATTAATTGATTAATGGATGCATAGTTTAAAGTATATCTACATATCTTAAGCCCATATTGTAGGAGTAGTCTATTTAGAAAATAATTAATAATTCCAGTAAGTAAAGCAATAAAATAACATCGGTTCAGTCTGTTACTACACAGTTCACTACGGTGTACGTTGTGAGACGGGACGATATGTTTGAGTAAGTGCGGTTTTGGAGGGCGGTGTGTTTCGACACACTGCGCCGTTGTTTGTGATCCTTGTGGCGTGTTTTGGTGCACAGCATGATTGTATGCACTGCACCCTGCACTATGTGGTACGAGCAGACGCCGCAGTACCGACGCCGATACTCATTCGTTCTTGTGTTTGCTGAGAGATTCTGGCCGCCCCGTGGTGGCTCGTGGGTTGGTGCGTTTGCAGGTCCTAAGCGCGAGCCACGTAGATTTTTAGATTTAGATTTTTAGATTTCATATCCTTTTTATTCTCTAACAGATTGATACATTGTTGATCATTGGTTTATTTATTACATGTTGGAGAAGCCCGCAAAGTCATAAAGGCTTGAGTGCGGGCCATTTGCTAAATACTGTAGAATAATATCAAATGGCGACGGTAGGCACAGGAAGGTGAAAAGGTGTACCGGTATTAATATAAACTAGAGAGATTGAAACATAGTATAGGACTAAAACGTTGTAGTAAAGGGATGTTATGTTAAAATTTGAAAGAACAAGTTTGAAAAGTAGAGGCGTGGGTTTCAATCTTGCATTGTTTTGTTGTTCTTCATCTTCATCTTCACTTCCATGCCTCAAATAGACATAACGCATCATCTGAAAGGTTCTACTCCCCAGCCAACTCCTGTGTATTTTGAATTATAAACACTTTGTTAACTTAACTGATGATGTGATGTGAAAAGAATTGGAAAAGGATATATCGTGGTTCGGATAAATTAAAATATTGATGTTATTGTGTCAGACGCAATATTTTGGCAGTTGTCAACGTAACTATAACGTGTTTCATATTGGAAGCCACAGAAAGAGACTGTTATCACACTGGACAGATAAAAACAAATAAGAGACTAGATACATATTTATATTCCAAAATATGTAAACATAACTTCTGAACTTCTTCTTTAAAATTTTCGTTCGCTTCGCTCTACAATCATGTAACTGACGTGGTACCTTGAGTGATGTCGAGTGAACCTAACCCTACCATGTCTGAGAAATACCTCAGAATCAGTGCCCGTATGAGCTTGATATGATATTAGATCATTATAACAATTAATAAACACCTACCTGTAAACTCTTTAAACTGTTTTCTAGAATCAGAATTGCAACACAAATACGTAATTTGTAATCGGTGTCGTCATTGCACATCTGTGTCCGATAGGCGCGTTTGTGTATCTGTATGTGCCTGGTAAACGCACTTTCTGTATTGGTGTTTTTCTTTTCACACAAGCAAACACAACAGCACAGCTACTTACAATGGCACACCACATTGGAGGTAAGGATACACTCAACAGTAGGACACATTCCTCTCACACAGTAAGGTGGAATTTTTAGAATTTTTATTTTTCATTGAAATTCATGTGCTAAATCATACACATTTATTATTTACTCACATAGGCCTATATTAAATTTCAAATTAAAACACATCCTAGTAGCAAAGAAGTAGACAAGAAATACAATACAAGAAATCACTTCAATCTTGGGCAATAGTAAGGCAGTGCATTAATACATTTGCATTCACAATTTAAGTGGAATTAATAACATTTTTTGAATTACACTTGGATACATCTCAATCATGGTAATTTTGTATTATCCGAAGTAGCGAATGTGTAGATATTAATCATATTATGTATCTAATGTAACTCATGATTTGTTCAGTGACTGTGTGTTTTGTCTCATCTATTCTACATCACTGATGTTTGTTTGATGTTGTATTTTATTTTTTATTGAAAGTAATTTATAACAAATTGTAAATACATAAGTGGAGCATGTAAGAGACAGTGTGTCGTCAGTCCTACTAAACAGATAACTCAAAGGAGTATTGTTTATTAATGAAACGCAAATGTTTTTTTTTATTTATTTTTTTTTTTTTCCTGTGCAGAGTTGGCTTCTTCAGCCATTCTTCTTTCTTGCTATCCAATATAAGGCTGCCTCCTTCTCTGTCCTGCTCATTGAGTCGGGCAGGGAGTCGAATGTCCTTCTTGGACATTCTGGACATTCCTTCCTTCTTGGACATTCTGCGGCACATCTAATTATTAATTTAATTTATTAATTAAAAATAATATTATTAATTGTACGTAATGTTGTATCCTCAGTTCTACTAAACAGATAACGCACTTGTAAGTATTGTTTATTAATGTGAGGTTGTATTGGCAGCTCCCCCGCACATCCAGCTGAACCCCACGCGGCAGGTGGTCAGGCCAGGAGACAACGCCCTCATCACCTGCTCGGCCAGTGGAAACCAGCCCATAACGATACAGTGGAGCGCCCTCGGTCGCAACTTCTCACCGCGCGTCAGAGTCGACCAGGGTAGGCTGCACTTCACCGGCATCGAGGTGTCGGATGCCGGACGATACGTCTGCACGGCGACCAACGCTGCCGGACAGGCAGACGCAGCCGCAGAGGTCGTCGTTAGCGGTAAGGGATTTGTTTTATTAATTATTATTATTAAATTTTTTTTTGGTAATTCTTCCGATTGGGTCCGCGGCTCATTTACACAAATGCAGTCACAGAAAGTACTTAAAACACTTACTAAAAGACAAATTTATGTTTAAAATGAACCCAAACAAGTTTTGGTGTCCGCTAAAACATTCAAAATTACCCTTTTCGATGATCTAAAACAGCGTTTAGACGGCGGATTTTCCCATTGTCGCCATGATACTTTTTCTGCCGCCCGACGTTCTGTAGTATACCAACGTAGGCCTACCAAAGTGACATACACTGAAAGTGACTGCCCAATTGCCTGACATCCCACGAAAGGAAGAAGGTTAGGGGGTCAGGTTTTGAAACATCTTGAAACGTAGGCCTACTTTCGTTTACAACTCAAATAAATTTACGCCTTCTTCAAATTGTATCACTCAAATAAAATGGTTGGCAACACTGCCGGAACACTTCCGGAACGTCAAAGATGGCGATCAGTAATGGCTGACTAATGGTCTTCCTTCTGTCATCTCGAACACTTAGATCACATTTTCTTTACTTATAAACTAAATTTAAACATTAAAACTACTTAAAAATACTTTGTACACTAGATTTAATATATTTAGATTTTAGTAGGGATGCACACGATAATCGATATTATCGATCGATAATCAATATTGGTAAAATTTTAGAGAATCGATAATGAAATCTCATTATCGATAATCGAAAAATCAATAATCACTTGAATGTGGACCGAAATACTTAATTCGTATTTTCCCGCGCTTGGAACTATCTCTCGCTAATACAGCGTGATACCACGAACGTTGACGATGATTGTCGAACACGCCCGACGGGCCGACGCCATCCACCAAGGCCATCCACTTCAGTCGGCATTAGATAGTCTTGTCGGTAGGTCAAGTAGCACGCTCACGTTTCGTTTTGATCGCCGCTGTAAGTGGTGGCTTCGTTCGCGGCCGCCGTCATATGACCTTTGACTGACAGTTTAGTGTGTGTGTAGTGTTGCCTAGATTTGTTTTCATAGGCCTAAAACGTATTTTGTTTATACATTCAGACAGAATGCCCCGCAAACTGTTTATTATGTCTAATAAACGCATTGTTTGATATCTATGTACGTAGTGTGTGTATGCATAACATAAGCCTTGCCTACACTTTCCTGCGATAATCCTCACCCGAGGTATTCAAGGCCAAGCAAGGTCAGCCGGCCATCTGCTGCTGTCATTAGACCCAACGGCAAATGTTCGTTCGGCGCTCGGGCCTTCGCCTGAGCAGGTCTAGGCGGGCAGTTGGGGGGGGGGGGGGGACAAACCGGTCGGCAGGCGCAGAACAAGACGAGATCGGGAATGAGAGCTCTTGTTACGGCTCGCACTTGTCACACGCTTTGAGGTAGGTTCCGCTTACCTCGGAACAAGCTAAAGTTTGATTCGGGAAGTCGGGGGGTGGGGGGGGGGGGGGGGGGGGGCGATTGGCAGACGCAGAACGAAGACAAGAGCGACAGGTATAAGAGCTTGTTTATTTTAATTTTCGATTTTTTTTTTTTTTTTTTACTAGCTGAAATTTGTTTATCAATGTATCGATATTATCGATAATATCGATTCGATAATGACACTGCCGTTTCGATAATCGATAATGAAAAAAGTATCGATGTGCATCCCTAGATTTTAGTACAGTAAATATGAAGAAATTTCATTATTGTTTATTTTACAGCTATTTTTGACCGCGGACCCAATCGGAAGATTTACCTTTTTTTTATAACTTGCAGTGTTTTATCAGGATTAATCATTAGTGTTTATTATTAATTGTTCCTTCTATTGTAGGCTTACTTTCTTTCAGTTTTCACTGTAGGCCTCCCTACACTGTACTACAGTTTATAGGTCTAGGCCAACTTAGGCTACTCTACTAAACTATATTACATTACTGTCCTTTGGGGATTATTTCCTATCTACATCACTTCTAATATCCATCCACAAATAAGAAAAATTAGCCAAACATCTTTTTTTTATACCCGCGTAATAAAACGGGTAGCCGATTCCATAAATAATTACCTGAACCGACCTCTAGTTGAGATTCACATATTTTGTTTGTGGTACTAACGCCGGTGTTTGTGTTTGATAGACCACCAGACTCGACCGACCGTCACCTCTGTTCGTCGTGACCAGTCCACTCACATCGGCTCAAACATCGAGCTGCGTTGCACCGTCCCCCAGGAGACTCAGGGACGCAACCCACAGATCACTTGGACCAGAGACCGAGCAGAGCTACCGAGGAACGCACGAGTCAGGGGAGAGGTGCTGGAACTCTTCAACGTTCAAGTCCAAGACCAGGGACGGTAGGTTCTATTGTCTGTACAGCTTAATGTCACATAATGTTATTATATAACATGACAAATCAAATAGATCTAGCAAGCCCAGAGTATAGTAGAGTAATTTATTCACCAATTCACATGTACATGATACGTACATATTATAGGTTTCCTCATTTTCGAGTAGACTATAAATATATAGTAAAAAATTATAAATAAATACATATTATATAAATACAAATTATAATACAATCTAAACTAAAATAATTCAACCTAATTCCAATAACTAGGCCTGTAATTTACTGCGCCTCATCTTTTAACTACAATACGTGAATGGAATGGAATGAAATGAAATGTAAATGAAATGGAATCATATGTAGGCAGGTGATAGTATCATGCTTGTAATCGTTGTATATTACATCAACCTGCCATATCCAATACGTTGACCATGTCTGTGGATAATAAATAATAATTATTATACCTTAAAAACAGGTAGGTCACCAATAGAGACATGTAGACAAAATCACAAAGAAATGTATCAGGATATGAATCGTACAAGTTACTGTGACTGCGATAAGCTTGATGTTAGCTTGTTAAGCTTGTTGGTGTGTGAATAGCACCTGTAAACCAGCCTGTTTACGCCCATATCTAAGCCAAACTGAAGCAAGTTCAGTGACTCAAAAGTATCAATTGTGTTCTTTGATGGGATCTTGGTTAATTATTTATCATATCATCCATTCGAGTTGTATGTTGGGAATTGTACCCTTCTCACTGTGTTCTTTTGTGCCCTACAGGTATATATGCGAGGTCAGAAACGAACAAGGAACAGCGTCTGACTACGTCAATCTTCGTGTGGAACGTAAGTATGGTAAATAGCAGCTGTACAGTAGTTGGCTACATGTTGGGTGTTTAGATAACCTTAGCTGCACTGAAACTAGTTTGTTAACCATACATTACCAATATATTATTACATGTATATAACAAAACAGTCAAAATCATGGTTATTGGTGTCTTTTGTATTTAGTTAATCATATCAAGAATCAAAATTGTCAATTGTAGTAAGTGAGATGTCCCAATTTAAATTTTTTCATAATGCAAATTTCAACCTTGAACCATTTTAATTTTGAATTGTCTTTGTTTTTTAATTTAATAAGTTATTTTAACAGAATCTAAAATATGTACTACTAAAGTACTCATTTGTATAAAGCCAATGTTAATATTTCATCCTCATTATGTGTTGTCATTAATTGCTTTATTAAAATCTAACAACTATAACTTATTGTTATTAACCCCGAGAAGAACATTTGAACTTGACTAATAAGCTCCCATTAGAATGGTTATATAGAATCTTTATTGGCATAATTGATTGCAATATATTTAGATATGACTGATTAGATTTAGTAAATATCTGAGAACCTCTCGTGGCTATCCAATGTTTCCCGTTAGAGAAGTAGCCATTAGTTGGGACGCCTTTGTATTGCATGGTTGATTTAGCCAAGTTCTTTTGTTTTATTTCCCAGCTCATTTGTAAATAATTTGTTACTAATCTATCCTGTTGTATACGGTACTAATATTTTTATTTGTTACTGTTATAGTTTAACTATTAACACTGCCAATAACCCACTGCCTGAAACTGTTCCTTGGTGGCTTAACGGGAGTACTCCCACCTCAGCTTGCCAGGCCTGTCACATTCTTTTCCACCATTTCTCCTTCTTTCCTGCTTCTTCCCACGAGTTCACGCCACCTTCCTCTGTCCTCCCACAGTCATGCTTCTTTCTTACCCACAGCTCGCCTTTCTCTTCTAAATCATTTTCAGTTGGTCCTTCCACTTTTCTCTTGGTCTATCAATGCTCCTCTTTCAAATTCTTTTCATTTTTCTCTCTTTCAAATGGCAAGATAACTGCAATGAATAAATGTGGATAATGGGGGGTCCATAAAAACGCCTCCTGTGCCCCCCCCCCCCTCCCCACCTATTGTCCTGCTCTCACTAACTGTGTACATAATAAGCCATGCAAGTATTTACCTCCCGTCACCTGCATGACGTAGTTCCCTAGTGTTTTGTTTGCGGCATGTTGGCAATAGTCGGTGGTTTGGATTGCACCGGGGGGCAGTTTCGCTGTCACAGTGGAGAGTGCATGGACGAAGAGACAAGGTGTGATGGGTATCCCGACTGTGAAGACGCCAGTGGCGAACTTCATTGTACAGCAAGGAAGCGAAGGGGTTTGTTCCCATACATACATTCAAATGTGATGTATAGACACTTGCATGTGTGGTTTCTATGCAGGGTACATCAATTATTGGGGGACTATACATCGCTTGTAATAAAATGTATAGTACATGTTTACTCACACTCTCATAAGGCTCATAGGAAAGAGAGAAAACATTCCCCCACTATGTATTGACTATAAACTCATCTCGAATGTTTGTTTTTTACTGTTATTTATGCAACACTTGACATTAACTAACATTGAGTTGAGTTGACGTAGACTAACATAAACACTAGTAAGTAACTGTGTTCAGGGAGTAGTTACCAAGAGCTTACGTTGTAGTGGTCACGCAACAGTTAGCATTTGGACAGCAACGTAATAAATTGGTTTTTCTTCTACACGTACACTAAAGTAAATTAGTAATTACATAATACGAATTAATAAAAAGTCCATCGCTGTGTGCTCATGTTCTGAAAGCTTATGCAAATAAATGAATACTATCGGCCTAATGAACTAATCAATAATTGAATAGAAAAGACCAACTTCTTATATCTAGCTTAATATAGTCCGTGTGTTGATAAGAGTGCCAAAAGACTTGGGCAATGTGAGTTGCATGAGAAATTTAGGATGCAAACAGCTTAGTACGTGAAAGCCACAATAGAAAAACATATGTTTTGTGTGTTTATGTTCTTCTATTACACCTGGCCATCACTCAATGTACCACATTTAGTTCCAACCTAGTTCACGGGCTATACCGCCTGAGTTATGCATTGTCCTCTTTTGACAGATCAGGGTTGGAAGTTGATGTTAGAACTTTAGTTAGCAGTTTTCATCCGATCAGTCGCATGTAGCTCTCATTAATTTTAATTCATATTCAAATTAATTTAGTTTATTTGGAAATGGTACAAGCCGTTACCTAGTAGAATGTAGACCCGTGTCAACGCAAGGGTGTTATGTTCTTGTATCCACAGCCTCTGGCCCCGAGGTGTCGCTACAGATCGACCCGAGTCAGCGCGAGGTAAACTTCGGCGACACGGTTGACCTGCGATGTGTGGTGATCGGCAACGACCTACCCAATGCCCAGGTGACATGGTCCAAGGGCGGACAGGGACTAGAGTCCAACGTTCGGGCTTACGGCAACCAGCTGAGGATAACAGACGTGAGGCCGAGCAACGGGGGGATCTACACGTGTAGCGTGATGACCTCTGCCGGACGCAAGGACGTAGACTACACGCTGGACATCCAAGGTCGGTGGCTTAGGCGTGTTTTATACCCCTTCATAGAATAGAATATTATGTAGGTTATATCTTTATTCACTTAAATCTTTATTCAGGGCTATATATATAAAAATATAAAAAATGTGAATATGTGAAAATACAGACTTTCTTAGACAGATAATCGTGAGTAGAGTAAAAGCTGTGGGGAACAAAAAGTCATTTTTAACTGTATTTTAAAGGAATCATTCCCCATCTGCTTATTTAAATCTGTAGATGTTGGTGTACTTTGCAAAGTAATACAAAGTATGGCACATTTATTCAATTTCACTTCTCTATTTCCCCTTCTCTTGTCTCTTCATGTCGATCGATATGCAATGTCATGTTCTGTTATTTTATGTTGTTTTCATGACTACTGTAATACGTAATATATGGTGACCCCGTTTGTTTACTTGGTAGGTTCTATTTCACTTTCCTTACTTTCAGAATCATGTACCTCTCTGTCTAATACACTCTTGATAAATGATCTGTATTTTAGCATACCTATTCAATATAATATACCTATTGATGGCCATGATGACCAAGGTACATATCTGTATTGTGTTTGCTTTCGTTGTTCCATGTATTCGCACTACTGCAGTTCATTAACATTCTGCTCCTGATAATGTATAGATAGAGCAAGACAGTTAGCTCACTAATTCCGCCCTTAATTGATATGCACACATTTCTTTTTTGCCGCATATGAACATATCAATCTGGGACCAACATTTTGTTAAATGGTAAGTTATAGAAATTCTTCCGTTTCTTCTCCTCGTATCATATGCCCACATTTGGCTTGTCGGGCCATCATGGTCAACCTGGTCGACCTGTAGTCAACCTGTAGAGACAGGCTTCCTTCTCTCCTCTCTTGGTGCCAATGGATAGGCAATGCGTCACTTTATGTTGTTTCATGTCTACTGTAATACATAATAATATATATGATGGCCCCACGTGCTTAGCTTGGTAGGTACAGTAGTATCAATTTTCCTATATATATATATCTCTAATTTTGCATCATTGATTATCAATTTAATGTCACTTTTAACTTCACTTGCTTTGAATAGGATAGAATATAGCAACTTAACTTCTATGTGGGACGAAAGCTGACAAACTTGACAGGGTGGATATAATATTTAAAATAATAATATGAAGATGATGGTATCTCCTGAGTGATCAAGACCTCGTATCAAAATCTCTTATATATGCCACTAAAAAGGAGATTAAAGGAGATTGTATGCATTCTGGTGGCAACAAAATTAACTACTGCACAGGTAATGGTTAGCTGTTGATTGTTTAAATTGTTGGGGTTTTCTTACTAAACTCAAATGGCCCAGACAATGGTACAGCTTATCAGCCCTATATATCTTGACATTTATTGCTGCGTCACATTTGTTTTGCATTTTTTATTTTCGATTACTTTCATCTCCCATCTTTCATCATACTTCAAAGTATAGTACGCTGTTGGGTCAATCCCTGTCGACTGCTCCGTGTAAGTGTAGTCGTAATCCTGTTGTCGTCATCTTCCAGAAACCGACGTTATGCACCACGCTCCGGCCACAGTAGAGACTCGAATGGCCCCTCACGGTTCCACAGTCGTCATGGATTGTAGGACAGATCTCGAGCACCCGGTTACGTACAGCTGGTCCAAACAGGGTGGACCTCTGCCCAGAGACTCAAACACACAGGAGGTGAGCTAACCCTTCATGTCTTTAAACCATCTTTAATGGTGCGTTTTTAAATATTGTTTTCTAGATTTTCATTTTTTTTTACATTTTCATACTATCTTATTACTCACTACATTTTACTTTAATACCTTCTTCCTTTATACTTTATTTTTTATATATCGTATAATTCATAATATCTTTGTAACTCTGCTTTCTGTATTTCATTACTGTGGGTCTTTGTATTGTTATGTTTTCATTATCTTGTCCTGATTTTCTGATATCATTTTATATGTTCATTGCTATCTAGTTTTTCATTACAAATGCAATAGATCTTTGCTGCAGTTAAACCTATTGATGTGTCATCTCATCTGTATTGTATATATTATGTATTGTTTGTTTAATTATTTTATATATATTGTATTAGCCTAGATGAACCTATTGTTATCATAATATTTTATAATGACATGTTATACATGGGAAGAGTCTAAAATTACGCAAATAAATCTTATCTTATCTTATCTTACTTTTAGTAGGCCTATGTGTTAGCAGTCACTCTTTGTTTTTGGAGCTGTGCTCTTTTCTGCAAACCCCTATTCATTATTGTAGGCCTATTTATGAAGAGAAATATTTAATAAATAAATATATGCTGTTATTTAAAGTAAAAACTGGTAGGCCTACCAAAAGAGATATTGTCGAACAATTCAAGGCTAGTTGTAACGTGTGTGCATTGTGTTCCCTCTACTCTAGGCGACTTTGAGTCTCCACGACATCCGAGCGGGGGATGCCGGCACTTACATCTGCACGGCAACCAACGGGGCAGTCAAGATGGACATCCCCACTGTGCTCGTGGTAACGGGGGTGGTCCCCTTCTTCCCCCAGGCCCCCACATCATACATGGCGCTACCCACGCTGCCCGACGCCTACCTCACGTTCGCCATAGAGGTGTCCTTCAAGCCAGAGAGCGGTGACGGTAAGTGCTGCTACCGAGCTACTTGCTTGCCAAAAAGTATCACTTGCCAACTTGACAAAAAAGTCAAGTATTACATGTAGGCCTATTGAGCTTGGGGGGAAGGATAGGAAGGAACCAACAGCTTACCTTGTAGTAGTTGCGGCCTTCGGAGTCGATAGAAACAGAAAAAAGATATAAACCAAACGTCGAGACAGTTTCGGCCTGACGTGGCCTTGATCACCCGACGAAGGTGGAGCTAAGCTCAAACCTAGCCGTTAGGCAAACTTACACATTCACATGTAGGCCTATTGGTGGGACCGTGGGGTGACTGCATATATAGCACTTCAGTAGCGCCACATCATGTTATGGCCTCCACAATAAGCCTACTCTTATTGGTTGCCTTTTCTATTACATTACCTATACAATATCAACTCTGCACTTTTGTAAAGTTGCTCACACTTAAATTCATGCCAAAAGTAAGGTATGGTTTCAGAAAATGTAAGAGGGCAAAGTCCCTAGACTCTTACCCTATTTTTTATGAAGGGGAGGGATCACAATAATTTCCGACAAAACCTGCCTAAAAACGAGTGTCACAAGTGTTTTTTTAGAAGTTATTGAACAGAAACGTTAAGCCCTGTCGTAGACAATAGTGTCGGTCATAATACGATGCTCTCTCTACCTGTTCAGGCATGATCCTGTACAACGGGCAGCAACGCGGGGGAGGTGGAGACTTCATCTCTCTCGGTCTCAACGGTTCGTTCATCGAGTTCAGATTCAACGTAGGATCCGGTCCGGCGCTGATCCGCTCTCCGTATCCCATCAACCTGGGCGAGTGGCACACGGTCAAGCTGCATCGCACACGCAAGGACGGTAAGTGTACAATATAATATATATAAACAAACAATAACAACTATAAACTATAAACAATAATAATGTGACATGGCACATGCACGTAATATCCCTTTCATGACTGCCAAGTAGTTAATAACCGCTTGTCTACTTGGAGTCGGTCGATGGCTCGGGAGTAAGACCGCAATGCTCTTGCGTGCAGGTGCGATGTACGTCGACGGCCAGGGTCCGATAGAGGGCTCTGCTCAAGGTCGCTTCCAGGGGCTGGATCTCGTTGAACCCCTCTACGTGGGAGGAGTTCCCGACTTCTCGGACATCCACCGACTCAACGGCTTCAGCAGAGGATTCGTCGGTGAGTTGGCTGCTTAGTATGCGTGTCTTTTGTATATGTTCGTATCATCATAACATAAGATCGGACAAGATTAATGCTTCTATTTAGAAATTGACAGAAGCACTTCACTAGTGAACAAGAATAGAATAGATAAAAAGAATAAGAATTTTAAAAAATAACGAAAAATATCAGTGTCAAATTTGCCAAATATAACCGCCACTCCCCTTTTTAAAATTTTTTTAACATGTATTTTAGTTATTTTATTTATTTCATTACCCGATCTGACCCAACCCAAACCTAACAAGTACTCCTTGCAGACCCCTCGTACAGTACAGTTGTGTCTTGCTTGGCATCCAGGCTGCATCAGCCGCCTCGTGATTGGCTCCGTGGAGCACGAACTTGTGCGTGACGCTACCCTGTCACGCGGCGTGACGACGTGTGAGACTTGCGCCGTCAACCCGTGCCAGAACCAGGGCGTGTGCCAGGAGGCCGGCACAGCCCAGGGCTACACCTGCATCTGTCCGGCGTCCTTCTCCGGGCAGAACTGTGACCGCGTCGGACAGGCCTGCTACCCAGGTACGTAGTTGGTCTAGAGCTTTGGAACTGGGCTTGAATATAGGCCACTCAAAATAGACTAGATGCAATCTGGTGGCAAGCAAATAAACTTCTATGAGGGGGAGATTACTCATCGTTGATTTGTTGACACCATCAATGGCGCAGATAAGGGGGTAGCATAGCAGTGCTATCTATTGTTAGTTTGAGTCTCCTATAGTCGTATTATACTAGTGTCCATCCATGGAAATGGTGACTTTGGAGCCGTCATAGCAACGAAGCAAATAATAAATTGTGTAATATATTCCACTGAAAATCAGTTCTTCTAACTGATTGGGTAGACAATAAATACAGATTTATTTTATTTATTATTTATTTATGGTATACAATAATTTTACAGTAGTTTAACCCTTTAATTAAAATTGCAAGCCACCTTAAAATCCACAATTTGAATGATAAAATTGTATACACCTTATACAAATACCCAAACCTTCTGTAAGGACTCGAAAGGCTTACATTTAAATTAACTGAGTTTGAATTAATGGGGGATTACTCTAATAATGTTCTGCCATTATTTCTTCAAAAATTGGTACCTATTAAGAAACTTTTATTGATAAACGTATTGAAAATATTAATTTTGGTGAAAGTGTCGAGTCACGATCATTTGTCTGGAAATTAAAATGTATGCAGCATTTAATTTATTTTTATTTTTATTTCACTTCCCTACCCGATAAATTAATGTTGGAAACGGGGTCAAGATATATATATATATTATTATTTTCTGTTCAAATACGTAAACATGTGTTAGTAAAAAATGCTTAATTTCAATAACAATAAACAATAAAATCTATTATATTGGCATTTTTAATTCATTAAATTTGTATCAAAAGTGGTATTGATCAGATGAAAAATGTATACACAGAAATGTGACAAATCAATTCCAAAACTAATTGCCTCACATTTAGTATAAGTTCGTTGAGTAACGGAGGTAACGAACGCTTGTTTGTGTTTGAAGGTGTGTGCGGAAGTGGCCGCTGCGTGAACCGCGACGTCGACGGATACGACTGTTACTGTCCGTTCGGAAGGGGAGGAGCTAAGTGCGAGGACGAACTGGACATCACCGAGCCAGCGTTTGCCGACGATGCGTACCTCGCGTACCCCACACCCAAGGCTGTCCGACGGTGAGAACAAGATGCCTGTCTGGATTCACTTACACACTTCACGGATAGATTCCAACAGTTTATCTAATTACTAATTAGGCGAATCGTTATTGTGATGCCGGTACTTGTGAATGTAGAACATTGCGCAAACAAACTTGTAGCGATTCGCACTCGCACTCCACTTCCATTTTGCTTAAGTAAGCTGTTGGAATTCATCCCTCTCTCAAATTAATTACCTAGTCTATGACATTGCATTCTTTTTTTTATATATATATTAGGGATGCACATCGATACTTTTTTCATTATCGATTATCGAAACGGCAGTGTCATTATCGAATCGATATTATCGATAATATCGATACATTGATAAACAAATTTCAGTACCTAAGTAAAAAAAAAAAAAAAAAAAAAAATCGGAAATTAAAATAAACAAGCTCTTATAGGCCCTACCTGTCGCTCTTGTCTTCGTTCTGCGTCTGCCAATCGCCCCCCCCCCCCCCCCCCCCCCCCCCGACTTCCCGAATCAAACTTTAGCTTGTTCCGAGGTAAGCGGAACCTACCTCAAGGCGGGGTGACAAGTGCGAGCCGTAACAAGAGCTCTCATTCCCGATCTCGTCTTGTTCTGCGCCTGCCGACCGGTTTGTCCCCCTCCCCCCCCCCCCCCCGACCCGACTGCCCGCCTGGCGCCTAGACCCCGAACGAACATTTGCCGTTGGGTCTAGTGACAGCAGCAGATGGCCGGCTGACCTTGCTTGGCCTTGAATACCTCGGGTGAGGATTATAGCAGGAAAGTGTAGGCAAGGCTTATGTTATGCGTACACACACTACATAGATATCAAACAATGTGTTTATTAGACATATTAAACAGTTTGCGGGGCATTCTGTCTGAATGTATAAACAAAATACGTTTTAGGCCTATGAAAAATAAAACTAGGCAACATTACACACACACTAAACTGTCAGTCAAAGGTCATATGACGGCGGCCGCAAACGAAGGCGACAGCGGCGAGGAAAACAAAAACAAACTCGACACTTACAGCGGCGATCAAAACGAAACGTGAGCGTGCTACTTGACCTACCGATATGACTATCTAATGCCGACTGAAGTGGATGGCCTTGGTGGATGGCGTCGGGCGTGTTCGACAATCATCGTCAACGTTCGTAGTATCACGCTGTAGCGAGAGATAGTTCCAAGCGCGGGAAAATACGAATCGAGTATTTCGGTCCACATTCAAGTGTTTATTGATTTTTCGATTATCGATAATGAGATTTCATTATCGATTCTCTAAAATTTTACCAATATTGATTATCGATCGATAATATCGATTATCGTGTGCATCCCTAATATATATATATAAAGGTGTTTTCTTCTATTTTTAGCCAGCAGTTTGAATGTTTATATTATTCAACATTTAAACAAACAATTTTTTCAAAGTATTTCATGCTCTGTAACAATTTTACAGGGTAGGATTTTGTTTTTACAAACATACTATGAGGTGTGAGAAGCCCACGTTACTGACATATTTTGTCAAGGAAGTATATAATGATGATGCCTATATTTGTACCATGTATTAATCAACAGGCAAATAAAACTTACTACTATTACTACTTACTATAATAGAGTGAAGTTAGACACTTTCCCTTATCGTCTGCTTTGTTGAGAAAACAGGTGAGTGAAGCTAGCTCTGATTAGGTCTGACAGCTATGTGAATGTGTTACCAGGCTGAAGATGGCTCTGAAGATCAACCCTCGCACCCTGGAAGACGGAGTCCTACTCTACTGCGCTCAGAGCGATGACGGTCATGGAGACTTCGCTTCTCTTTCGATCAGAGACAAACGGCTGGAGTTCCGCTTTGATACTGGCTCAGGTACGACTTACTCTCTCTCGTCCATCTATCTTGCCTTGGAAACATGATAGGGAGAACAGACATTACAAATACAACCCCAGAGTGGGGTGGGAGACCTAGATAATATTTGAGTAAAAAATAGAAATTACAAAATTTAACCCAGTTTGGGAATTGAACACAAGTATTTGCCCCAAATAAGTGAGTGAGGTCTTGGATATATTTGAGTGATTAACAGAAGTTACAAAACCGAACCTTGAGCCCATGTCTTCCCCATCCCAGTCCCTTTTCCATATTGCCAGTTGATTGGGAGTAGAATTTTTTAATTTCTGGGTATCGCTAAAATATTTCTACTCAAGAGCATATTTCTCTGATTCTCTCTGCCAACATTATGTAAGGTTATTCAATGTACCAGTACAGTTCTAGTGCACTACTACTCATGAAGGTTTTCAACTCTTTTATATATGCTATAATACACTTTTAAAGTACTCACTAAATTACTATCTTCATTTTTATAATAATGTATATTTAATTTTAATCCCAAGTAAGACTAAATAAAAGGTTTTTATTTATGTATCTATTTATTTATTTATTTATTTATTTATTTATTTATTTATTTATTTAATTATTTATTTATTTATTTATTTAATTATTTATTTATTTATTTATTAATTTATTTAATTTTTTTTTTTTTTTTAATTTATGTATTTGTGTACTACATCTGGTGCCTGTCTGTGCATGTTCAGGCCCCGCGATCCTCCGCAGCGACCGCGACCTTGTCGCAGGCGAGTGGGTCACGATATCGGCAGGTCGAGACTCGAGGGAGGGTCACCTGTCGGTCAACAACGAGACCCCGATCACCGGCCGGTCGCCGGGAGACAAGCGAGGACTGAACCTACGCACGCCGCTCTACATCGGAGGCTTCGACAAGCAACGCGTTCGCGTCTCCCAGGGCGTTGGAGTGGCCAAGGGATTCCAGGGATGCGTGGCCGACGTTAGTAATATTTTCACACTATTTCTTTCATCTTTAAAGTATAAGTTATGAGCAATTGTGAATGACTTTGGCTGCACGTGACGAATGATGCAAGAAATTCCGATCATGCGACTAAATTATAATAGATTCAACGTTGTTGGATCGACGTTGTGTTGCACAAAACTATCAAATAATGGAAATATTTTGTTTCTGGAATTTTTAGTGTTTTGCATACTGGATGTTTATAACATTATAGGAGATTTTGCTGAACAAGCAGGAAAAAATTCATAATTAAAGCATTTTATTTAACTTTTCTGTGCAAAATATTATAGGCTATATATTCTGTTTTGATGCAGTTTCAAATTCATTTTGATGTACCATTGCACTTTTCGTATAGTTTGTGAAGTTTCTTGTTGTTGCCACGACTGTAGATTCAAGTGGCGGGAGTGGACATGGACATGTTCAAGTCGCTAGTAGACTCTGCCAACGTGGAGGATTGCAGCAGCTACCACGACGGACACAGCGGGGGACAATCGTGCGATCACAACCCTTGCATGAACGGAGGGCGGTGTTCAGTGGCAGCGCAGGGGAGCTACAGCTGCAACTGTCCCAGAGGATTCAGGTACAAACACGGTCTCTAACGTGTATTATATTGCTTGTTTTGCAAGACTTAATTAACAGGGAATATGTTAATTTTATTTGGTCTTATTTCGTGACTAGCACATTTCAGACAATCGTATGGTTTCTACTTGTTGTGTTTTGTTGTGTTTGTTGCTGTGTTTGTTGTCTGTCAAATTGTTCTTGTGTTTGTAGCAGCCATACGTGAACACTTCTAGGGACTGTTGTAAAGTGTCATTTTATAAATTTAAATAAATTAAGTATTATATTTTTTTTATATCTGCTCCCTGTGTCCAACAATGAAGTCGGGTAGGGGATAGGAACTTCATCCCATCATATTCTGGCCCCTAGGTACATCGAAGCCGGCTGGCCATGCCTGACGCTTCCCTCATGTTAACTTCCTCCGGCTCCTCCTCTTCACTTTCTTCTTCCTCTGCTCTTTCTACAAATTCTGTCCATACTTTTCTATCTTCCCACCATCGTTCCTGATTGACCTCTTCCCAAGTTGCATTTCTTCTTTCCACGTCCATTGCTATCACTTCTTCCCACCTCAGTCTATATAGAAAAAAAAAATTATTTAATTCAACTACCAGTACACTGTAATAACAGCTAAACGTTATAAGCTGAAGATGAAACAAACACAATAGAGTACACCAATTGATGTTCTTGTTGTAACGTTTTAATTGTAGGCCTATTTCAAATCTGTCAATAAATAAAATAAAAGCCAATCAATAGTTAGTTAATGTTATCATGTTTCCAGCGGGCACAACTGCGAGGTGATGTCGAACGTGTGTGAATCCCAGCGTCCGTGTCAGAACGGAGGTAGCTGCTCTGCGATGGATGACGGCTTCAAGTGTCGCTGCCTGCTCGGCTACGCTGGAGACCGCTGCCAGAACAGTGAGTGTATTCATAGTCATTTACATTGATACGCGTTCATTACACAAAGAATAGATCTAACTCCTAGCGTGGAATCTGTATAAACTACTATAGTTCATACCATATCAACTTCAACCGTAATCTGCCGTAAGGACAGTGCATAACTCTGGGTGTTTCGCCCGTAAACAAGGTTGGAACTTGATATAGTTCAGAGTTTAGTCTGGTGTAACATTTTCAATTGTTGGTGTTCTATTGTTTTCCTGAGCAGAATGCTTTAGATTATACTATTTATTTGCTATTTTTTTGGGAAAACCTTGCCCAGGTGTCCAAAGTTGACTAATAGGGAACACGCGTTTGAAAATTTTAATCGATTTTTAAATACCTTGTCTCTCATTTAATAATGTTGTGTCTTTGAATTTTGAAAAACGGATCAGTCTATGCCTCAAAATAATTGGTTTAGTAACGATAAATAAAAGGGCGCGAAAAACGAGCCGCCGCCATGTAGAGTGGATTTGACATCATAGTTTTGTTCTGCGTACGCTCACCGCCTCAGCAATTGGTCTGTTCTGCCACGTCTACAGAATCATTGCGTCACAGCCACCTGTACGCGTTTCAGATCCCCAGTTTAAACTTCAATAAATGCGACCACATTAAACCTATTTAAAAAAAATTTTTTTACGTGCGACTTGCAATAATATACTTTTTGTATCTAATACTATTAAACTAAGTGTTTGGTTTAACAAAAAAAATCGTACGCGTGTTGCCTATTTCCATCATTATTCTGCTGCAATATGCGAGTATTGCTCTTTTCATTAGGGCTGTGCGGGTAGCCCGAAATTCGGGCCGGGCTCGGGCCTGTAGTGAAAGCCCGAGTTTCTAATTTACCGCCCGAAATTCGGGTCGGGCTCGGGCTTTTGTCTTCCTTAAACGGAAATGAGGCAAGTAGTATTTTCCACAGTAAGTAGAGCGGCAAATGAAGACTTCAAAGCCATTGATGGTCTGTGGGGGTTGGCCACATGTCAATCATAGCCACATGGGGTGATGAGTGATGAGTAACCCAACCCGTCTGCTACCTGCTTGTGGGTCGCTGGCGCCCGGAAGAGTTGGTGAGGGTGGGGGGGGGGGGAGGGAGATAAACAATTCCATTCAACTCGACTGTTGGAATTCCGATGTCTGGCGCAGTCCACATCATATCACGGGACGTATTATCTGTGGTCTTGTCTTATCAAGCGGACAATAACATGGGAGGTTTGGGAGTTTTATCAAAAGCCATAAATTAAAAGCCGTCAAGGTAATTAGATCCTATAGTACGTTTTCTGTGTTCTCATAGTCGGTTTTTCCAGCCAGCCAGTGAGTCGAATTACAAGTTGTTATTGTTCAAGTCGACCACGTTAGTCATTCATTAATCCCAGTTCTGCGAAGCGTCCCCCCCCCCCCCCCCCCCCCCACCACCACCTAATCCCCTTCCCTGGCTCAACACAATGCAACCTAGCGGCCAGTGAGTGCCTTGACCTTGACCAGCTGCATCTCGTTCCGCGTGGGAGGGGGGGGGGGGGGGGGGGTCTCTGAAAGGGTCGTTTTATCTACGATCTCGGATGCCAGCACTGAGGTTCTTTACCTGCTTACCATAAATAACAAACCCTCGTCCAGTGGTCCTCTTTACAAAAGGCTTTTGTCAAACTACAGAGATAATTAACATTGCATAGCACTTTAAAACGATATAATCTGTATTTCCTGTGCAAAAAGGTGGGATACACGTTTATTTGTAAAAGCCCGAGCCCGAGCCCGAGCCCGAAACAATAGGTTGAGCCCGAGCCCGAGCCCGGCCCGAACGTAAAAAGGGCGGCCCGCACAGCCCTACTTTTCATGTTAACTAGGTAATTTTTTTTTAAGGACAAATGGGCCACAAATATGTTTTTGTGGATGTGGGTTACATAGACAATAGGAAAAAAGAAAGAGAGCACATTCCTTAGAAGTCTACTGGGCCCTTATGTAAGATACTGGCTACAACTGCCTAAAAATGTTCTGTAATGAGGTGTTAGAAGCAGTCGACGGCTGTGATCGTGCTCCAGAGGCCATGACAGTGCTACCTCCACTTTGCCCCAGCCTCTGTGAAAACTAAGAACGAGAACCATCAACAATCCCTAAAAGAATTACGTATTTAGGTAGAATAAAAAATTCGTCATTCAAGTTTGAAACACCCGTGGTTTCAGTTGCGGATCTCCACAAAGACGTGACCTTCAACGGCGACGGCTACGTAGAGTTCCGCAACTCTCTGCTGCCCCACAAGGACGCGACCGAGAACGAGATCATCACCATCGAGCTGACCACCACCGAACCCAACGGGCTGATCTTCTGGCACGGTCAGGAGGCGGAGGCTGACGGGAGGGGGCAGGACTACCTTTCACTCGCAGGTACACTCGGGTTAATACCTTACACTACTGTTGCTGCAGTACTAGGCCAACACTACTCAAAATTTCATGATTTTTTTTGTAAAGCCATATATCCATTTTATAGCCATTTACTATTAGTGAGTTGTGTTGGTCTTGCACTAGACCGACAATCGTTAGTGACCACCTGCTGTTGGCATCCTATTTCTTTCATGCAATTACATTGCCCCAGCTTTTTGGCACCCTCCTATAACCCAAACTCTTATTTTTGTGTAATACTATATCTTTAGGCACTTTTGTAAATGTGAGTAATATTAATCTTAAGTTTTTATCAGCGATTTGTGTATAATAGTTGTTTTGTGTTAGTGGTGGACGGCCACCTGGAGTTTGGCTACGAGCTGGGCTCCGGCCCGGCCCTGATCCGAGCGATCAGCACCCGCGTTGACGACGGCAAGAGACACAAGGTCATACTCCGGCGACAGGGGATGGACGGCTCGATAGAGATCGACGAGATCACGGAGTTCGGGGAGAGCCGCGGCTTCCTCAACAGTCTGAACACGAGGGGCAACATCTATATCGGTACGCCACTCCTTCAGCTAATGATTTCCAATGTATTATATAAAGTGTAAAGCTGATTTGGCTTTCTATGTCCAAAAAACATGAAGGTAAGATGAATAAAGAAATTTCCTTCCTGTGTTTTCCTTCCATTTATTTTATCCATAATTAAATGTAATGTTAGGGCAATGAACGATATATATACTGTATATTTTGCCTGTTATGAGAAATACTGTATTATTCTGATACTAGATTTGTGCTGATTCACGAATCTTTGCATTGCTTAGTCCAAAGCAATTGCTTATTAGGATTCACTTTAATATTTCTCAACTGTTTAATAAACAAACACTTATAACCTGCACCAAATATCATTAGAAAAAGTAAGCCACATTATTTTTTGTATTAATGTTTATACTTTTTGTCTTGCTTAGGCCTACTTATTGTTTGCATGCTCCAGCTGTTGTTGAAATGAAAGCAAGTGTTATTATTCATATCTAGGTGGCGTTGAGAACTACGAGTTGATGACGGAAGGTCGGTACACGCACGGATTCACTGGTTGCATTCACAAGATATCCTTCCAAGACACAGAGATCGACATTGGCCACAATGCCGTCAACGGTATCAACGCGCAGCCCTGCTCAAAGTAAGCACAATATTGGACTGAAAGATAATCCTGATAATTAAAATAGTTCATTGGTACTATCTGGTCACAAATAAATTCAACACAATCCCCTGCCTCATGGCACCCATGTGTTTATGCCTGCGAGAAATGAACATTCTTTGTGAAAACAGAATTTCGTAAATAATTGTTCATGTGGACTGCGCTGTTTCTAGCATATGGTCCGCTAAAGTGTGCACATAAGAATATTTTTCCTCTAAACTCACCACATTGTATAACAAAAGATAGTTCTGGACTTTTGGAGTTGTTATACTGTAAATTAGGGATGAACATCGATAAAATAAAAACTATCGATAATCGAAAAGATGACTGCATTATCGATCGATAATATCGAACGATAATAAATTTACAAAATTGAAGTAATCTTTTACAGTTTCAGTGATATGTCGCCTAATCGAGCACATAAGGATATGGCAACATTACTTGGACACATCTGACGTGACACTCTAAGAGTATAATCACATTTTACGAGGCCCGAGGCCTAGTATTTTGGCAGTATCTTTGAGTATTTCAATACTAGAAAGGTCCGAGAAGAACGAAATAATGCTTTACGAACCCGCTTTTTTAGAAATCAGACCATTCGATAATATTTGTATGATCGATTATCGAAATTTTATTGCATATCGAATATTGAACGATAATATCGATTATCGTGTGCATCCCTACTGTAAATTGATTTTAGTGCACATTTGCTAGACTTTGTAATGTACTTCCTCACAATATACTGTTCTCTGTGATGACAACTAACCATGTGTTTTCTCTCTTTCTTGCTGCTTTATGGTAACCTCCGAAATATTTCATTTATATTAATTGTACTTTTGTAAACGTTTCATTTTTGTGACGGTTTATGGCTCTCCTTATCCATACAATGAAATTTTCTTTATGCGTAATTTTCATCATAAATAGATCTCGATGGATTCCTTCTTCCCTAGTTTTCACAAATATCGCATCTGAAACTAATCACTTGGCTCGCGATAATGACCACCCAGTACAGAATATAGGCCTAGTCCCCAAGTCAAATGCTCAAAGACCATATCTTGCAATGTCTCTTATTTATATCTCATTCCTACTTACCACAGTATCTGGGTCAAATATATTATAACTTGTAGGCATCAATTTCATAGAAGATCTTCTAGAACATTCAAGGTATGGAGCAATGTAAGCTGCATATATATATATACCATGTATAGCATGTTTTCTCAAGCATTCAATTTGCTGGTGTTGTAATAATAGCATTTTCAACTAGAAATTTTAGCACTTCTGTTAAACTAAATTACATACTTAGCAGGTTGTAGCATCTAAAAGTGTGAAACACACAATAGGCCGATTAATGGTTGTTTTGATCCAAACTTAAATTCTAGAAACAGAACTAACTATAACTTGGAATTGGAATGTATTTTATCATCATTCAGACAACATTTAATGAGAATAAAATGAGAACAAGAAGTATGATAAAAGAACTTATGTCGTAATTATGAGTGTTCAAATAACTTTGCTTTGAGAGTAACATATAGACAGGGAAATAATATGAAACGAGATGTGTTGGTCTGTACGGGAACGTAATGGTTCTTTGTTGCAGCAATGACCGAGGTGACGAGGATGATGACGGTGATGATGCTGGCGACAACGACATCTTCGACAACGATATGGATGGGATTGTTCATTAAGATTGATTTTAAGTCAAGCAAAAGATGAAGAACTATGCACTTAAATAATGTGTTCATATAAAACGGGGTCAGAAATTTCGATTTTGAAATCCTCTGAAACAAGTAATTTAGTAAACATTAAACAATAAGAAAAACTTCAAATGTGGAATGTGACGCAAGTTCTTAATGAATTGTATCGACAAACTTTCCAACTGCAAAAGAAAAATTTGACCTGACGTGGCTATAAATCATCACTTATAAGCTCGATCAGATCAAACCAACTTTCCAATAGGAGCTTGGCAGCCTGGGGAACCTAAATGAACCTAAATGTTTTTGTATGTCGCTTTATTTAAACAAGTCCAACACGCTCTTGTATATTTGCAATCTCGTTATGAGGTAATTTTTAGATCTGCCAAGTGTATCTGGAATGTTGTTGCAACATTGCTGGAAGAATAAAGAATCAAATCTTGTTTTATTTTTGAAATGTTATAGTGTGTACCTTTTTGATCTGATAAAGTTGAAAAACTGAAACATTTCTACATGCTTGTCACTCTGTTTCCAACACTGCCGCTGCTAGAAGTACAGTCGCGTATTTCCACAAAAACAGTCCTTTGTATGAATGATAGAATATACTTTGTTACGAACCAATAATATAGTGTAGCAATTAGTTTAGGAAATCAATAATTTTGCAATGAAAGGAACCCTACAATACTGTATTACTTAGGTACTGGTAATTATTTAACAGACTGTGCTTAGTATTAAATACATTTATTTGGGAATCCTGAGGAAGATGTTTTCAGCAGAGTTGTACACACTGGTGCTATAAATAGTTAATTTTGTGTGCCATATGATTTTATAATTTTAGCTTTTCTAATCTAGTAATTCTAAGTAAAATAGCCTGCCATATACATTTTGTACTGCCATATTAATATTACCTTCTGCAATATTTTATAGATTATGAAAATCATTTCAACTAAGTCAAAACATTTCATTCTCATTCTTATGTATATTTGTCTGTAACTTAATTTGCTTACTGAGCTTTGGTATAATTGCATCTTGCAGCATAATGCAAACGTGTTATCAATTGGACTTTGCAGCATTAGCTTTAAAGTGGTGACAACGATCAAACTCTGAGATAACTACACCATATTTAGAAGAAAATATCTACCATTGCTTGGGGAAGTTTTGAGAAGTCACTTGGCAACAGCATTGCCAGTGTGATGCTTCACGCACTAGACCTAACTCGGAATGTGATTATAATGCAAATGAAACGTATCATAAATGGTGATTGTTGTTATTAATGAAAATTAAATGCTTTTCAACAAAACAAATTGTAATTAAATAACCTGTTATGAATAGCAAAATAAAATACTATATATAATAAGGCAGAATATTATTAACAACATTTGAGATAATCCAACAATAATGTTAAAAATGTTTGTTGTACTCATTATTAATATCAAGAACAGTTGAATGTAATGTTTTTGGTTTTCATTGTTGTAAGAATGTATTGAATTCTCATTACATATGTAACCATTGTGTCTTTCCTTCCATTATTGTTTCCTTCAGAACATGTAAGATAATCTATTATTGTGAACTTGATTTCCTTTTTGGAAATTATTGGTAATAATAATTATTGCAGACAATAAAATCTGGCATTGTTATGTCAGTACACATTGTGGCTTGTACTATCATTTTGCATGGGCATACTGCTGATAATGCCTACAGTTGGCTGAAAACCTCGTTGATGTGGCGAGGCTTTAGTAACCGTTGATCATCCTTCCCAGTAAACACAAAGAGGTCCTCTGTGTGTCCTGACAACATCCTACACCTTCCTAATAGTATTAAGTATTGTTCTGTATGTATGTATATATATATACCTATACTGGATTAAAGAGAGGCCAAAAGGCTAGTAATATGATAGGTAAAAGGATAGACCCCAACAGCTTACCTGAATTGTTGGCCGTTGTGGTATAGAGATAAAAGACAACATATATAAATGACAACACAAGTGTATATATATATACACGTATTAGGGATGTCAAACGAAACGATATAAAATTTTATATCGATAATCCCCCCACCCACCCACCCAAAAAAATATCTCGCCGATATTGCCTTTTAAATTTATACCACAATATGAAATAAGTACTTACTATATATTTGTGCATTTATGCTTCTTTTTTAAATTATTTCTTATCCTTATCGCGACTTATTGTCCAGCCTAATGAAGCACAAATGCGGGGGGGGGGGGGTAACGAGATTATCGTTGACATTCAGTAATATATATATAGTATATTATTATCATACACCAGTACAGCAAATCTGCTCAGCAAACCGCACTGACCAAGTGAACGTGAGGTTAAGCAATTATTTGATGTGTGCACGTATATCCTGGTAACAGGTACTGAGTTCATCATCAATAAGGATATCCTCATAATTTGCTTTTAAGTTTTGAGTGGATGAGGTTGTTAGGAGAGATTACCCACAACATATTTTAATAGGTAGGTCGGTAAATGATACAGATATAGATTTCTTGTAGATTTTTATTTTCGAATCCACTTGCTTCCTGTCAATGGTGTTTAATTATTTGATTATTAATTATTGTTAACGACGTACTCAACAAGGTACCAGTACAAAATATGTTAAATATACTTTGATGGATTAACTTTAGAGATTTGATTGGAGTAAGTGGAATGTGTTATGTTTATATAATGCAAAATGGACTTCTTCCTGAATACCTAGCTGAAAAATTAGTACCTCTGGCAAGTAGGCATGAACACCAAACTAGGAATACTGAAAGAAGTGTTACCTAGAAACACCCAATTTGAACATATTTTGAGAATGATAATAGGTGGTGTTTTATACTTAATTATATTTTCTCTGAGCAGCAGCCGTGTTTCGAGCATGTTTGATAGTACGGCGCTAGAATCGGAAGATGGTACGAGAGAATGGATTTATAAAATTTACAACTCTTGTTCCGCTAGTCTGCTATGATTATTATTTGTATTATTATTTTTTTATTTACTTGGATGGATTAACATTAGAGATTTGATTGGAGTAAGTGGAATGTGTAAAGCCTATTCATACCTAATAGGCAAAGTGTACAGTAATTTCTACCATAATTTTCATGAAAACGTACAGTAGTTCTATATTTTCTACAAAATGAACAAAAAAAGCAATTTGAATTGAAAAACTGATTGCGAAAAATTTCAAAATGGGTTCTTTTTTGCACCAGACCTCGGTGTTGAATCGCTTTAGTATGAGGACAGGAGAATTGTAATTGTTAATTAATACGTTTTAAGCAAAAAGTATGGTATGTAGGTTATTTTTGTCAGGACATACAATATTTTCATTCTTGTCATCTGGCAACACTGGTGCAGGACATCGGCGAACTATGGATAACATTTTTAAAAGAGGACTACATTTTTTAAAATAAGACTAGGCTATACACTTCGTAGATCTTTACAGTTATACATTAGTTACATAAATATATAACTGGGAATTTTACTATTTGATACTGTACGCCAAATTTATCTATATTATTTATTATTTTCATGTTGGCAGTACCATTTAATGTCACAGTAAAGTAAACAAACAATGGCGCTTGACTGAGTTGAATCTAGTAGAAGAAACTCTTTAAATGCTAGAAGTTATAAAGTGATAAAACTAGACACTTTCCATTTCTCCTCGTTGTTTGGGTTAAAAACATTTTAAAGTTTCATGCAATAAGAAGTGAACAATGGCAGATGGTAAGTAGATAGCCTAGGCCTAGGACCTAGCCCTTAGCATTATGGGGATTTGGTGGCACAACCTCTAGATAGCTCAGATTCTAAACTGAGCAAAACTCGCCTGCGAGAAAAAGTAGACCTACACATGTACTTAGGGTCTTCTTCGTAGAAATTTAAGTAGCCTTTAGTATCGGCCCGCGGATCAGCACGAACTTGACTGAGCATGGCACCAAAGTTAGGTTAAGGTTGGCCGAGATCTTAGATCTGTTCGCCTGTCTTGCTAGACCCCTAGGCCTAATCTGCCACAAAGCAGAGAGAGCAGCAAATTACGCTACGTCTGCAAAGCAAGCAGCTGCTAGAAAGAGAGGGCAACACTTTGCTGCCTGACGACAAATCGTCCTAATAAAGCCCGGTAATTGAATTGACGCGATGATTATGATTGACGGAAATCAATAACTTATTATCGTAGATAAAAATTACTTGTTTCGGGTTCGGTATGTTACTTTATGATATACTCTAGATGTTATTTTGGTAATTCTGCCCATTGGGTTAGCGCCTTATTTGCACAAATGCAGTCCCGGAAAGTACTTGAAACACTTACTAATAGACAAATTTATGTTTAAAATGAACCCAAACAAGTTTTGGTGTCCGCTACAACATTCAAAATTACCTTTTTCGATGATCTAAATCAGACGGCAGATGTTCCCATTGTCGCCATGATACTTTTTCTGCCGCCCGACGTTCTGCAGGTCTATCAACGTAAGACCTACCAAAGTGAAATACACTGAAAGTGACTGCCCAAGTGCCTGACATCCCACAAAAAGAAAAAGGTTAGGGGGTCAGGTTATGAAAACATCTTGAAAGTGACTGCTGAGCTGCCTGACATCCCACGGAAGGAAGAAGGTTATTGGGTCGGGTTTTGACAACGGCCTAGAGCGCATGGTTGGCAACACTTCCGGAACGTCAAAGATGGCGATCAGTAGTGGCTGACTAATTTTCTGCCTTCTGTCATCTCGAACACTTAAATCACATTTTCTGTAGGCCTTATAAACTAAATTGAAACATTAAAACTACTTAAAAAATACTTTGTACACCAGATTTAATATTTTTATTACAGTAAATATGAAGAAATTTCATTGTTTATTTAAAGGCTGGTCCACACAGATTTTGAAGACATAATGCATAAGGTTTTAAGACGTTGTTTTAAAAACAACAATGAAAACGTCTTAAAACTAAAACTTTGTGTGAACGCCAGTACGTGTTTCTACTTTCCTATGATCCAACTTTACGACTACGCGTTAAACCTTAAATCGTATGTCTTAAAAATCTGTGTGGACCAGCCTTTACAGCGATGTTTGACCGCGGACCCAATCGGCAGATTTATCGTTATTTTTTTAATGCCCTGACTCACTAGCAAGGAATAATGTCTAGGTTGGAGTTTTGAGATATGCTCTAACACACGTTTTACAAGTGGAATAGTTGTCGTCATGAAAAGAAACCATTCTAACCTTCAAGTAACACGGCACTGGACCGGAAAGTGAAGAAATTAGTGCTTTAATAAATTCGTAATTATTACGGTTACCATACCACAGAAGCAGTAAAACCTCGACATTTCCCGTTGTATATTGATTGTATTGTACAGCTGAGCTGATGGAATGTGCTGAAAATACTTTTGAAAAAAAAAGCACAGACGTAAAAGCATATGACATGTGGTTAAAAGTAAATAATTACCTAATTACCAACCTTTTAAAAGAGGCCTACACAATTTTCCAACTAGATTGCCCAGGAAAAACTGCCATTAGGCTCCTATGTTGTTGCTTCAAATATAGTAGGCTATAAAAACGATTGTAATTTTACAGGGAAGTGTTAGCCTAAATTAAATTAACACAATTATAACTATGCAAAAATAAAATCTAGCTAATATCTTAGTTTAGAAAGTCTTCCTGTTGCTCTTCACAAATTTAATAAATGTAGCCTAATTTATGTTACCTACCCTGTAGAAGACGTAATCAGGCGAAGACTCATGATTGATGGAGATGGGACTGGCGACGACCGTCGATTGAATATGCTAATGAAATCATTCATCAAGTGGACCACTGCTGATGAATCTCCGGAAGAAAGGTGGGTGATTCAGCTCTGCATAAGCATACACAATAGAGAATGTTTTGAAGTAGGCCTACAAGTATTAGGGCCGGTCTTACAATCTCCTAATAAGAAAGTTATTTGTAGCAATTAAGCTATTTGGAGGATTTCAAGGGTTTTGATTGGTGGTTGCCATGGAGAAAACAAGCTATTCGACAAATAAGTAGTTATTAGGACATTGTAAGACTGGACCTTATTCTACTAAATTAGGAGCAACTGTCTGAACTCAAAAATATCTCAGTTTTGATGATTTGGAATAAATCTTCATTTATAGTAGGGATGACTTCGGATCTAATAATTCGGAACCGGATCCTCCCGCGCCAGATCCGGTTCAGAACCGGTTCTTGAACATCTTAATTTTGTAATTACATTTCACCTAAAACAAAACACAAAAGTGAGTGTTAGTCTACGTACGTAATGAATTGTAGGCCTACTCACGCGTGGCATGCTACTACAATCAAAACACTCGCGTAGAGTGATACCAATAGGCCTAAATTACGTGCGATGCTTTGTATTTACATTTTATTCTTTCATTGTGCGGCGTAATGTAACATTATTCGACTAGAACAAACACATTGTTCCCAAAACGGTTTCATCTTTTGCTGTAGTTTGCGAGCATACATATTTAAAGAATAAGATGTAATAATAACCTCACTTAGGCCCTACCTGTTTGTCTTTGACTTTCGTACAATAGTCCCACACAAATGACAAATTCGCTCGTTTCGAGCTACTTGAAGCACTCGTTGTCAAGTGTCAACTAATCACTCACGTTGTTTGCGGCACGAAAGACAGTGAGCTACTGGCGTGCAGTAGGGGTGGGTCGACCGGTCAGCCTACATTAGCAGACAACACCGGCGGCGACGATTGTGGTGGCTCGCTGCGCACTTTTACCAGTATCGTACCGACAGCATTCGAAAAAAATAGAACCGGATCCAAAAAATGGAACCGGATTGCAATTGGGAACCGGTTCCGAACCGGTTTCCGGATATCCGAAGTCATCCCTAATTTATAGTTAAACAAGATGAAAGTTTAACACATTTGTGGTAGGAAAAATTTATTTTATTTTAGAATTGAGGCTTGTGCTATAAGTTACATCTTTTTATCTAGAAGACACTGGCAAAAATATTCTGGGTACATTCCAAAACCTGAAAATGATGGGGTTCCAGCATCAGATAGCACGTCCCAGCGTCACATTTTGGCAAGTGTTACGTAACACCAAGCAAAAAGATGGAGGAAATGCGTGCTAAAAATTTAAAATGAAATTAAAAACCAATGTTCTAATCGTTTCCCAATAATAACAAATACGAAATAAAAGATAATAAAATCCTGCAATGCGTGGTATAAATAACGTTCAAATTATATAATTCCTGACAATTTGATGAGTTTTTAAAATTATTGCATTTTGAAAACACCGCCATGATTTGTGAATGCTGGCAGATGCCCTCGCTCGAACTGGCTGGCTTTTTCATGATGCTGAATATGCTGGCACAGGAGGTTACGGAATGCCCAGCCTATGATATTCAGGAAGTTACGGAACGGCCTCAGCACGGAAATGGCATATTCAGCTAGTTTCGAAACGTAACCATAATGGGCATTTTTACAGGAGTTTGACTTCAAGGGGCATTTAAATTTATGGAAGTGTGGGAAACAGAAAATTATCTAAAACTTTCAACCTTAATACTACGTACCGTTAGGTCCAAATATGGGTGGGCGATGCTAAACGTGTACACTCTTGGCTGTCAGTTTGTGTACACACAAACATGACTTGGTTTGGCAAAAAAAAAACATTCTTTGTCATTTTTTTAACTTTATAAAGTCATCATGCGTCTAACCGCCCAGTAGAGGTACGTCTCCCACTTATTTCTGTCCATGCCCTCCAGCATTTCGTCGGTCACTTCCTTCAGTCTTGCAAATGTGTAAGTGTTGTCTGTCATGCACTCCGTCATTACACAATTTGCATACATCCAATTCGTTGGTTCCCAATCTATGGAGATGTTTTGCCAGCACATAAACATTGCCTAAATATTCGTCTAGAAGTGTAATTGATGAAAGTTGGTTCTACGAGTTCGTGAGATCTTTCATCAATTTCCTTTTTCAGTCAACTTTCGTAACATTGAAAATTTCGTGGCACATCCTTTGAAACCCACTGTCTTGGATGAATAATTATGGCACCAGTGGACATAATATTGTTTCAGGGCTGCTACTCTCCAGCGAATGTATGCACAGTTGGACCAATGCGAGTATTCTATGACAAAGTCCCGTGCAGCATCTTGTATGATCACAAAAGAGCTAGAGAACTACCACCAAGTGGATGCGGCGATTGAAGAAGCCACCGAAGCTGCCAAGAAAGACATTGAGAACACAAAGGCTAAGCTTTTGGAGGCAAAAACTGTTAGGAAGAACCGCATCGAGTACGATGTCTTGGCAAAGGTTATTAACGAGCAACCTGACCGCAAGGAGACCAATGAGAAGTTGAAGCAATTACGGGAGGAACTCCAATCAGTCGAGGTACCGATCTAACTTATTCACATTTGCTCAAAAAGTTGTAACTTGGTGGTTAGAGTTCTTGGTAGTTTTGGGCAAGGTTGTAGGTTATGCGGATGCAGATACGATTGCTTTGAACGAAATGTTTCATGGGTCCGATAATTACTACGTACTGTACTACTAGAGTCATGTACCGTATTTTGACCTAAACCACCAATGACAATGGTTAATAACAATCACAATGACCAACCAGGTCGGCACAGTCGCAATTAGGCCTACTGTACGCACCCTAGGTAGTGTACTAGCTAGGGCCAGCAGTGTCACATTCGACTCTTTACCTATTATGTAATGCAGTGAAACAGTCAATATTTTTGTGGGCAGATGCATAGAAGGTATAGCCTACAGTAGAGAATTAAATGTTACTTTGCTACGTAACTGTAGGCCACTATTCTTCTAAAGTATCTACGGTCACCCAACCATCCTAGTTTTAGTGGGCATGCCAGAAATCTTGGTCTATGATGCATTTCGTCCTTGTGGGACTTCAGACAGAAAGATACACAAGATAAGCTAGCTACACTCAGTTTTCTAACTAAGATAGATGGTAAGTTATGAAAGTAGGTGCCAATCGGCTGGAATGGTATATTAAGTGAGGAAAGGATCCAACAGCTTACCTTCGTGTAGTAAGATGACGGATTTGCGAGTTTGAAGTACACATAAAGACATAATACAAAATATAACGAGACGTTTCGACCGAGGTCTTGCTCACTCGAGTAGCCATTCCAGCCAGTAGCCATTCTTCTCTCGAGTGAGCAAGACCTCGGTCGAAACGTCTCGTTATATTTTGTATTATGTCTTTATGTGTACTTCAAACTCGCAAATCCGTCATCTTACTACACGAAGGTAAGCTGTTGGATCCTTTCCTCACTTAATATACCTAAGATAGATGGTAAATATAACAGCTTCTTTTCTTATGCCCACAATTGGCATCTCTTGCCATCATGTGTTTTGTGGTTAGCCAGTACTCCTGTTCTCTTTGATGCATGCCATTTGGCATTTTGTCCCCATGACCAACCACATTATCATACCTGTAGTAGGTATTTCTATTAGTTTTATTTTGCATTGCATTGTTTTAGCAGTTAAAATAAATATGTTAATTCAACATGCTTACCTACTAGGTACGCGTACGTAGTTTCAAATTTTTTTTTTTTTGTTGCAGAAAGTCAATAAATCCTTGGACAAGAAGTTGGATGTTCGTCGAAAAGAATTGCAAGTACTGTTTTCGTCGTGCCATCGGTTGAAACAAATGATTGATCACGCTTGTGAATTAGAAAAGGATAATTCATCAGAAGAATCGGATGGTGAACAATCACAAACCAACATGGAAACAGAGGGGATTGCAGAATAAGATACAAAATAAGTGTTGATTGAAACCTGTATTATAACAAAAGCTCATTTTTTAAATATAATATTACCTTCAACATTTGTTTTTTTGACTGTTGTTAAGTACAAAATAAATCATGTTCCTGTCACCTACCAAGTTTGATGTGAAATTTAGTCGTGCGTGCAACATGGCGCATTGTTAGGGATATTCGGGTATTGCGTTCAAGTGTTTGTCCTTCTTTGTATGTCCCGCTACATTGGTCAAGATTTACTACCGGTGGGATACAACTAATTATGTCGCGATCAATCTCGGCTATAGTGTGAAGATACTTTTGATACATATCGTCTTGGAGTACCAGCAAGCTACGACGTTCCAACAACAAAGACAACACCTTTTCTCCCGATGACTGGTCCCCTTCAGGTTGTTTGTAAAAGTCCAGCATTGCGTGCGATCCACAGCTGATGGTTGTTACAGTCGGGTAAAATAGTGGTCCATCTAGATGAGGCTGAAAGAGAAAATGGAGTTGCTTGTGCTTTGTGGGGAGATTGTAATCCTCAAGTTTTTAATCATATGAGTTTTTATTTTTTAACTTTGAAAATTTAAAACTATCTTCGATATGATACAGTACTGGCATAAAACGTAAATGGCGACGTGACCTTGGAGCTCAATGATAAACATGGGTAATAAATGGTACCATATAATGTTAACAGACTAGATCGACATTAGACAAATACATGAGAAAGTAGGTTATAAATTACCTATCTGCACGATAGGTAATTTATAACCTATCACCTATCGTGCAGATAGGTAATTTATAACCTACTTTACTAATACTCCTGGTTAGCAACACTTTGAGCATGTATATTTAAGATTATGTGCATACCTACCATTATTCCTTGACCAGGAAGGTATTCGTTAACAAGGACATGATTAGGAGCTTTGAGGTCTTCAAATAGACCCAAACGTCCAACCTTTTCAGTGTGCGTACTCAACCACTAGAAAAGATAACTTTTTATTAGTAAGAAGTTTGTTGGTGACTTAAATTTAGGCTATTTTAATTTTAAGCACAAAAACATACAATATCAAAGGGTGCATATTAATATAGGCTTTAAGCTCGTCTCGTGGCAGGAAAATTCTCCGACATTTCTTAGGAAGGAAGTAAGACAAGCATTGAGATAGCCAACGGTTTAGCTGTGGTCGCTTAGCCGGTTCCCATACGAACACCGAAGTTAAGCAACCTCGGGCTAGGTCAGGAGGTGGATGGGTGACCACTCTCCTCTGAAACACTAGTTACCGTTGGTTAAAGCAGCTTGGAGGGTTCGAAAGCTTGTGTAACAGCTTCGTTCTTCTCGTCAACTGCTCGGCAGTCCAGGTTAGTGGAGGAACCTATATGACTGGTCAAAGTTACACCGCCCTTTCGGATGGGACGTAAAGCCCTCGGTACTTTTTGACAGGAGTAGGCTATGTGCTGGTACCAGGCTTCCCCTCCTCCCTTCCTCATTATCATTCATCACTCATCAGGCTAAAGACCTAGCATTGTGCCCTACACTGGCCTTAATTACAGTAAAGTAAAGTGATCAGTGATATTCTTTGTACTGTAGCCTACTCCATACACTTGCAACATGCCCCGTATAATGTTGAAGGGCTATCACAGCAGCCATTAGGTCTACCTGCAATGCCACAAACAGTAGTACTGAATATTCACTTTTGTCCCTCGAGGGTTCCTCTAATTTGCAAACAATATAGCACGTTGGCCTACCCAGTCTGATACATCCCTAGTGCAATATGGTGATTTCCGAAACAGCTGTTGTGTAATTTAGCCATCATACATGTAAGGCCTACTTGTGTCATTTTAGTGGATGGAAGTAAGGGGAGTGATGGAGGAAAAGGAAGCAAGAAAACCAGAGAAGAATGAGAAAAGGAAAGTGGGTGTTGGAGAAAGGGAGGAAGAAGGAAAAAATGGGAAAGGAGGGATGGAGGAAGAAATGAGTCTTTAGTCACCGGCTTACGACCAACAGCGAGGAGGATAATCAACAACAACATTAATTTTGATGAAAAAAATATCATAGCTTGCAATGCTGCAAAACAAAAGGCAGAAACCTGCAAATAAACATATCATAACCTAGGTCTAGATCGGGAACCTGTATGTATTCCTTACCGAAACAGCACGAATCGTAGGCTGGCAGACTCGAAAGATCGCAATCACAATCCATAAATCATGAAAGAGTTAACTAGATTGTTGCTTATGGCACGGTTCACAACTATGTCGCAATGTGACAATCAGGATTGTGATGGGGAAAGTGTTCATATTGTGGCGTAAAAATAGGCACTTGTTCATTATTTCATTTTTACTTTGTTTTATTTAATTGCGTGATTTATGGATACTTTACGGTGACACGGTGTGTTTCTTAACAGTTGTCGTCACCGTAAAGTATGCGCTGTGCTCGGCTATTTCGTCAGTCTTGTTCGGTTATAATTTCCTGTTTGTGCAGCAACTTTGCTGACTGCTCGGTTCAGGAGGGGGCTGGTTCGTTGACTTCGTCAGTGAGCCCTGGTCCCACTCTTTCGTGATTGCCACGAGAGGGGGTCGAACCGAGTAGTTTCATTGGTAAATTATGACTGGGGTATGACGTAGGAAAGTCTAGGTGCGAGGGTTCACGGGTATTATTCGGGGCATTCAACCATGGAACGGAAGAGAAGGTAGACCCGTGCCTAGGTGGAACGGTGGAAAGAACGACGGAAGACCCAGAGGGAAGGACATGGAGGCCGATCGTGGACCTGGACGACGGAGCCAAGCCACAACACGGGGTCGGAGTCAGCCACCGAGGTATAGGGGTTACTACAGCTACCCTCTGGGTAGGCAAGTTTTTTATTTTTATTTATTTGCCTGTCCATTAATACATGGACCTGGAATGCCCATAGACAGATTCGCCATAACTCAGCCACGTAGGATAAATGTTTAATTCTAATAAATTGCGGTTCCTCTATTGTTTGAACCAAAGTCTCGTCAATCTAAGACCTAAACTGCCTGAATTGGTATGTCCTAATCCCTATGATGTGAGAACCACCCCTAGAGCTACGCCCCAGTATTTCTACGGGTCCGTCGACTTGGGAGTCCGTGGGTTCGAGGCCGGGCCGACGGAATTGGATGGATGTCACGGTAGGTTCTCGCTATCTAACAATATTTCTGTGGTTGGGACCACGATGCCGACAATTCTGGTTAGGGCTCTTTTTTATGAAAAAGCGTAGGGCCTAGGTCGGATTTTCTTTTCATTTCATTTATTAGCCTCTTTAAAACTCGCGGTTACGTAGATTCTCGTTGAGCAAAGTAGATGTACATAACCCAAAGCATGTACCCTCTAGATCTACTTCCTTGAGCGAATCAGCACCCAGACATTACCTGAGGTAACTTCTCCGCTATCATTCCTTTTGGATGAGGGATGCCTCCCCAATTCTGTAGTCTTCGATGGGCCAGTTGGGTCCACTTTGGTTTTGGGGCAGAGTTGATATTGTCTATAAGACGACTTTCTTCTTCCACATTTATGTATTCTGGCACATAAAACACAGTTTTTGGCGCCTGGAGATAAAAATGATTTTTAGTAAGTAAGTAAGCTTTTTATTTGCCTGTCGATTAATAGCCTAGGCCTACATGGTACAAATAGTCATCGTTTTTTTAGGTTATGGGCTGACAATAGATGTAATCCGTACTAATCATCGTCACACAAAATAAAAACAGAGCTAAGCCTAGGCCTACCGTACCCCCAAAACGCGATACGTTTCTAAATCAATTTCCATTTTGCAATGCAAAAACCGAATGCAGTAGACGGCTGTCAAAAACACTCAGCACATTCAAAACAACCATCAAAGGGCGCTTCCGAGTCGATCGAATCCAACTCGTTTTGCGTTCGCGAACTCTCGGGAAAGTGATCCGACAATATTTTGGCGCGAATTTGAATCAACGGCAATGACTGCAAAAGTAGGGTTATGGGGCTACCACGGCGACCACGGTCACGTCACGCGCCAATATTTATTTTCGCAAGGGCCGCAGATTTGTCTACAAGACGTGGTTCCTTGGGTTTGGTATTATACCTCATTCAAAAAGTAGTTTGAATCCGCGCCACAAAGTACTCGCCCAAAAAATGTCCGTTCGCGAACCATCAATGACCGAGTTAATCCATCACGTGATTACGATGGATCCAGTTGACTCGATTGAGTTGTTTGGATGAAGTTGGCTTATATCTTATCGACATTACGAAATATGAAATGTATCTGAATGTATGAAAAATATTTAAACAGAGCAAAATAAGTCACTATGCGATTAAATTCCTTTTCAAATAAACATCAAAAGTCATCATCCTCCCAAACTCACCGGTCCCACCAAACATGTACAATACATTCACGCCATATTTGAAAAGTATATTCCAATTCAACCTTGTTTTCTGGAATATTTTAATCAGGATATTAATGTGATCAATTACTTACGTACTTACAAAAAAAACAGTATTGTACGATACCTTTGCACCACCAACCAGCCTTCGGTGCTTTATCTTTGTGCCATGAACCATCTTTTTATTAAACTAGGAAAACGCTCTGTTTGACGCGTTGATAAGCGAGCGCGTCAATATCTACGAACTTTCTGGCGAAAAGTTTTCAATGCTAATACGAACAACAATTAACAACAATTCAAGAATGCGCATTGCAAAAATTGTTCTTATTTCCATGGCTATTATACTTTCTGACATTGTTGTATGCAGTGCAATGTGCGTTGCTAAGAATTTTCGTGGTCATGTTTTCAACACGGTCCGCCACCGTTACTAACACTTATTGACAGCAATAGAAATGTAATTTCTGCCTCTAATACGTATCGGATCGCGTTTACATTAGTATATTCGTGACCGGACAAAAATTTGCTATAAGATAGCCACCTCACATTTTGCCGTTACTGCGTTTTAGAAAAATATTTTCGAGTAACTTTCGTGTAACTTTGCCAATACTTATCAGATCGCCATAACATTAACATATTCGTGACCGGAAAAATCTGTAAAAAAATCTGGCTATCTCACATTTTGCCGCCATTTTGTTTCAGAAAAATATTTTGCAGTAACTATGGTGTAACTTTGTAACTTTTCGAACGATTTTGCCTCAAAACTATACACCTTCAATCCACATCGAGGCTTGTGGATGGTCCAAATTTCAAGTTGATCGGACTTTCCGTTCGACCGCTATCGACAGACATAAAAACAAAAAAAAAAAAAAACAAACAAAAAAACAGAATGAAGTGCCATAAGAGTCAAGTGGAAACGCTCGCTTCGCTCGCTTAAAAACAATGTTGCAAGTCAGCTGGAAGGTTCGCCCCCCGTGGAAAAATATACTTCTAACGCCCCTGATGGCATGATGCATTGTGTAATTACTTGAACCTATTCTGAAGTCCTAAGTGATTCCTTGATGGTGCCTATGTGTACATATTGTACAAATTCAGGAAGGGGTATCACTATCAATAAAGGTATACCATTATAACTGTACATACAAACGACTGTTTGACCACTGTCCAACAGCCGTTTGTGCAGGGGCGTCGGAAGTCTATTTTTCCAGGGGGGGGGGGGGCGAACTTTCCAGCTGACTTTGCAACATTTTGTAAAAATAGTAACATGATTCATGGCACAAAGTTTAAAGCACCAAAGGCTGGTTGGTGGTGCAAGGGTATCATTTTTTTTTTTTTTTTAAAGAACGTAAGTAATTGATCACATTAATATCGTAATTAAAATATTCCAGAAAAGCAGGTTGAATTGGAATATATACTATTCAAATATGGCGGGAATATATAGTTGGATATGTTTGACTATGCTGTGAGACCTCTATGGTGAGTTGGGGAATAGTGAATATGATGATGTTTGATGTTTATGTGTGAAGGAATTAAATAGCGTTTCGACTTATTTAGCTTTGTTTAAATAGTTTTCATACATTCAGATACATTTCATATTTCGTAATGTCGATAAGAGTTCTCGTATATATTGTGTATTTGTTTGTATGGCTGTACTGATAATATGTATAAATAGCAATACATTATCGAAGTAGATAATAAATTAATAATAAATAATAGTTTGTTTATAGATACATAATAACAGTATGCCTAATGTTATAACTTATAATCATTGGAATAATATCTAGATAGGGCAAAGTTATGTGAAATATTTAGTCGGCTACTAACATATTTTCACCATGCAACAAACAATGGGAAGACTGGATGACATGGATAAAAAAAACAAGATAGTAGCTACTTAATATTTCATAACTCAAATGAAAAATAAAGTTAACTATTTAACAACGTAATTTTCAAAATACGTAAGACTTTACTGTTCTTTTGTATCAAATTATAGTATATACTATATTTATTGATGAAAGGTGCGGAACACTTTACGATGCTCACTCGTTTTGTTCACAAACTCGGAACATATTTTATTTATAATAATAATTATTATTTTTATTATTTTATTGAATGTTATAGTGGGTTAACGCCTAAGTGTGGGAACTCGCGCCCTCGCATCGCTCCTAATGTTTAGCAGTAAACGCTACCGGAAGACAGACATGCAATCTCGGTCAAAACGGACGAAATGTCAAGTATATCCATGAGTATAGAGATAAGAGACCTAACTTAATTTTAACTCTAATTATTATTTTAAATCATTCATCAATCTCGGGCCGGTACCAAATGGCGTTAACATATTATACGGAAGGGACGCAATGTCAACCATGTTATGTTAAGTATTTCAATGGTTACTATTTTAACTTCACTCGTTACTCTCTTAAATTATAGTAGGCTATTGTTCACATTTACAATTTGTTAAAATGTCATTAAGCCGAGTCGTCATTGTCATTAAGTGTTTATGTAATTAAGCTTAGCAAGACAAATATTTTCTTATGATGTGCGGCATCATGGGCGTCTGTCAAAAACGTTTTCATGCTACACGTATTTTGATGTGTAAACAGATTATTACCTGCATTAGATGACGACGTCAAAATATCACTCATTTTGCCTTCGGTCCTTTCCACGACCACATCATAACAAATCTTTTGTTTCTTAAAAAAGCTCAGTATATCGCTCATACGAACAGTCACACACTCAAAAGTACATCTCACTTCCATCACAACTGCCTTACAATCATAAGTAACAATTTCCTCCACCACCCCAACATTGCTCGAGTTTGCCCAACTGCTTTTACCCATTTCTTGGTAAACGATAATTAAACAAGAGAATGTGCAGGAGTAGTGTTCAACAAATCCCTTGTGTGAAACATACCGCCCGCCCACAGAAAGGCCACCGCCGTCACCGCCGGCGCCGGTGTCAGCTTATGCACTCTCTGGCAGGTAGAAGGGAGTGCAGCATGTGACGTGAGTCATGATTCAGGCCAACGACCATTTGAGATTCAATATCCAAATAAAAATTTCCTTCATGAACGGAATTTCCGTAAGTTACCATGCAGCCAGCCTCTGAAATCGCTTGAAGGAATAAGTGGAATCTGTACTCTAAAATGCATTTAATTCATATTGGCCATTTTTTCAGGGGGGGGGTGAGATGATACTCTCGCCCCCCTGCCCCCCCGGTTCCGACGCCCCTGCGTTTGTGCCAAGTCTTGTCAAGATGGCCATTATGTTTATTGTTTACCGAAGGTGATTCGTTTAGATGGAGTAGTAAAACAGGACATCAATGTGGTCACATTTTTGTGGGCCAGTAGTACTTTACAAAATACAAGTTTTAAAAATAAATTACATTTAATGAATTCAATGACATGTACATAATATCGTCTTTCGTCTCCTATGGTTCTAAATCAATATAAGAAACTTACCATAAAAACAGTTTTAATACACATTCAAATACATCATTATTTGAGAACACTCTCGTGAATGGATACGTTGAGAAATCAGCTCACCAAGTGAGAGACTTGGGAGACTCAATTCACAGTCGAGGTTGGTTAATTTCTGTATTTCACATTATTATACAGTAGGAACTCACTATTTCCTACAAATCTTGGAACTGGTTGTTTATAATTATTAGTCTCCACTTCAATATTAACTCGTTCTTAAAGAACTAACATGGGTGATGAATGATTTGTAAAAATGGGTTATATTCAAGTTTCTAGTTGCCTTTAACTTAGTTTAAATATCAAACCAGCATACTTATGGCTGCTTAAGTTGGTAGTGTTGCCATTTGGGCAAGATTCACAACTCTAGTAAGCACTATGCAATCAATTCCCTATCCCCATCCTTGATTAAACCATACAGGTTTGGTCTCCCAGTCTCAGACTTTTCTAGCGTAAGATGTGCATTTTGGATGGGGATCCCCCCACAATAGCGTCGCAGATAATCTTTTGAAAAATCTGATGGCGAAGTGGTTTTAATGTGTTTTAGAAGCAGTTAAGGTGCTTTGCTGAAAGGGATACACCCCCCCCCCCCTCCAAAAAGACACGTGTTTATGGTGCCAATACAATTTCAAAATAATTTCACTAATCAATATTATATAAAAATTACTAGCCTATATTATTACAACTTAGACTCTATACAATTTCACCTATGGGAGTGTTTCCTGACTAAATAAACAGCTGCCTCCACAAAACAACGTCACAGTAGCGCTACTCCATCGGTTCGAACGCGTCGACGTGCACGGCCTCTACCTTGACCTGTTGCACAAACAACATGGCCGCCGGGCGTCCCGACGTCCGCGGCACGGGCATGTCGGGATGATGTCGAGAGTGATGTCGCTTCAGGTTGCCCGACTGAGTGAACGTCTGCGAACAGACTGCGCAACCGTAAGGCCGCTCGCCCGTGTGAATGTACAGGTGGTTCTTGAGGTCGTGCGCGACAAAGAACGACTTGTTGCACAGCTCGCAGGTGTAAGGTCGCTCGTTGGTGTGGCTGCGACGGAGGTGGTCCCTCAGCTCGTACGGCTTGCGGAAACCTTGAATGATTTTTACACTTTTAGCAACTTATATTTCACAAAGATAATGAATGAGAATGTATTTGTTCACCTCTTTCAGCTATATATACCTAGTAGGGATGTCATGGGGTACCCGAGTTACCCGAATCCGTTTCTAGGATTCGAATTTTTATCGGGTAAGTAGGCCCTAATATTTGTAAAAAATAAAAAAAATATTATGCGACGATATTTCACGACTATTTCCCGAACAGCTACAGTGAATTCCTGCTTGGGGCCGTGCCAAGCCGGCCACTCTTTTACTATACGCCGTGATTACTGCAGGCGAGTGCCGAGATGCGATCAACAATACCCTAGCTCACCCTTCCCGCGCCAAGTGGCCGCTCTTCTTCCCACCGCATGTCTATAGCTATATCGTACCTTTGTTGCAGTAATGGCAGATCCGCGGTTTGGCCCCTTCGTGGACGGCACGGTGCATCTCCAGCTCGGTTTGTTCGGCAAACTTCCTGTGGCAGATGTCACAGGCAAACGGCTTCATTCCTCCCGCGTGCGTCTTCATGTGTCGGTACTTGTTGGACAGCTGGGTGAAGGTCATCTTACAGATGCTGCACGAGTAGGGTCGCTCGCCGCTGTGGATCCTTTCGTGAACAACCAGACCGCTTAGCTGGTGGAAACCTGGCAACATTGTCCTCTACTATATCCGTGTCGTTCCCCTCGTATATTGTATACCTACCTTGTTATAATTTAGTTTAACTTTCAATACTCGTGATGTCTTAATGACATTATTATGAGTGCAATAAGAAAATCTTATGAATAATGAATGTAACATGCTCATTTTAATTGTGAGAATGCAAAATAAAATAAATAAAAAAAATAATACAGGAGGCCTAATCCAAAAACCATCTCGGGTTCACATTGACTCACAAGCATCAAATTGGTTAAGATGTTAACAACAAAATACAATACACAGCAAAATGTATTTAAATACAAGATTCCATCGCTCAAATTAATAAATTCAATTACGTAAACACTTGATTGAGAGGTACGCCAAGTCATTTTGTCAAACACTTATCATAAAACAATCAACTGGCAGCAAGTTATGTATTAGAGAAAATTGTTATAAAAATTGTCAACTTACCTTTGGAACAGATGCTACAGAGGTAAGGTCTTTCGTCGGTGTGTGATCTGATGTGTTTCTCAAGGTCCGACGGCCGAAAGAAACCCTTCCCGCAATGCTCGCACGGATACGGCCAGTCGCCCCTGTGCTTCCGCTCGTGGTTGAGCAGCGCGCCCTTCTGCGAGAACGAACGCGTGCACAGGCTGCACAGAAACGGCCGCTCGCCAGTGTGGACGCGCGCATGGTTTCTCAGTCCCGCCCGCGTGTTGAACGTCTTTCTGCACGTCTCGCACGGGTACTTGCGCTTCTCGCCCCACCTTGCGCGCCCCTCCGCGACCGCCTCCCCCGTCTCGACGTTCTCCCCGTCTCCGTCCAGACGTGACTCCGTCCCTTCGATGTCGGGGCACTGTCCGGCCTTGTAATGTTCGTTCAGGTCGCTCGCGGCCACAAACAGTTGCTGACAGTCGTTGCACTTGAAGCGTAAGCCTTGCTCGACTAGAGCTTCAAGTTCGTCTTCGTTGAGGTGCTCCTCGCTGATGTCGATTTCCCCATAGTAAACGGACCCCGCCTCGTTGCCTTCTTCATGACGAGGGAGATTCACCTGCAGCATTGCTTCCGGCTCAATATATTGGGAATTGGAATCGATAATTTCTTCTAACTCAGAATAGACTTGTTCTGAATCACTGCTACCACTATTCGCTTCATCTATGGATTTATCTTCTGCTTCTACGTCTCCTTCAGTCACTCTTTCTTCAGTCACTTCTGGTGCTTGACTTGTCAGTTCATCTTCGCCATCTTCCAACGGTTGGAAGTCTGTTCCATCTTGCATTTCCTCATTGTTACAACTACGTTTAGCACGGATCTCATTTGTGTTACTACTTCCATCGTTTGTAATAAAGCTGGAATCGTTTTTAGAAGGCTCACATATTGCATGTTGTTTTTCATGAACAGCATAGTTATCAGGTACATTTTCTAAGGCAAGATCAATGTTGATTTCTGTGCCGCTACGCAAACTTTCATCGAGCTCAATCCTTCTGTTCCTACTTTGGTCTGACTTAATATTTATATCGTAAGAAATCTGAAAAAATAATAATACAAGTGTTCACCAATTTAGTCTACTTTCAATCATATTAACAAAAGCAAATGTTAGAACCTTCCTCCGACGTTAAATAAAAACACTTTCTTTTCAATAACTCAAGATGGCTTTATTTTAAACACATTAATACATAACTTCACCGTTTACTCGCACTCAACTCAAACCTCCTCAAAACCACCCCTCTTCGTACCACGCCATCTTCTCTCCTCCTCTCTCGTCCACTGCCTTCTTTCTTTACCACCACTAAGATACTTTGCACCAGACGTGCGCGCTAAATTTAAACTATAGTAATAATTATGATCTCACACTCGGCCATCCTACTATTTAATTGACCTCAATTAACCTAGAACTTTCAATAAGTAGTTTTTGAACTTGACTCTTTAACTAATGAATGACAAACATTTTATAATAAACTACTCCTGTATTTTAAGAAAAGGAACAACACATAATCTTAGACAAAGTCCTTAAGGAAACGCGGCTTTTGAATTTGACGTTTTGGCCGCCCTAAATCTAATGCTACATCTACTTCGTCGTCTTCAATTTGTTCTTCTTCGTCATCGTCTTCATCTCGTAAGCCGTCATCCTCGCTTGGTCGATCCTTACTGCCCCAGGATTTCAATTGGGAAATATGCGCAGTAGTGGCATACAGCCTGTCCTTATCTCCTTGGTACAATTGAGTAACCCGGTACGTGTCTGAAGGTAGGACTTCTGTCACTATCAGAGGACCTCGGAACTTAGGCTGTAGTTTGGTCGGCTCGCCTGTGAGTTCTGGAGCTCTACGCATCACCACGACTTCTCCCTTGTCTAGTTTCAAGGCAGCATGGTGCTTTTTGTCGAAATATTCTTTATACACGTCCTGCTTGGCTTCTATGCTCGCCCTTGCTTCGTCTTGAAGGGTCCCGACAGGTTTCCACTCCTCATTTCTCGGACAATCTACTAACATACGCAGACTTCCATCCTCAAAGCGTGGCTTGTAGCCGTGAAGGAGCTCAAACGGCGTTTTATCTGTTGTCTTGTTGATGGAGGTATTTATGTCTTGCTGGATCTTCTTAACCTTCGCGTCCCAGTCTCGGTGTTGAGGGTCAGTCATAGCGATAGCTATGACAGGCAATACGGTTCGATTAACTCGTTCCACTTGGCCGTTCGCCCGTGGATGTCGAGACGAGTTAAACGTGTGCTTGACACCGTTTTCTGAGCAGAATTCCTCGAACTTCTTTGACGTAAAGCACGTACCCCGGTCAGAAATAAATCGCTCCGGTAACCCTCGTTCTCCAACAAACTCCCTTAAGTACTTTAAAACATTCTTTGTCGACGTGTCTCGTGCTGGGTACAGGTGTACAAATTTTGTCAGGTTGTCCACAACGACTAACAGTTCCTTATTACCCTTCGAACTTTTAGGAAAAGGTCCGAGGTGGTCCAGATGAACAATTTCAAAGGGGCGCCTTCCCGGAGGAATGGGGTGCAGCTGCCCCGCTCGCTTACCACTCGGTATCTTGTTCATCAGGCAGTCGAAGCACCTTGAGATATGACTCCTAACGTAGCGCTTCATGTTGCGAAACCAATATCGTTCCTTGATTTTTGCAACAGTGCGATCCACCGCAAAGTGGCCCGCAAGATCATGAAACTTGATCACTATACCTTTTCTCATAGAGTCTGGCAACACATACAGCCACCTATCTTCCCCGTTATTGGAGACTTTTCTGAAAAGCCTTCCATCTATTAGTGCCATGTCCTGAATCTCGTTTTTCCTGGTTGTCCTCTCTTCAGCTGGCTTTTCAAGTGTCTTGATTATACTGAGAAGCTTCTCATCTCCACGCTGCATCATGAGTACTTGGTCTGCTACCGACATCGTCAGGAGAACATCAAGTCTATCACTGATGATCTCATCCATAGTATCGCTGGCTTCGTCGACTGGAGCACGACTAAGTGCATCAACATGTTGAATCTTGTCGCCTGGTCGATGCTTCACCTCGAAGTTGTACTCTTGGATTAAATCAAACATCCTAGCCACAATAGGATTAAGGGTTTTCTTTTCGTTCAGGTAAATCAACGATTTACAATCCGTCACGATTACGAACGAAATCCCAAGTAGGAATGAACGCAATCGCCCAATGGACCATACCATTGCCATCAATTCGAGCCGACTGCTGTGGTAGTGGCGCTCACACTCGCTTGTTCGTTTGCTTCCGGTAGTCGACCACTAGTCTACTTTCCCCACTTTTCTTGCGTACAAGCAGTACCGGACTAGCGTACGGGGACCTAGTCTCACTTATGATACCACTGTCCTTCCATTCTCTGACTATGCGTTTAATCTCTTCGCGTTCGCTTGCAGTAGTTTTGTACGGTCGGCTCGTTACTGGCTTACTGCCCTCCTTTTCGATGATGTCCATAGCGACTACATCAGTGCATCCTAGTTCGTGAAGATCCTTAGCAAAACAGTGTCGGAACTCATTTAACAACTCTAAAAGTTCAATGGATTGTGCATTTGTTATGGTTTCGCCTACGTTAAGGTCTTCTAGGTGTATTGGTTGCTTTTTCTTCGTTGTGTTGCTATTGCACTGCAACAGCATCTCCCCATCGTTTGCCTCTGTCTCTTTCCTCACGTCGCAACTCTCAATAGTGTCAACTACGTCCTTGCTCGTCGCGTCTCCATTCAACTCGGTAAGTATTACCTCTTCCGCCTTTCCTAAACATTGACCTTTCTTAAGTCGTATGTCTTCTCCGTAGGATCCATAAACCGGTATCTGGGTCTCACCATTATTTACTTTGAAAAGACTTCCCAGTGACTTCTCGTTATTGTCGGGTGACATGATTATGTGCGAATCGGGTCCTGCGTTTACATGTACATTGACCCAATTAACAACATTCTGATTCAGTGTTGTGTCGCTTTTAACCGTGACCTTAAGTTTAGCTGGCGTAGCGTCCACAACAAGACTTGCGAACGGCTCTTCGTCGCGATAGCCCAACTTCAAGGTATCATCTATTTTTAGGTATGCTACATGTGGTTGGTCTATCCACGACCGCCCTACAAGCAGATCTGATGGCTGTACAGAATCTGGGACCACCAACAGAGTGACCCGTCCACAGATGTTGTCTATTTCTAGGTTGACAGTCACACGTCCCAAGGCGGTCAATACTTCCTTGGTCGTGCTGCCGAACCCGAATAAAGGACTCGCATCAGAATCAATTTCCAATTTTGCTTGCCTGGCTGCTGACTCAGTTATCGTACATGTTGAGCAGCCTGTATCGATTAGGGCATTTAGTGTGACCCTCCCATTTAACTTAGCATCCTTCATGTACTTAGTGATACCTGCTCCCTGATTGCGACACGTGCTCTCACTAATAACATTGACAGTCGTATTTCCTTGTGGTACATTACGTGACGTTTCCGTGCAGAAACGCTGGATATGGCCCGCCTTGCCGCAACTATGGCATACAGTCTGCCTTCTTGGCATTGGACAGTCCCTAGAGATATGGCCAAAACAATTGCAGTTAAAACATTTTGGCTCACCTTGGTCATTTCTTGTAACTACTCCCCTAGCCTTGTCATACCTTGGACGTTGCTCTGCTACTTGTTGATTTTGTATTGGCTTTTGTTGACTGACTACTGTATCTTCATTTTTCACCTGGTGTATGGATGATTGTCTTTGAGTTTGTTGTGTTGGTTGTGATGGCTTCTTCTGTGCTTCTCTTCTGCTATGGATTCGATCTGCCCTTTCTCGTTCTATTTCTTCAAAACAGCGTACATCCCTTAACAGTTCATCTTCATCGAAGTGTTGTTTCGCCATTAATACTCCGCTTAGCTCTCGGGACCACAGTCCAATCAGTAGTTGTCGCTTCGAGTCCTCGAAATTCAGCCTGAGATCTCTACACAATCGTATTTTCTCGTGAAAATAATTGTTAGTATTTTCACCCCTCAACTGGTGTCGCTCGTTCATCTTTTTCCATCGTTCTGGTACGCTCATTCCAGTATCCCCAATAAACGTTTTCTTAAACTGTCGTTTAAATTCGTCCCAAGACGTAAACTCCTCATGTCGAGCCATGTACCAATGGTGGGCTGCCTTTGTAAGGTGGGACCGTGCAGCCTCCAGCTTAAATGCATCTGGCCAACCATGAAGGTGAGAGGTCGTCTCCAGCGCTTGCAACCAGGACCCACCTGTCCCTTCCCCATCAAAATCTCCAATATTTTTAGACAAGTCCGGCATAATGTGGTAGGCATCTTGTCCAACTGATTGAGCAGCATGAGATGGGTTTGTCCTCGATTCCGACTCTCTGGACAACAGCAGTCTCATTATGGTTTCATCCCTCTGCCTGTTCTGCTCTAGCATTTGCATAAGTATGGCCATCATAGGGTTGTCGCCAATGGCTGCATTTTGCTGAGTGTTTAAACTAGCAGCACCTACTTCATTATTAATGTCAGGCATATTAGTGCTATTAGCGCCAGGCTCACTGGACCTACCTGTTACATCAGTAATTTCAGCCTCGACATTATTAATTCCACTGCCAGCGTTAGTGTAATTAAATCTTTCCATTTCTACTTCTTTCAAAAATCCCGCTCTACACACATTTGTTATTTTGTACTACCAACAGTCAACTTAGCTGTCAAAAGTTCAATGCTCTCTCGCGTTGCCAACTTAAAACTTCTTCCCTTCCAAGCTCCTTGATATTCGTCACTGCACTGCCCGCATAACACTTCTTTTCTTCTAAGCTCTTTGGTTTCCGTCACTTCCGGAAGGAAAATGGCCGTCTATTCCGTAAGCTTCGCGCCTAAAAGAGCCCGCACATGTATCCCAGAAAATAAAATATTATAAATCGTAAAATATATCTTTGTCCCGTTCCATGAACAATCTCAAAATACTCGCATCGTACAGAAATCGATTTTGACGTACTATCGATTTATCACTTTCACATATAAAACGCAATTTTAAGTTCTATTGTACGTTCTAGAATGTTCCAAGTTCACTGCACCTGTTCAAGGACGTATGCTCACAAACTACCCCTATTCTTCTCGTCAAGATTCGTGGCGGTATCCCACTTCTGACTTGTTAGAACCTTCCTCCGACGTTAAATAAAAACACTTTCTTTTCAATAACTCAAGATGGCTTTATTTTAAACACATTAATACATAACTTCACCGTTTACTCGCACTCAACTCAAACCTCCTCAAAACCACCCCTCTTCGTACCACGCCATCTTCTCTCCTCCTCTCTCGTCCACTGCCTTCTTTCTTTACCACCACTAATGGCGTATTCCATTGGTATGCACTCAGTGCGCACCGAGTTGGTTGAAATGACGTCATGCACCGCACCAGTTTTCGCCGAGTGCAACTCCCAATGGAATACGATCGGTAAAAGCAGTGCAACTATTTCTGCGCCACTTCTCTCGTTTTTAAAATGGCGCATTACATTTTCAAAGCTTTCGTTACAAATAATGATTATACAATAATAGAATCCGAAGATGGAATTATGTGCCAAATGATTGATGATGGTAAGTAACGAAAAGTAAACATTTCATATTAAAACAAACTAGGCCTATAAGCCTAGCTATTTGGCATCACACGCCTTGAATAGGGTAGGCCTAGGTTGTAGGCCTAGGCCTACCTCGTTTACATTACTGCAGTTGCTACGTGCGTAATAATACCAGGGTAAGTCATGAGCGTTCACACGACACAAGAGTTACCATCGTACCAAAGAAGGCTAGTTCATCTACCTTCCATTCCAACAGGAGCACCTAGGTTAGTGCTGAACAACAAACATAAACAGTCAACATAACCTTAAAATTCCACTCTGCCAAACTGACAGTGTAGGTCACGGTAATATGGATTTGACTGCATTAATTTGATGAGACACAAGCTCTCATCGTTGCAAAAGTTTGTGGCCATTCAGATTTCCTCAATATGCAAGGAATTTTTGTGGACATGCAGCTACACAGGCACACACGCAACAAGTAAGGTTATGATACAATTACCAGGGTAGGCAACTTTGTGTGTTCACACCACAAAATTTTACAAGGGTTAACCTGTCTACACGCGTAAATTACCCGAGTAAGATTTCGTACCTGCGTAGCAACTTTCTAGCGTTCACACACAGAAATTACTCACGTAATTTCACCTACCCACGTAATATGTCGGTAATGTAAACGAGGTCTTAGGTCAAATCTTTGGTTAGGTCTTCCGATGATCTAGGCCTAGCCCAAAGATGTTGTGAGCCCAGCCTGTGTAGGGCCTAGAACTAGACCTACAATATTTTGTTGTAAAATTATCGCTTTGCATGTCGACGCCTAGGCTACTGGGCGATGTAGGTCATGGCTAATCAAGCATTTTGTATTACGTTTGCAGGGGAAGAGAAAATAGTGCCAGTTCCTAGAGAGTTGCTGGAGTCAGCTGGTATTTTACCACAAGCTGCAGCAGAACCAGAGGGTGCAGTATCTATAATGGATTCCCCTGAACCAACCAATAATGAGGCTGGACCAAGTGGCCTCAATTCCAAGGATCTAGGCCTACCTGCTCCTGACAAGTCTAGTAAGAATCTACTTTCACAACACACTGGGTCCTTGATTTTCGATCGAGGCCAATTGCCAAGATTATTACAGTATCGTCTACTGTATTTTGACGTACAACTACGTATTATAAGAGTCAAGTGACAACTGACAAGTCAAGTCATAGGCCTACAGGGTGTAACATGTCAATATTGTTTGAATTTCTAATAGGCACACACAGTCTAATAGGTCTATAGCTACTATAGGGTTGGTATTTTAACATACTTAAACATGTGGCACCCCTGGCATGAAGGCCTACCTACCTGCACTTTTTTGATGAGTTATTCTGCACACAACCAATAGTTCATGCAAATGGTTAATTGTCGCCTCTTACGACAGGTAGACATTCTGTGTAATGTTAACTTGCAGTCTCATCTGATTATGATTAGTTTTTTTTACCATTACCTTTGCATTACAAGTTACAGCCTCCTTAAACTACCACAATTGCATAGCTTCTGGTTTGTTGTTGGCATTATGTAACATTAATATTATAATCATTAATCATTTATTTATTTACATTATAGATTCCGAGTGGGGACTATCCGAATCAAAATTGCTGTTAGATAAATATGCCTCATACATGGGTGATATTGGTCCCATGAAAAAATTTAGAAACAAAAGGACCATGTGGACTCGAGTATCCCAAGACATTAAAGACATTCTTGGCATAGACCGTAATGCCATGCAGTGCGAGAATCGTTATAAAACTATACTAAAGAGAAAAATCAAAACTAAAGATAACAATAATACATCAGGATCAACTAGAGTCAACTTTGAGTTTGATGCGGAAATGGAGGAAATCAAATCCCGCGACGACAGCCTTCAACCAGAGGTCATGAGGGGAATCGGAGAGAATAAAGTCTCATATAAACGGTGTGCCATTTCCAAGGAGCCGCAGCAAGCACCGAAACGACCAAGGGTAAGGGAGCTAAGCACTGCAGAACTTATAACCAAACTGCACAAAGAAAAGGAGATGAAAAAAGAAGAACGCCACAAAGAGAAACTTGCTCTCATAAGAGAACTATTTAATAAAAAAGAATAGAATAAGGTATCTAAAATGTAACAAAAACATTTTTTTTACATATTTTTTATTTAACTTTTGTAGGCCCTAGTCTAAATGTTATGGCCAGTTTACGATTGACGTCAACGAGTTGAACCTGTAGGTCACCTATATATAACATTTTATAAAAACGTATTCGGTAGGTAGTATGCAATTACGTAATTTTCGGTTTCGCATTACGGCCATACTAATGTTGGGTTCTCATGCCCGTGGAACGTTGACGTCAGATGTTGGCCAATCGTAGCCATTTATGCCAACGCTAACCCTGACGTAATGGACATCGGGGCCTGTGTTGGCATAAATGACTACGATTGCCCAACGTCTGATGTCAACGTTCGACGTAAAGGCATGAAAACCCACCATAAGGCAGGTAGCAATTACCAAAAACACATTGCGCGAACCGCAAGTTGAGACCAATTTTGAATAAATCTTCAACAGGAATCAAGTCACAGTAGACGCTTGTATTCTTGGTTTGCAATATGCTCATTTGTTTGTCTACAACAATGACTTGGTGTACGGGAAGATGGCCGCTATGTATTGGAACTGTAATACCTAATGTACGGGAATATGACCGCCAACAATGTCTGTGACGTCACGTGAAAATAAGCAATAGGCTACTAGCAACACCAAAATACAACAATGAAACAAATGAATTGAATCGATGGACAAACAACAAGCTGTCAAAAAATAAAATGTTCTGATTTTGGAAAACAAACCTTCAAAACAAATAAAAAACATACAAAACTTTCACAACATTGTTGTCCATCAATACAAGTTTTAACTGGCGAGCAGTTACTATCGCTACACTTGTTTTTCTTCATAACGTTGCAATTTTATTATTTTGACAGCTGGTTGTTTGTCGATCAGTTCAATTCATTTGTTTCATTGTTGTGGTCCGGATGTGACGTCAGTTGCGGGTTCCCTATTTGACGCAATCGTAAACTGGCCATAACTCTTTGTAAATAAGAGTATTAATTAAGGTTGCCCATTGATCTACACGTTTTTTCCGGACCGGCAGGGCTTGTGAACATATATCCAATAAGGCACGGCAAGTTTCTGATTGGTGCACGTGACCTGCAGCTGACCTTATAGCTGCACGTGACCTGCACGTGACCAACAGCTTACCTGAAAAGTGGTGGGTGGCTGCTTGACGCGAAGATAACGAAAATATGTACACACAAAGAATCTTCAAGAATTCTTCTTCAACGGTCAGTGACCAAGGCCACGTAGGCCGAAACGTTCGACTTTGTGTGTACATATTTTCGTTATCTTCACGTCAAGCAGCCACCCACCACTTTTTACGTAACCTGTTGGTCTCCTTTCTTCTTTCCCCAAATATATTATCTTATATATTTTATTGTTGATTATCACTCACATTTATATATTTTCCTGTTTGATTATCACTCATATTTATATATTTCATACTCATATTTGTTATCGATGCCCATTGCATATATCCCTAATGTTAACCATATTTATGGGTTCACTCTTAATCTTTATTATTAGTTACTTGATTTGCATTAATTTTACCATTTTAATGCACCCCTACGTTAGATCAATCTTAAATTTGGATAACAATTGTAGGCTAATTTTTCTGTTACTCGTCTCTTGACAGTTGGTAGCAAATGTCATTCCTTTTATTCTCTCCCAACATCTTCAGAGCATTTTCTCCTTGACCTCCCTCATGTAGTCCTTCATTTACTGGGTCCTCAAATTCACCAGCCTCATCAAGTATCACTTCTTCCCACAGATCTCCTTCGTCAATACAGAGATTATGCAATACGCAGCATGAAACGATAAATTTGGTTGTAGCATCAACAGAATTGAAGTCGGTCCTCATGAGTTGCCGGAATCTCCCTTTTAAAATGCCAAATGCATTTTCAATCAGTACACGTGTAGCTGATAACGTATAGTTATACTTCTTTTTCGCATCACACAAATTTCCATAGTCCCTATATGGGGTCAAAAGCCATTCACGAAGTGGGTAGGCTGCATCACCCAGGATATGCCATTCATTGCCACAAATGTGTTGCAAATCTTGATATATGTACGACAATTTGAACACCCTAGCATCATGAATTTTACTGGGGGTACCAGTAAATACATCCAGAAACCTGCGATTAGCATCACATATCCCCTGCATTGTAATTGATATCTGATCATGACGATTGATGTATGTTGACCTTATTTTGTGGGCTGGTGTTTTCACTGATATGTAAGTGCCATCAATGCAACCAAGCACATTTGGAAATCCTGATACCTATAAACAATAACAATTCATAAAATTTTGTTTGCATATTAATTGTTTATAGTTGCTAGGTCGGTGCACAATTGCCCGGTAACGATAACTGTAACTATAACGATAACGATAAAACGGTAACGGGAAGGCATTCGATGCACAATTGCCCGTTAAGCAGACGCTCGGCTATTTGCTAATACTTGTAACAGGCCGTGGACGCTTGATTCTGATTGGTCCCGGTAACGTACAGACGGGAACGGTAACGTTAAGTTAAAACTTAGCGAACTTCCCGTTCCCGTTACCGGGCCCGGTAACGGGAAGCTCTAATTGTGCATCGTATCGTAGCTTAACATGGAATCGAAGTTTATTCCCGTTACCGTTATCGTTACAGTTATCGTTACCGGGCGATTGTGCACCGACCTTAAGACTGTAAAATAATTGACTGACTGAAATAGACTGTAATATTTAAAGAAAGAAAGACTGTAATATTTAAGACTAAAATAGTAAAATAAAAGGCCAATAAAGATAACTAGGCCGAGAAGAGAAGAAAGAAAGACTGTAATAATTAAGACTGTAAAATAAAATGGCAATAAAGATTACTGGGCCTAGGCCTACTGCTACTAAAGAGTTGTTGAAGAAAATGATTGGTTCCAACTTCCAATAATATTTCCCAAGTTAATTTTACATAGGCTACACCGCTACACACCTTCTTGAAATCATCGGCAAGCTGTTCCTTGGCTTCGTTGGTATTAGGGAACTTGATGATGTTTGGAGCAATATTAATTAAAAAATTCATAACTCGAATTATTATTCGGTGAAGAGAAGATTCTGTGACATCAAACCTGCTGCTTACATCACGAATGCAACTTTTGTTGCCAGCAAACCTGTTGGCCAATATTGCATACAGTAAATTATTATGTTTGAATCTATAATCTACATACTGACTAAAGTCGTGATAAGACTGATAGGCCTATACTTACCACAGAAACGAAAGAATGTGTGTTTCTGCCGATATGGGTTGACGGCCACCATGGGTAAGGTCGGTTGGGCAATAAGTAGAATGTTCAAAGCGGTAGATTAAACTATCGCATGTCGTTCGATTGAGTCGGAAGTTTTTACGGAACTGAAAATTAAAAAAAGTAAAGGCCAAAATCAAAAGCTATTGGGTTTACTGAGGTCAATTGCCCTAGACCCACCTAAATATAAACAGGGCGAGATGCACAGTCGAGTCAAGTATGGAGTCAAGTTTATGGTCGCTATGGAGTTTGTTTTTCTTATGAAAAATAGCATGTAATAAAACGTTTCCACAACAAATCCTGTACTTAACTTGACACTGTTGTCTGTGCATATCGCCCCCCTAGGCCTAGGCCTAGGCTTCTTGCAAGAGACGTCAAAAACTACAACTGGTGGAAATCTCCATGGTTTCGTTGATTACCTGTGGCATGCATGTCCACCAATTTATTTATCTACTTTGCATTTGTTTCAGTGTTGTGCTGGCTTGCAAGAAGCCTAGGCTATAAGGTCTAGGCCTATTATAGGCCTAGACCGGTATAATACCAGTACCTAACCTCAATGTCCGAATAGTTGTGGACGACTTCTGAAACGTAACCCTTCATTTTCGGTTTACTTCTTCTTTCTTTCAACAAATGAACCAACATTTCTTCATCATCACTACTGTCGGAAGATTCCAAAAGCTCCATCAGTAAATACAATTCTCGTTCGTCAAATCTAGGCATCTTCGCAGAGTCGTACAACACAATACAATGCCCATACAACACTGTTGTGGACTTGGATAGCGCGCGCAAAATCTGCACTCGATTGATTGCACTGGCCCCTGAAGTCAGTGCGACTCAGTGCGGTATTTTTTGCACTCCCCGAGTGCAGTGCGCCCAATGGAATACGCGTAGGTTGACGTGGTGCGCACTCGAAAGCCCAATGGAACATGACAGTCGCACTCAGTGCACCCCAGTGCGCCCAATGGAATACGCCTTAAGATACTTTGCACCAGACGTGCGCGCTAAATTTAAACTATAGTAATAATTATGATCTCACACAAAGCAATGTATCAAACAAATGACAAGCTAAGTGATGTACGAATAAATTACCATAATAATGTAAATATATTATATATATATATATATATATGATTTCTCAGACTTTGTTGGTTGCAATATGTAAAGAAAGGATACATTTTACGGTTAAACCAATCTAAATTTTATTTTTAATGATAAGTCAACGTTTCGACGACTTTAGCGTCGTCTTTTTCAAGACATACAAATATACAAAAACAAATAAATAAAAAACCACAACAACCAAAAAACACTTGCATATAAAAACGAAAACACTGCCACAGCGATACATCACTGGGTAGCTGCTCTAGCAAGCTCCTTGAATTTGCTTCTGGTTATGGGACCCCCCTGAGACACTGCTGGAACTCTTTGTCTCTGAGAATGGTCAGCAACAGGCTGATTGATGGCTGGGAACACCTGCTGGACTTTAAGGTTAGCCACAATTGGTTTCCAAGCCGAAGGTAGTCTTTGAGCGTCATCTCGCTTGTTCAGGTTGACGTTGACTTATCATTAAAAATAAAATTTAGATTGGTTTAACCGTAAAATGTATCCTTTCTTTATATATATATCTTGACCCCGTTTCCAACATCAAGTCAGCAGTCAATTTAAGTAAATGATTTGAGTGTGAAGGGGTTCAAGCAAAGATTACTGACTAGAGAAGATGTTTCATCGTCGTGTTAAAATATCTGCGCGAAATATTTCGAAATTTTCGAAGTCCCACCACTAGTACGAATTCTCAACGCAAGGAGCGCTAGTTCTGCACGTTTGACCAAGGTCCACTAAATACCCTGGCGGCTACTAGCGATCTAGTAGACCTTGCGTTTGACTTTGTTACCGTTATCCAAGGTCTACTAGATCGCTAGTACGTGCCAGGGGATTTAGTGGACCTTGAGTTTTAAACTTTGGAAGAGCGACTCTTGCGGTGAGAATTCGAACTACACGTCGGACTTAGAAAATTTCGCTCAGACACGTGCAGATGAATTCCCATATGAATGAAACATCTTCTCTAGTCAGTAATCTTTGGTTCAAGGCTGGTTTAGTGATTTGGTTGGGTAAAGAATGATGGAGCCAGCAGCTTACTTGTAGAAGTGCTGGTAGTTTTATTTGGTATACCTTTATGCATGCACATTTAGATGTATGTGACCACTAGCAGCAATATGAGAATAAGCAAGTATGCTTAACAAGTTCTCTAGATTTGTGATAGAAAATAAAGGATAGGCAACATAAATAAGTATCTTACCGTCATAAGTTCCTCAAGTTCGGTGACACGTGAACATTCTAAACCTAATAAATTAATGTAGTTGCTCATGCAACTCTCTCGGAAAGAGTAAAACTCATCTACGAGCATTCTACACTTCTTACAAACAAACTTGGAAAATGGATCTTCCGGTGTTATCTGCAAAAGAACGCAAGCTTAGATTCTAAAGTTCTTAGCAAGGTGTCATGGCAAAATTGATACCGGTAAGATCGAGTTTCATTTATTGCGTTCCGACTTTGAGTACCAGTAGGCCTACAGTGGGTAAGTAGTGGTAGACTGCAGTGAAGGAGGGACAGGCTTCTAAAACTAGAAATACTTTTAAAAAGTACTGGGCTGTGTGAAACTAGGTCTATAGGAGACAGGGCCTAGGAATAGGGCCTATACGTCAAATTTTCACTTCCCACTCATGCCTGATATTGTTTTTAATACAGTCTGCACTGAAACAGGCATACGCTAGGTATATTACTTGGCTTAGGCCTATAACTAATAATTCAACAAAATGTCTTCGTTAGTGGATGCAAATTGCAAAGAGCAAGGTTATGCCACAGTAGGATAGGCTAAAACGGCTAGGCCTAGGCCCTACTATTTAAAAGATTGTGTAAAGTAGGGTTATAGCGCTCTTGATTTCAATAGCCTAGGTCTAGGCCTACTTACCGGAAGAGATATACATACAGCAATTTTTAACGCTAGAGGGACGCTTTGATATAACTGGCTGTCAAATATTGATTGAATTTCTAAAGAATCAGATAAACATAAACGACATTTTTCTGTTACCATCTTGCAGCTGTCACTTCAGTTCAGATCAGCTTGACAGCTTGCATGACAACTACACGCCAGAAATACCAACTGAAAAGTAAAAAACTACTAGTTGCAATATCTTTTTGTAGTTGGTGCACATGGCTCACACAACAAATCGAACAAATATCTAGTATCGAATCACTGAATCAGCTGATGAAGATCGATGTTCGACGCTCGATCGATTCCAAAATCCAAAATGGCGCAGATCTTGTAGCCCGTCTGTTGTGTGTGTGGACTTGTTTATCAAATCTTGTTTGTAAACTAACTTACTGCAAAGGACTAAACACAAACTTACAATGAATGCCCTTGCAGGTGTTAGTATACAGAGTACGGCTGGAGCCGTTCCGGTGAAAAATGACAAAGGTAAGACCGTAAGAACATGAGGTATTCACTTCTGGCCAGGGCCTAGGGCCTAGGCCTAGGCTAGGCCTAGATCTGTTAAGAAAATTCATTTTTCGTTTTACAAGTGCTTTTGCTAGGTCTAGACCCCTATGCTTATTTTCACAAATATGTTGAGTAACCAATTGGATTCCTGTAACTTGTCTAACAAGCGCCTTTTAAGTGGGTTATCGTGAAAAAGGCCCCAGGTCTAGGCCTTAGGCCTAGGGCCTAGGCCTAGGCTTAGACTGGGGCCTGTGCCTGTCTTATTATTTACAGGTAGGCCTAGGCCACACTTTTTTACAGGCCTTGCCATAACATACCTTTTTATTTTTAGGTGAACTGTCTATGCAGAAAGTTAAAGTCCACCGCTATGTATCTGGCAAGCGTCCTGACTATGCACCGATGTCGAGTAGCGAGGAGGAATCTGAAGATGATGATTTTATTGAGCAAAAACGAAGATATCCAGCAAGAGGTCATTCTCCATCGCCGAGTCCTATGGATCAGGATGCAATCCAACTGGAAGCAAATGATCCGCGATTAAGAAGACTCAAGTCGAGGAAAATAGAAGAAGAAGCAAATGAAAGCGAGGAGGATAATCGAATTCAGAGACATAGGTAATGAACAACTTGCATGTTCTAGGTATTGTCATGCTGTCATAGGCCTATCATATCAAATCAAAGTTTACTTGTTTTTGTCTCTGCAATCCAGACATGAAATTAAAGAAATGTAGGCTACTATAGTTTGCACTTGGTCTGGCTGTGATGATATCAGAAGTCAATTCAATTCAATTTTAATTCCATTTTATTCTCACACTGTATACAAAAGTACATGTAATACAATACATATAATTGCATACAATAGGCCTATTCGTGATCGCAAAATTTCGATACGCCTCTAGCGGACAAAAAAAAACACGGTACTAATCTTGTTCTAGCTGTTATACTATTCATTTTGAAGGAAAACCTTATAGGAAAGCATATTTAGTTTACATGCCAATAGTCATCATTCTAAGGTTAGGCCTATCTCAAAATTATAGGGCCAGTAGTTTAGACCCTACTTGTTATAACAATTCTCGGAAAATGAGCCAAATTTCTTATTGTTTTCTCAACTTAAATTGTTGAAACACTAGGCCTACACTAATTATCGGATTTTGGCAAGAGTTCCTTAGGAACATGTAGCCTAGGCCTAGGCCTACCAACAATTTGAGAAAATATCTAAACAAATAAACTCTAGATAGAAAGTGCCCCAAACAAAAATCCATAGCATGCACTAACATGCAGGGTGTGTAGTTTCACGCCCAAACCGCTGCACCCTGCATATTAGTGCATGCTATGAATTTTCGTTCGGCGCACTTTCTATCTAGAAATTTTGTTTATTATCTCACATTATTGGTACATATTCCTAAGGAACTCTCGTCAAAATCCGATCATTAGTGTTTCAACAATTTTAAGTTGAGAAAACAATACGAAATTTGCTCATTTTCCGATCATTTGCGTGAATTGTTATAACAAGTAAACTACTGGGTCTATAATTTTGAAATAGCCTTTATGATGACTATTGGCATTTAAACTAAATATGCTTTTCTACAAGTTTTGCCTTCAAAATGAATAGTAGGCCTATAACAGCTAGAACAAGATAAGTGAACAACATTCCAGCGATACCGCCAATGCCACGCAGAGAAGTTAGCTCGGCACGGCTGCCACATTGGCAAGTGACGACACTTTCAAACGTCCTTGAGAGGTTGAATACACTCATTTTTTTTTGTCCTGTGCAGAGTTGGCCTCTTCAACCATTCTTCTTTCTTGCCATCCAATACAAGGCTGCCTCCTTCTCTGTCCTGCTCATTGCGTCGGGCAGGGAGTCAATGTCATTCTTGAGGGCGGCGCATCTAAATAGGTGCGCTCTGTCTTGATCTTCCAACTCACACAATCTACAGGTGCCCGGTTCGTTGCTAATGTTGAAGCGATGCAGGTGGAGTTGCAAAACGTCATGACCGGTTGCAAGCCGGAACTGGGCGGTGGCCGTCTTCCTCGACCAGTCTTTGTCTGGCCCCTTCTTGATCTCCGTCCACTAGCTTTTTTGTTGTGCGGCCTCTTCCGTGGTGTTGCTGAAGATCTTTTTCGTGATTGACTTGATCTTGGTTTTCACGTTTTGGAAGGAGAGAGGCGCTGCTGGTGGTTGCGGTGCTTTTGTGGCACTCTTGGCCAAGAAGTCTGCATTTTCATTCCCCATGATGTTGCAGTGGCCAGGGATCCATTGAACCTCTATCAGTTTGTTTTGCTGACGGAGGCTGACAAGGGCGTTTTTGAAAAGCAGCGATTTGGGATGGAGGTTTGCTGCTTGCGATACGTATTGGATGGCTGAGACGCTGTCGCTGAGGATGACAAACTTTGACTTGTTGAGGGGAAAAGCAGGGGTTTCGGCAATTTTTTGGGCCGCCCTGGCGATGGCTGCAACCTCGGCGTCAAAGTATGTTTCGCCGGCACCCATTGGAGTGGCTTCGTCGAAGAAGATGCAGTGGATGCCATAGCCTGTTCTGTTGGTGACCGAGTCGTACGAGCCGTCCGTAAAGATGTGCACCCATTCCTGGAGAGGGAAATGCCTCTTCAGGTGCTCCTCGGCAAGCTTTTTCAGTTCTTTGTGGTTGTGGTCGTCTTTCTTTTCAATACCGTCAATTTTTGTCCCTGGGGCGAGCTGATTGAATTTGTCCGGCAGAAGCTCTGGAAGTGGGACATCAAGTGGTTGACGTGGTGCTTCCAGAAGCACAGGACAGTTTTTAATCTTCAATTGGTGGACTGTTTCAGCAAAGTTATTGTGTGCCTTGACTTTCGAGATTGGGTGGTTGAGCCATTTGTTTGGGTCGAGGCGCGCCAGTTTTTCATGCAGTTGGACAGCTCGCTGCTCTCTTCTCAGCTGCATAGTATATTCAAAGTATTTTCATTGGTTGTCAGTGAGAAAGCCCGCTTAAGAAAGAATTCTTGAGTGAGACTTTGCTTTAAATTGGTTTCTTAACAAAAAAAAGATGGTTTTCAGAAAGTAGAAGTACGGACATGGTAATTAGTTTATAGATAATAAACAGATGAATGGATATAAAATGAATTTAAAGTGAATATAAAATATAAAACTAGTGAAACATTAGTTTTTGATTTTAGATAGATATTCGATGTACCTAGGGCCCAGAATATGATGAGATTAATTTCCTATCCCCTACCCAACTTCATTGTTGTTGGAGCAGATTAGAAATGGGCAAAAGCGTGTACTTCACTAAACGTGTACACCGCTGCTTGCAAAGCCGTGTACATGTCCATAGGGTCCCGCTTTCGAAAAAAATCATGTTCTGTCTAGCTAGGCCGAAAAATTATGTTTTAAAGTGTTGTTCCTGCAAACGGTTTCAAAACGTAATCCAGCGTGTTTCATGGTTCTGACCTCAGATCACTTGCCAGGTTTAGGCCGAAATTATTCTTTAACACGTAAATTTTCCGTTCGTAAAAAATACGTCTTGAATATGTTTTTCAGGCGTATGCTGATGCACGTCCATGTTCCTGGCAGTGGCCTCAGATTATATGTGACGCCTAGGCCAAAATTATTTATTAATTTGAGGCTATTTACATTTCGACTGCGATGTTGATTTAGCGGGAACGAGAGGCCATGCGTGACCTTGGCAAAAGTAGAGCCACAGTGTCGCTTGGCCATCTCAAGGCTGGCCACTTTGAGGGTGGGAGGGGGGAGGGGTTAAGGGACAACTGAGGAGTGAGGACGGTCGCACATCGCATGAAATCACTCGTCGGCGCCAAGCCCTCCGTGGCCGGTCGCACACAGTATAGTATTACACGCGGCGCGTTTATTGTTTCGAGAGAAACAGTAAACGTGTACACGCATTAAAGCGTGGACCGGTACACTATCCCATCCCGAGAGCAGATATAAAAAAAAGAATATAACGATGACAAAAAGTTACGGAAATGGAAAATTGTAAAGTATGAAGTTTGATGGTCGAGCTTAAATAAAAAAGTAATTTTATGAAAATAAGTATGTATTATTCAAAAAATTAGGACAATATGAAAAGTTTATTCCCATACCTTGTGAGTTATATATAAATATTTTGATTGCTATTATATTAGTACATATCTAGTGTATTTAGAGATCAAGATGTAATGTTTAAGACATTTAAAGTGAAGTTTAAAGTGAAAGGTTTCAATGAGGTAAATATGAGGTATACAACTAATTTGTAGGAGTAAACAATAGATATAGGCCTACGGAGGCTATGACCTAATACAGTGAAACTTCTTTATAACAAACGTATTTATAACAAAATGATATATGTATATGACAAACTGTTTTTGAGGTCCCAAAAGGTTCTTATGCACGTAAAGGTAGGCCTACCATCTTTATAAAGAAACGTTCTTTATAACAAAATAATAATCTAGCCCCCAAGAGTTCGTTATAAAGAAGTTTCACTGTATACATTTCGTTTTCCTCAGGCATATTCATGTACCCGAGGTCATGGAAACTGCAGACTCTGGCGATGAACGCGAGAAACGACGTGGGGCAGAAAGCAGTGAGGAAGAGGAAGAAGATGAGCTGAGTGATGAAGAAATTGAGCGCAGACGACAGTTGCTGCGTCAGAAGATGCTTAAACGAAGTGACCAGCCTGTAAGCCTCATATGTAGTTGTTATTGCATCTACATTCAAAACATAAATTTAATTAATATTAATAGAAACAGCAGGCTTCCCTTAGGGATATACCATATATATTTGCTCATGATGGCCAGATATTTTCAATACCAAAACACAAAGTGTTGAACCTGTGAACCTAGAAATGAGTTATTGGTGAAAGCTGTGTTAATATCAAGACAAAACTCCATAATTGCTAATTCTAGGTAACATAATAGTACGCACTAACTATAAAAATCAAGTGCCGTAAAGTGGAAATACTGCTCAAGTGCCTCAGCCCAGAATGCTTTCATCAGTAATTAAGGAATGGTAAGGTTAGTCAACAAGCATTAGGCCTATCCAAATTGGTGATTTTTCTTGATCTTAAAAAAACCTTTTATAATTTTGGGTTTTTCTCTCCTTGTTTTAAAATTAATCAAACTGTCACGTGTCACTTAACTACTAGGGAGACATAGTACGTACAGCCACACATATTCTTTAAACACAAGTAAGTAAATTCATCTACCGGTATACGTAACAGCTTTGATTATAACTTATTTCTCCAGGAACCCGAGTTACTCGATGAGGAAGAGGAAGCTGCCAGCCCTGAAGCCAGTGATTCAGATTCATCAGAATATGAAGAGTACACAGGTAAGCCTAGGTCCAAGAGAAACATAATCAACATCAAAGTCCATTAATGCTGCATCGTTAACTTTGCTACGTAACACAAACTCCAGCTTTGCTATCTACTCACATTACAATAGAGGCCTACATAACCTTAAGCTACCATACAAAAATGGTGTAACTTTTGAAGTACTAACAAACCCGTCATCCAAAATATTGCATGGTCACTTCTCTTGTTATTGTAAAACTATAATGGAGTGACAAAGAAACTCAAGAACAAACTGTAATTCTCCATTGGAATGTTGATTCAGTCTGGTTATCTACATCAATGGAAAAGCAAGGCAAAGATTATTAGACTACTGTTGCATTTAAGTTGTATTCTTTGTGGTTTCAAAATTATTAATTGTTCTCGTACAGATTCCGAGGAAGAAACTGGTCCACGGCTAAAACCGGTCTTCGTTCGCAAGAAGGATCGAGTGACTGTGATGGAGAAAGAACGAGAAGCAACTAAACAAAAACTTGCAGAACTTGAAGCTAAAAAAATGGCCGAGGACCGGCGAAAATACACGCTTAAGGTTACAATGTTTTCTAATTATTGAAATTGCATGCAAGCCAAATGAAATCAACTAAGAGTTTAATTGGTCTACACCACCAATAAAAATTACAATACGGTAGCCTACATTAACTTGAATTGAATCACAGTAAAATGAATGTTTTGTCCACTTGGTACTTTAGATGGTGGAAGAAGAGATCCGCAAAGAGACAGTGGTAAAGGAAAACGACGAGCCGTCGCTAAATGACGTCAACACCGATGACGAAAACGACGAGGTTGAGTACGAGGCGTGGAAACTGCGCGAACTCAAACGGGTCAAGCGAGACCGTGACGAGAGAGAACAGTAAGCTCGAGCCCTAGTGTTGATTTGTCTTTTAGTTCGGTTTCTCGTAGGGTCAAGTTTAAGCATGTAAGGGTGGCCACTAATTATTTTAAGATTCAAGTAGGCCCACTGTATGGAATCTTTTATGTGTCCCACTCAGAAGTCAGAACCCACTGCAAAAACATTATATAATTTTTTTAATTTCCACATAGGCCTACCTTCAGTACCTCTTCAATAGTGTCTTATCCTCTAAAAAGAGAATTTGAATGTTACTAACGACGATTTCTTTCTAGGACGGAGCGTGAACGCCTCGAAATAGAACGCATGCACAACATGACTGAAGAAGAACGGCGTATCGAGATGCGAAATAATCCCAAACAAGTTACAAACAAAGCTTCCAAGGGCAAATATAAATTCCTCCAGAAATACTACCACAGAGGTGCTTTCTATCTGGTAAGAATCTGTTTCCATTTAACCTTGGGCTATATGTACCAAGCATTTAATCGTGGAATGAAACCAAAACAATGCATTAGGCCTATGTCAAATAGAGCTGAACATCTCATTTTTTGTGGCAGTGTCAAGATGGTAGTAAATCAATTTGCAAAATTCCACCTAGACACCTTTTATGAGTAGGCCTAGGGATGTACACTAAGTTAAATGCTGTTAAATGTTTTTCAAAATTGAAGGGTGTTAATTTTCATAGTTGGGCTAGGCTTTTACCCTACTTAGTTATTAGTCAGGTTCAGAATGTTGGATCATTAAAATTAGGCTAAATATGTATTGAATATATATACCAGCATAAATATAATACCAGTTAAACATGCCACTAGTTCTAAATTCTAATGATCAAAATAAATGGTAGCTTTAGAGTGTTGAACTCAGTGAGTGACAAGTGACAAATGTTGAAGTAAATTCATTGCATATTAATGATTGATATTATGTATTATTGTGTTCTCTACGACAATGAGGCTAAATTGCTATAATGTAAATGTTGTATAAAAACTGTGCCAATCCATCTCCCACACCTAACATTTAAGAGAATCTTGTGGTAGGCTACAGTATTGATAAAAGATGGTTCAACATTATAAAATGAAAAATATAATTCGCCTGGTTATTAATTAATGACGACGATGATGATCTACATCAACGTGGTATCAACAACGATTTCGAATGTTTTAGGAGGAAGACGATGACCTTTACAAACGCGACTTCTCCGCTGCGACCCTGGAAGATCATTTCGACAAAACGATCCTGCCCAAGGTGATGCAGGTGAAGAACTTTGGACGAAGCGGTCGCACAAAGTACACCCATTTGGTGGATCAAGACACGACGCAGTTTGACTCTCCGTGGATATCGGAGACGGCTCAGAACATGAAGTTCCATTACAACCAAGCAGCTGGCATGAAGCAGACGTTCGATAGGCCTTCCGTTTCGAAGAGAAAACAATAAGCGCGCCTGTAACGAAGCAGCGGATATAAGGGAATTCGAAAGGCCGCCTTCTCTTTCAAAGGGAAGACAATAACAGTGTCTAATGAGGCGAGTGTATGTGAAACACACCGCTTAAGAAGCCATCTGTTTCAAAGAGACCTAGATTACAGAGACGTGGACAAATTAAATATTCGGAAATCGAATGGGATCGAATTGGTAATGCACGAGGAAGTCTAAATAGAGGCAGAGTGCAAGTGTTGAGATACTGACTAGTGACTAACAAACATGTATTATTCATAATAGTAATATGGTTATAACATATTATGTATATCTGTGTGCTTACTTACCATAACACATTTTTGGGTTGTCAACATAAACCATTAATGGGTTGTGAATGTGAAGCTCACAAGCATGTGTGTCTAGAAGAATCATTTATAATTTGTAGATACTGGTACAAACTTTAAATTCTAAGGTTGCTATATTTTGTCATACTTAGTACAACATTTTTTATAAATCTCTTTTATTACCATTCTGAAAGAAAAATCCCACAAATAAAAGAAATTTGTATGTATTCTCTACCCACCCGGTTACAAGAACTGATTTTCGACGGCGGACATTATTAGTACCTACAAGACTGTTTATTATGTGCTTTGTTGCTACAATGGCTCCAAACTCACCATTTACATATAGGCCCTACACCAGTATCATATAGGCTAGATAAAGTAATTTCCAAAATTAAAATCTCCAGCCCGAACTGGGAATCAAACCCTGGACCTTCTGCTGCATTAGATGCAGGAATAAACCCACGACCAATGAGTGTGGTGCTTGTGAATGGGAGCACTGAGCGATAATTTTCAAGTTAATAATTAATTGTACAGTACTTCATAATGTACCTGCTTATACATTGTGAGTTTGTAAACCAATCGTAGGCTCGCTGTTATAGATTTTTTGTGATGTGTTATAACTTGTTAACATGGAAAACAAAATGCTAAGGGAAATGTATCTCCTATACAGGTACTGTTTATTTTTTATGTGAATACAGTACTGTAGTACTAATTTCATTTAGCAGAGGGCTAAATGATAAAAAGTTACAACTAAATGAACTATATAAAGCCTTATCCTTAATTGGGTGTAGGCCTACTGTATTTTATTCTTTTTTGTATTCATATTAGGTGTATTCATAATATAAACAGTTGATACAAAGAACACTATGGTATATAAAGTTTTAAACATGACAAGGCATACCCTACTTGATAAACCTTTATGGTTGTGGTAGAAGTCATGGCGATTATTTAGTTGTGTTTGGGGAAAGATCAAACAGCTCACCTGAAACGTGGCTGCCCTGTGGAAATAGAATACATGTGATGTGATATGAAATGTTCCAAATGTCTCTCAGCCTGTGCAGTTGGCCGAAGTCGATTAGGCGTTGGTCTAGTAAACCGCGGTCTCTGCGTTCGAGGTTCAAATCCTGGCTTGGGCATGGATGTCATGTGGCGTTTTTCATCTCATTATCACCCACTCATTGTCTCGATTAGCCCCGTTGCAAAAATATAGAACGTAAAACCCCAAATATCATCATCATCCAAATGTCTCTTTTCTCCTTTCTCCAAACACATTTAAATGATAAAACGAATATTAACTGCTTGGAATGGTATCATCTCTGTACACCTTGGACAAGTGGTATAATTTGTGTATAGAGCTTTAAAAATGATAAACTACAGTATTGTACATAGTATGTAGACTTTTTACCTGCATCATACCATGCATTAAATAAAGTGTTGTAAGACCTAGTAAATGTTCTCAATTCACTATGCATTCATGAAGGTTCATCAAGGTCAGTCACGCCCAAGTCAGCGTTGCGACCGTTTATGATTACGGAATGGCAATTATTGCCTATGATCCACTTACAGAATGCTGCCATGGTGAAAGAGGCCTCTTCTTCCTCCGCTACTCCCCTATTCGCCAATACTTACAATTACATAGACAAAACATACATTACATACACAAAAAGATTATAATAACAACAATTTTGGCAGTGGTTGTCGGTTCTTAAACACTCAATGCATAGCACAGGCCTCAATTCTAAGAACCATTTTATGATTGTGTCGCTGCCATGTACAGAACTTTCAGAAGAGCAGTAAAAAAAAAGGTTAGACCAATCTCATCCCATCCTATCGATGTAGGTGGTAACAAGTTATGACATGGTTTTGTTTGTTTCCATCCTCACTTGCATTCCAGACTATTCAATTTAGTAGGACATTCTGTGGAAAAATGTGTTTGTCTAGCATTAGAGTCACAACACAAATGTGAATTCATGCAGTGTTCAGTAGAAGCATATTTTCTCCCAGTTGACAATACTTGACAATACTGCCTGGATCGTTATAAATGATACGATACCTGATTGCATGTTGTGCATTCTTGCACACCCCCCCACACAGGTCTACTTCAGCTAGGAGGAGTCGGACTGAACAACCGAAGATGGACTTGCGTGAACCAGCTGTGAATTGGCTAGCTTTATTTATTTCCAAGTTGGCAATGTTACACTTTGTTACAAGGCAATAACTTCAATATTCATTATTCAATCTGCCAATCTTCTTCAGCCGGCAGGTAACACTTATTTCTTTCAATAACAGGGTATCTTTATTCACATACAAAATAATTATTGTTCATTTTAATCATGAAAATACAGTCTTTATTTGGAAACAAATCATTATTCTCAAACATTATATGTACAGTACACTGGATAATCATTCTTAATTTCCAAAATTGCTTACATGTGGGACCTAAAAAAAAAAAACATTAAAATATGTACCGGTACAACTGAAAAAATCAACAAGGTACATATTGTGTCTTTAATAGATCAAGTAAAAATAAAATACATAATTTAGTTTGATTTTTGTCAGGTCTATAACGTAGGCTATTCATTATAGGGCGTTTTCACACAATGCGTGTTGTGGCCATATTATATTGTCTGCCAAATTGCCAGTTGAAGTGTTTCCAATGCTATATTTGGTTGAAGTTCTACTGTCCAATATTAATTTGCTGTTCTATTCTATTACACTACTGGTACTACTGAAAATTAACATAAAGAAACTCTCTGTCTCGGCCACTCTCTTTGTGGTTAACAATGGCACAATACACTGTAATTATTTTCGTGAACTATTGGGGGATGTACGTGTTAAAACTCTCATAATCTGTTGTAAGAATGTTTGTCTTTTCTAGAGTCTAGACAGTTAAAATGTGAACACATATTTTGCCCTCTATTGTGGCCGTTGACTTTATGTGAATACTTCCTATTCAATTATTTACAAAGGAAGAGAGTAAAGCTGGATACGTAGGTCGCTCCTGATTGGCCCAAAACCTCCGTCGCGCACCGTCCCGCAGAACAACGCAATGTCACGAATCCAGCTTAAAGCCGCGTTTACATCCACTTAACGCTCGTAAATTAGCTTACCTGGCGTACTCCTACAAGTTGAGCCTACACAAATCAAAAGGTTTCGTCTACATTAGAATTAAGCAAATTAACGCTACGTACGCCAAGCCAAGCTGAGGCGAAAGTTCAATCAAATTCCACTTTTTGTTAATTTGACAAAGTTGGTTAAGTGGCGCATGCGGAGAGCCAATTCTCTCCCCCAGAAATATTCTGATTTGTTGATTGTAGTAAATTTTGTTAATTTCATAAATTGGTTGTAGACAACCATATAAATTTGACGAAGTTTTGAAATTTGCGTATGCTAATTTACGAGCGTAAAGTGGATGTAAATGCGGCATAAATACGATAATAAATTACTATCTATATTGGTGACAACTTTAATATTGTCTTTCAGTTCAATTCTCTTCCAGTAGGCCTACTTTTATTGCCGAAGTCGAATGTTGCTAGCAGCCTACAATAATGATAAAATAGACATTATTCATTGTTCATTAAAACAAGTTTTAAGATGTTGCAAGGTGTAAAGAAAAGATGTTAGATTAGACAATAGAATAATTTTGTATTTAATTGCCACGTTTTAGTTTCATTTTTGGGGACAAAATTAAAAAATATTAAACTAGATTTAGGTCCAGTCTTACAATGTCCCAATAGCTTTGTTTGTTTGTCCAGTTTCAATAACACCTGGTACATAGTTGTCCCTTAAAACCGTTTTTCAGTCTTGGTGTAAATGTTCCAGTGGCAAATGTACTGCGTTTTTTTGTCCGGGTGTAAATTACCACAACCGTGATGGGAGTAAGAAATCTACACCTGCTTTTTGAGGAGTGGGTGCAGAATATCAAGAATCACGCCAAAAACTTTGTATACAAAGACAAACCATCATGGAAGATATCGTTAGCACTAGTGCTTTGATTAATAAATATGGGACCAGGGTGTAGGCCTAGGCCTAGGCATAGTCTTACAAATAGTCGTAAAGCCCTAGAGACTTACGCCGCGTCCAGAACGATTACTAAGACTATGTTTAAGACTAACGATTTAACCAATACCTACAATTATTGTAAGTAGGCCTTCAGCCTAGGTGTAGGATTAATGAATGAAATGAATGAAGTTATTTCTCTATGAATGAAGTAATAGAACGAGAATTGGGATTAAATTCGCCATTTTCGAATACGCCTTGCAAATGTGTAAAAACCAAAGTCTACTTGATCTCCGCCTAGCGGAGGCTCGTCGAACTCCCAAGTTGGCACAATACAAGGCACATGTGTGGTAATGGTGTTTGTTTGTCCATGTGGACGGTAGGTGAACCTTGTGCCCCCATTTCCGTTTTCATTACGTACATCCGGGTGGTTATGTACCAGGATTTCTGTACCTGGTACTGGACAAACAAACGAAGCTAATAACTACTTATTCGTCGAAAAGCTTGTTTTCTCCATGGCAACCACCAATCAAAACCCTTGAAATCCTCCAAATAGCTTAATTGCTACAAATAACTTTCTTATTAGGAGATTGTAATACCGACCCTTAATATTGAACCAGAACGCAAATTACTCAATAGGCCTATATCTGTTGGAATGTCTTGGATATGGATCATTATAATCACAATAAAATAACAGTCACCCGTTACATTGCCACACTCCTTGCGAGTGTGGTAGAACAATTATTCCGCAAACAGTACAGTATCTCCAAATTTGACATTAGGAACTTTTTATACAGAATTGATTTTTATTTTAATATTACTTTTGTAGAAACAGTTTCTTTGTTAATAAAAATGTTAAATAATTTAAAATAAAAAAATAGATGGATGTGATGAAAATTGAAGTTTACTAACTTTATTCATTCTTGTTGTTTTACGACATACTAACTTCATTCATGAGAAAATTAAATAACAATTTCCTAGTTCTTCATTTAACTACTGTAACCCTTTTGCTGCTTAGAACGACTTTAGTTAAAGTAGAAAAATAAAATACACATTTGATGCGAAATTCGCTTAGATGCCCACTCTGAAAAGAACATGAGGCTAATAAGCGATGTTCGGCTATATAGTCGCTGTGTCTCTAAAAATTCATTTTTCATCCCTAGATCGCAGCAGTAGCATGCGTGTATTTTTGGGATGTTTTACAAATGCTTTTTAACTTTAAAAAATCACAGCAATGAAAGTAATGTGTGAAAAATTAAATTCTGTGTTGTGTGGAAGTCTTCAAATACTACTAACAATAAAAAACATATTCCATTTTTGGGGTGTTTTTTAACAATTTTACAAATATTGAGGAGTTTTTAATGACACAGCAAAAGATTTAAATAATCCTTAAAATTTAGTAACAAAATCCACTTACCAGTCAGTTTAACTAAGTTGAACATTTTTTCGAAACATCACATACTTGCATACACAGTTTATTTATGAGGTTCCGCGTAAGCAATGTTTTTTTTTAAATTTCCCTTCATCTCCATCCATCAACTCTCATCATCTCAAATAGAAATAACACGATTGCAATAGTAGACATAAAGCAAGAAGAATCATCATCACCATCGTATTCATACAGTTCCATTTTCACCTGCTTGCACATTATGATGTAGTATAATATTATGCTTTTGCATTCTATTCCAAAACTTAAACTATACACTGTAGTGTATTCCAGAGGATTAACAAACTACTTATATTGTAACAACTTTTAAGGCAATTGCCACGAGAGAGCTAAAACACTCCCCTTTAGCATCACTTGACTGACACTTGTTGGTCTTCAGATGTAACCAACCCACCTAGATCTGACCTGGAAGTTTCCAACATAACAATTAGTCAAAACAAAAAGTCCCCCACTGCAAATCAGTTAAATTACTGAGTGGGTAGACTCTAAATGTGAATTTATTTATTTTATTTATTTTATTTAAAATAAATCGCTTTGTAACAGTGACCACACTTACAATGAAACAAGAGTAGAAACAATGAATAAATTAAAATAGCACAACAAGAAAAAAATCTATGAAAAGATAACATTGAAAACAATGCAAATTGATTGGGTGAAAAAATATTAAAATTCTTATATACAATGCTTACAAGTTAGAGCCCCACTCAGTCAGTAAGTAATTTATAACCACACACTGGACAACTTGCGAGCATTTCCAATGTGCACAAGATGTTTCATATTATGTACTCCTTGATAAATAGGCATACTCACTCAAACAAATCCCATAGAAAAGTATAAAACTTTGCTATCAAAACAAAACTAAAATGCCTCTCGTCTTGGGGACCAAATCCATATAGATCGACACATTTTCATAATTGTGTGTTTGTTACTACATACCGTCCGTATTCATTTAATTAAATTATAAAGTTAATTTCTCCTTTTCCCAAACACTTGAGTAATTTTCTAATGTATTATCTAATATGATATGCTGATATGCTATATGAATGATGCAACCAACCTTGAACATAATTAAACTTGGAAGAAAAAAAGAACATGTGAAATTCCATGTTCAACAAACATAAAAACAAACAAACAAACAAAACAAAACGAAGTGCCATAAAGGTATAATTGAGACGCTCGCTTTGCTCGCTTAAAAATAAAGTTATAATATCGTTACTTTGCTACCTACCTTTAGTCTCTATGAACTCAAGTCACAAATCAAGTGATTACCTTTTGTTTTGTATCTAGCCTGCATCAGCACCCTTCAGAAGCATCTATGCAGGAGGAATAACAGTGCAGCAAGCAACTCCAATAGCAGCAGTATATCGTACATCACCATTGTGCAAAAATACCTTTTGTAAAATGTATCACAATTTTATAATTATTAGTTAATTAATTACATATAATATGCACATTATTAGACATCCAAAGCAAAGCAAGGACATACAATATTATTGTTAATGTTCCCGAATTAAAGAAAGCTGTAGAAACTGTTGGAACCTTATTTACCCGGTTGCAAGTCACATACATTAAAGTAATGATGAACCACCAAAATATGAACATACAAAGACAATAGCAAGAACTGGAGTGCAAGCGACATTCCAGTAAATTATAACAAGCAACAGTTAACTAAAACTTGTTTTCCACAGAATTTTCATTAGTATACAATCAACGAGGATGTGGAAAGTCAAAGTAATGGTGTGTAAATAGTTCTACTCCTGTGTTTCGCAAGTTCCTACTTCCATTAACATAAACACCGATAGCTGCACTACCGAAAAACATGATGTTATATCAAAATTAGGCCCTACTTCTGTAGCATCTGCATCTATACAAACATGGGACATGGGTGGTTTTGTTACACTACCATCTACCTACAGTACAACTTAGTATGGACTCAGCTCGCGTGGTAAAGGCAATATGGCCACCAACAGTGTCCACAACTATCACACGAATAGCAACAATATTAATAAAAACAAATAACAATATATATGTATTATTGTTCAAACATTTACGATTAGCAAATAATGAATAATGAAGAATACTTACATAATTAACAGTGGTTTATTTAATATTTACAAAATCAATATGGTAAAATTATATTTCCAAATAAAAAGTGCTGGCAAAAAAATGTTTCAAAGGACATAGGCTACCAATACCATTCAGCCATTATTTCCATATTAATTCCTAGAAGTGGTTAGTGGCTGGCAAGAACAGTTATGTAGCTTTATCCAAACACAAAAGCCATCAATTATTGTAAAGCACATAGAAACATAAAAATATAAGTAGACCTAGGTACTAATAAGCGCCAGTTAATTAGTTAGCCAGATTGTTTGCAACATTTACAAACAATAAACATCTAGCATACCTAAATCTTTCATGGCGAGCTTCGCCGCAGCCATCTTTGCTAAACGCTTATTGTCACCGTAGCCGGTGTAAATGCGCTTTTCACCATGAGCAACAATCTCCACAGCCACTTTAATGCAACCTCTTTCCTGGCAAAACTCTGTTTTCCTGCAACAAAATCAACAGATCATTACCATCACTTTTCCATTACTACTAGTGACGACATAGAGTACCATCATTAGTTTTGTTACTACTAGTGATGACATCCGAATACGTACCATCATTAGTTTCGTTACTACTAGTGATGACATCCGAATACGTACCATCATTAGTTTTGTTACTACTAGTGACCACATAGAGTACCATCATTAGTTACATTACTACTAGTGATGACATAGAGTACCATCATTAGTTGCGTTACTACTAGTGACGACATAGAGTACCACCATTAGTTACATTACTACTAGTGATGACATAGAGTACCATCATTAGTTGCGTTCGTTACTACTTGACGACATAGAATACCATCATTAGTTGCGTTACTACTAGGGATGGACGAACCTTGGTTTTTTAATTTCGAACCGAACTCGAACTTCTAAACAAAAAAAGTTCTGAACTTCAAACTCGAACCGAACTTTTACGAAGCGGCTTGAAAACTGAAATATTGCACAAATTCAGGAAGAAAGGAAAGTAATCCCAAATAATGTTCTTTTTTGTATCTGTGGACGTGGGCCTAGCTCCCGTGGTCGGCATTGGCTCCGGATCGTCCCTCATTTCCTTCACTGCCCATGATCAATTTAAAATTTGCTACATGTGAAACTATCTAAATTCGCGGCCACAGAGAATTCGCGGCCTATGTCGTTCGATGTTTGGTTGAAAGTCGATAGTCGACATGCGCGAGCACGAAAGATCAAAACAAATCCTTCTCCGTACGAAGCGCTGCAATCGTGAATATATTTGTAAAGTAACCCCAACTCCATTAAGAACGTATTTTATCACATTTTGTAATAGAATTTTGTTTTATTTGAGGTTAAATTGTGATACAATCTGTATATTTTACCAAATTCCATAGTATTCAATTTTCTTTTTGTCTCGACTGAAATAAAAATTATTAAAATATGTAATGAAAAACTTGATAAATTGTCGTTACTGTATTATGTATACAGAGCCCTAATCAGAAACTCGTTGTTTCCTGTAGCGACAGCCATGCTACCTACCAGCATTATTGCGAACCATAACAATAACATTCATCGGCATCGCTTGTAGGTCGACGAAGACGAAAGCAATCATAACATAGATGATTGTGCACATAAAACCATTTACACACACTGCACAATGTAATGCTTTTTCTTGCATAATGTGCCATATTAGACCAGTTGTTGATGAGGAAGGTTGGAGGGAACATAATATAGGCCTCGTCATGCCGTGGAAGGCATAGAGCCTAGGCCTAGGCCTCAGTCGTGCAGTGGAAGGCCCTAGACCTAGGCCTAGGCCTGTGCGTAACGAATTTTCAAAACATTTTCTTTCGGCAAGCGTTGTTTACTGTGTGTTGGCGTTTTTTACGAGGAATACGCTAAAAAATAGTTAAAACTGACTCAGAAAAGTTCGGTTTAAGTTCGAAATTTTTACAAATCACGAACTCGAACCTTAACATTCGAACTCGAACCGAACCGAACTTCAAAAAAAGTTCGGTTCGAGTTCGGAATTTCGAACGTTCGTCCATCCCTAGTTACTACTAGTGACGACATCGAATACCATCATTAGTTTCGTTACTACTAGTGATAACATGCGAGTACCATCATTAGTTGCGTTACTACTAGTGATGATATCAGACTACCATCATTAGTTTCGTTACTACTAGTAACGACATCGAATACTATCATTAGTTTCGTTACTACTAGTGATGACATCAAGTACTCGGACACCGGTTCCATTTTTTGTCAGAGATTTGTCTGTACAACAGTGAACTACGGAAACACGGCCATACAGTCGCTTTTAAAAAACACTAACATAACAACTAACACGAAGTATATCTAGGCTCGTCTATTCTGTGTACACAATTATTTATTATTAAAGGCTTAAATGCGTTTCGAAGGCATGCGAGTCATTGTTCAAAGAATGTTTTCTAGGCCTATGTAGCCTACATTTTTTACCTGACCTGCTGAATGTTGTTTTTAAAATGTTGTTAGGCCTTAACAAAAAACAGGCCTTAAACTGGTTACAAAGTGGAGAAACCGGTTTGAGCTTCTTGGATCCGATGTTATCACTAATGACTACAATCAATACTTACTATGATCAATGATCATTACTATATTTATTTATGTATGTATGTAGCTATGTATGTATGTATGTATGTATATGTATGTATGTACGTAGGCCTATGTATGTTTTGTAACTAACAAGCTTACGGTGCCCCGAGCACATCTGAATGTAGTAACAAAGCACTATTAACAGTAACAATTAGGGTTGCCGTTGATAATCGAAATATCGATCGATAATCGATTCAAGTCATATGATATGATAATCGATTCAAGTATTATGATATGATATGATTTGATTATCGATTTGAATAATATCATCGATGTTTAAAACTGCCGCGCTGCTGTTAAAATCGTGATTGGGCGGTTCGTAGCGCAGCGCGGAGCTGACGATAGAATGCGCGCTCGCTAGGTCGGTAAAATAGTGTATACTACTTTACCGACGGGGATAGCGCGCTCTCTAGGGGTAACGAGCAACTATTCAGTTTGTCACGCACACGCCGTGAGTCGTAGTCTCTTCTCGTAAAGTTGTGAGCCGGTCTGTATTGTTGATGCCATTATTGCGCTAGAGTGATAGCTGTTCTATATAATGGCAGCAGCTGGGATAGCGCTATCTCTCTCGCCCCCTTACGGAATGTGTTTATACCTGACTCAACCCTCGCAAGGCACGTCCGCGTACAATCAGTCCGTGAAAAAAGTGGCACCCCAATGACCAACCAAGCAATTGCATTACCTTATAATAAAAAGTGCGTGGATTAATAGTCCGTGATTTTAACACATTTCTATCCTTAAATACTCCTTTTTATTGGTTTTTGGGATTGTTTTCAGTTTGATATCATTATTTTGGCATTTGATTTGATAATCGATTGAGGTCTACAATATCGATATATTTTGATATGATTATCGATTCCGCTCCGCCGATTATCGATGCCGATTTTCACATCGAACGGCAACCCTAGTAACAATAAATATTAATGCAGACATTACACGATTCAATACTTCCGTCAAACTTATTGAATTCAAGAACAAAAGCGGAACTGAACTGAACTGCGAATCAAAAACAGTTTGGTAAAAAACTGCAACAATATAATATCTTCTGTTAATTGATGCTTTTTTGTCCTTGAATTCAATACTGTAAGTTTGACGAAAGTATTTAACTGTGTAATGTGGGTATTCGTCTAGATGTCGTACATCTCGATAGGTTTTTTTTTACCAACACACCAATATCTAACATGTATTGCTCTTAAAACATAGAGAAGAAAAAACACAAGAGTAGCTACTCACTTAAAATCCGGGCGATTTTGACCTAAATACTCGTGAAGCAGTCTTATGGGAACCTTCGGAACCTTCAAGCTGAATTCCTCTGGAAGCAAACAGTGCCAATCAACTCAAAACACCTTGGAAACACCCACAATATGCCATTACAAAAGATGATAACAATGATGGTACCTGTATCTAACACAGGGTAAATCTAGTGTGTGATAGGAGAGGCCAAACGGCTAGATATGCTTGGTAGGGGTAAAATTGATAGGGAACCCAACAGCTTACCTGGTTGGTGACTGCAGGGGTCTTGTAGTTAATAAATAGATACATAAAAAAGTAGTAAAAACACAAACAAAAACGTCGAAACGGTTTCGGCCGAACAGGGCCTTGTTCACTCGACGAGTGCAGAGAGGTGACTAGCTATGTACAGGTATATACAGTTATTTACAGGTCACGCCAGTGGCGCTGTTGGGTGTGGGTGGGGAGGAGAGCTAAGAGGGGAAGGGTGGCAATCAGGTAGTGGAGAGCAGGACCCTAACGGATGTTGAGATTAGGGGGGAGCCTGGAGTTGGTGATCCACTGATGTGCCAGTTCCCATCTTCTCAGCTCATGCTCATTGCAGCTAGCTGGTAGGGCTCTCACAACACTGGCATAGAAGCATTCGTTGAATGTCAGGTTGTGAGTGGCTGCATGTAGGGCGACAGGTTTGTCAGTGTTCCCTACTCTGGTATCGTGCCTGTGGCCATTCATCCGGGTGTTGAGTGCGTTAGTAGTCAGGCCTACATATTCGGCTGGGCATCTACTGCACCTCAGTTGATATATTACATTGTTGGTCTTGCACGTGTTGTGTCCCCGGATGTCGTAGATCTTGTTGGTAGCTCTCGCTGTGAATGACTCGGTTGGAAGATCTTCCAACCGAGTCATTCACAGCGAGAGCTACCAACACTCCAACACTACCAACTCGGTTGGAAGATCTTCCAACCGAGTCATTCACAGCGAGAGCTACCAACAAGATCTACGACATCCGGGGACACAACACGTGCAAGACCAACAATGTAATATATCAACTGAGGTGCAGTAGATGCCCAGCCGAATATGTAGGCCTGACTACTAACGCACTCAACACCCGGATGAATGGCCACAGGCACGATACCAGAGTAGGGAACACTGACAAACCTGTCGCCCTACATGCAGCCACTCACAACCTGACATTCAACGAATGCTTCTATGCCAGTGTTGTGAGAGCCCTACCAGCTAGCTGCAATGAGCATGAGCTGAGAAGATGGGAACTGGCACATCAGTGGATCACCAACTCCAGGCTCCCCCCTAATCTCAACATCCGTTAGGGTCCTGCTCTCCACTACCTGATTGCCACCCTTCCCCTCTTAGCTCTCCTCCCCACCCACACCCAACAGCGCCACTGGCGTGACCTGTAAATAACTGTATATACCTGTACATAGCTAGTCACCTCTCTGCACTTGTCGAGTGAACAAGGCCCTGTTCGGCCGAAACCGTTTCGACGTTTTTGTTTGTGTTTTTACTACTTTTTTATGTATCTATTTATTAACTACAAGACCCCTGCAGTCACCAACCAGGTAAGCTGTTGGGTTCCCTATCAATTTTACCCCTACCAAGCACAGGGTAAATCTAGATATAAAGATAAATTCAATAATCAATTCAATACCTTGCTGGATGCAATGTTGGAGATAGAACTTTATAAAAAATCAGTTATTGTAGCCGAGTGGGTCGACAATAAAAACACATTTATTTTATTTATTTATATATCTTTTCAATACATGTATTTTGTTAGTAGGCCTATACTAACGAAACGGCAATTAACTGTAACAACTAACAATCAATATAATTTTCAAATACTGTAGTATTAGTATTCAATTGTAATCATGTAACTTAGCATATTGATGCAAAGAATCGGGAATAATAAAGGAATTAATATTACTTAAGTTCTTACCGATCTCCTTATGCATCAGTCTGTAGAAAACTGTCCACACAGTTTTCAGACACATGTTGCTGTCGAGGTAAATAGCACCGGCCAATGATTCAAATAGATCTCCAAGGACTTTCGGAACATCAATGGCCTCTGCTACTTCGGTGTCATTTTCTCCGATCATGAACAGCACAGTCTCGTTGATAGCGAATTTTTGTTCTTCTTGCAGTCTAACAAACCTGAAAAAATTTAAATTTTGACAATGAAAGTGTGAGGAAAAATTAGATTACCTTTATTAATTCAACAGAACAATCTAGACGTTAGTTTGTGACAGAATAAAAAGTGGAGAAAAATTGAGTTTTATTACAGATTGCTATTTAGTAGGGTTGTGCGAACCTGGGTTTTTTAATTTCGAACCGAACTCGAACTTTCACGGTGAGCGTCCGTCGAACTTCGAACTTGCAAAAAATTTCGAACCGAACGCGAGTCGAACTCGAACCGAACTTATAAATTGCGTTCAGAGAAACTACGAGAAAAGAAAGCATTCTAATTTATCAAGTGCACCTTTAATTATTTACGTGACCTGACCTGGATCAAATCAACATTTAAAAATTATTACAGGGCTGTGTAATTACATTAGCATAATCAAGTTTCATTTATAGTATGACATTGTATGACTGGTATGACATATTATGACTGGTATGACAATATAATCTTATTCAATTCAACTCTGCTCTAATAAACTCCAGTAATTATTGCTCTTTCTTTAATTCAAACTCTGTTAATTTCAATTTACATATAGCCTAATAATTCAAAGTAATAGTGATGATTTGGAAGTCTCTGCAGTAGGTTTATATTTTATGCATAAAACTAAGTGTTCAATGTTCTTATATTTAGTAAGGCCTAGGCCTAGGCCACAACAAAGAACATAACCTAAGTAAGTAACCTATCTATCTAAGAATATGCTACTTCTTTATTTTTGTTTGCACCTTTTGCAATGGACGGCCCGGGAATCATCGGCATCTTCTTCTTTAAAATCCATTTTTACGATAAATTTGCGAGACATCACAGTACGAAAGGAAAGTTCATAGCAAGTGGCAAGGTTAGGAAACGTCGTCGCTCGTCGGTTTACTGATACGAAAGTGCTAACTTAACGAAAAGTTACGGACATTATTGTTGTGCACAAAGTTCGTTAATAAAAGCAGTTTTACTAAATTGTTTTAAATTGAGCCACAATACGGATGTGGACGTGTTTCTACGTTGATTTTGATGTAAATACAACTAAATCTTGCATAAGAATGCAATTGAATGCCAATGCAAAAAGTAGGTCAACATCAACGACGTTGGCTGCACTGCCCTGCTATCGTTCGAGTTTGACCTTGAGTCGGCGATATATTGATCGATAGGTTGACAGCGCTTAGAGTGCACATGGCGACCGATAGTAGAGTTTCAATGTCGCGCGGGAAGTTCGAATTTCAAAGACGAATTTTGATATTTACGATATTTACGTTCGCACAACCCTACTATTAATATTTTGCCTTTTTGAGTAAGAATTCGTTTTGACACATCACTTCATTAGTTTTCCTCACTGACTCTCTCATTTGAATAACATGCGATTTTGACATTGTAGAAATGAGAGAAAAAGAGCGAAGGGTAGATTTACGTTAAAAACCGCACAAAACAGACTGAATGAAATATTATAATCAGTAGTGTAGTTATTTAGATTATTAAATCCATAATTGGAAATAAAATTAATTACAAGTAAAGCCATACCGTTGGCGATAACCGATGATAAGTTTAGACAAATTTAGAGCATTCAGTCTATAGGGCTTATCAAACTAGATTCCGCTATAGATTCAGATTTTCGATTTCGAGATCCATTCTTGAGATACAATTTAAAAATGAAAATTGTGTACGGTTTTTAACATGAAACTACCCGCCTGCAACCTGGTTTTCGAGTCGGATGAGACCTCGCCTACTCTTGGTCAGGCAGGCCAACATGACAGAACGTTACAAGTGTCTGGTAGGCCTACCTGTCGACCATATCCAAGAGCTTCGGAGACTGCGCTAACATGAACTGGTGCAGTCCGTTCCTGACGACCAGTGATGCAAACGTGATGTTGTTGACTAGCGAAGATCTCAGATCCGTGAGCTGGCCAGGCGAGAGGACCCCGCAAGACTCGTAGATGTGACACGTGATGAGGAAGTCCAACAGTGCATCGCCTAGAAACTCTAGGCGCTGGTAATTGTCGGTGATCCTGTTGGGGACGTAGGACGGATGAGTCAGAGCCTGTGAAAACACAAGAGCATGTTATGATAGAAAGCTGGAATTATTATCCATATCAACCCTTTTTGCGATTTCGTGGTCTGTGGAAAACAAACACCTATAAGCTATATAGCTACGTCTTCACTGAATTATCAGCATTAATTATTCCTGTATTTATAGATACAGTAGAGCGTCGATTATACGATTTTCAGGGGACCCTTGAAAAAAATCGTATAAATGGAAAGTCGTGTAACAGACACATTGCCAACGAAAAAAAAAACAAACAAAAAAAAAAACTAAAAAAAAAATATTTTTCAATTGAGTGTTTAAATTCCATATTGATGTGAATATCACATAGTAGTCCCTCGTTACAGTAATACGAAATTCAGGGGACCTCAAAATACCAACTTCGAAATACAGCATTCCAAAAAAAACAACAGCGCGCGAGTAATGGTCGGTAACGCATGGCCCCTGTGTGGCTTGCAACCTTCATTACACATCTGTGTAGCGGGCAGCTGCTGCCGGCTGAGCGAGAGAGAGAGAGAAAGCGCTAGTCGCGGTGAGTGGAAGCTAGCCGCCTGTTGACAGTTCAGTTTGTCCCTCGCTCCGTAACCTCGATCGTGATTGGCCGGCTGAGAGGGGGCTCGTCTTGCGGCGGCCAATAACCTTGCCTGACTCTCGTGGATATTATCAACCTTGAGGCCAGCTGGCCCATGTAACGAGGCGATACACGGAAACACGACGCACACGCTTCTACTTTCACAAGAACAGTGACTCACCGACCGGCTGCGACCACTGCCCTTTTTGAAGTTGTAAACACATTAGCGCTGGCAAGCGAAGAGGTCGGGTGGGAGGGGGGTGGGGTAAACCCGCCGCAGGCCAATGCATTGGAATTTGGGAAAAACACGGTTGAGAGCTCTATTCATGCCTGACATTTCTAAGAAAAGTCGTATTACCGATCGTAATAATATAGGGCGGGACAAATAAATGCTCGTATAACCGACGTAGTCGTATAACGGAGAGTCGTATAACAGAAATAAATTAACATTACTCTTATGGGGGAATGGTTGGGACTTAATGGGAAACTCGTATAAGTGTCAAAATCGTATAATAGCGAATCGTATAAGCGACGCTCTACTGTATTTTAAAATTACTTTTTTTTGGCATTTAGATTTAGAAGGTCATCAAGCATTGTAGGCTACCTGTTGTTTTGGTTTGTGTGTTAATAATTATTATTATCTTTATCAATGCAAACCTTAAACAATAACAAAAATAGAAAAATGATAGTCTATAACAGTTCAAAGCGAAAGTTCACCACTCCAACACGTAACGTACCTGTAAGAGGAAGGAGCGGTCGTTGAAGGTGTATCCCAGTCGCTCCTCGATGGTGAGACATGCCCGCAGGTGGTGGCTGACGTCGCCCCCGGGAACTATGAGCGCGGAGGGCGGTGGTCGGTCGAACATGTACGACGGCGTGGCCTTGTCTGCAGGGAGGATCTTCAGCCAGCCCAGGAGTAGGAGGGCTCCGCGGACGCCCGTTGACTGAAACCACAAACAGTGGTGACCTCGACACTCGACAGTAGATGACGAGGCACTTAAATGGTTGCGACGATTGTTTTCGGCCGAAGAAATAGCGGAATACTGCTATCTTCCATTTTTCTTTTGACGGATAACATTAAAATAAATTCTAGTTACTTGATAATGATCTATTTTAAATGGGAATTAAAGTATACGTTGGCCCTACTAATAGATTTTCTGAGGAATGAAAACATTTGAAGATATAAGCTCTCTGGCTGCGTTTATGTCTAGAGTGAAGTTATTTATCTTTGAATACAGCTTTTATGCTGTCTGCAAATATTTTAATTAGTCATTTCATTGAACCTGCTTTATGATGTGATGATGGTCACCATTTATGACTACATTAATGCATTTTATTAATCTGCGTTTTGTTCAATGTTGTTAGTGTTCCAATATGTGCACACACAGATGTGAATACTGAATAGGAGTGAATCATGGAAGGCTTATTTAAATAGATCAGTACCGGCCAGTACCTAGATGCCATTAATGGAGACTTAACAAATAGCCTAGATAACCTCTCCTGGTAAGCATCCTCCTTATCTGCACCATTTTTGATGTAACAAGAATGAACATCTGACAACCAAAAACTCAGGCCTACTTATAATAATAATTATTTATTTTCTTGCCCCCAGAATGCATCTAGCCTAGTCCATTTTGAATGGCCCATACACAGTAACTATATTACAGTGAAACGTCTTTATAACAAATGTCTTTATAACAAAATGATCTACATAACTTATTGTTTTTGAGATCCCAAAAGGTTCTTATACATGTTAAGGTACCATCTTGATAAAGAAATGTTCTTTATAACAAAATAAAAATCCGGTCCCCCAGTGTTTGTTACAAAGAAGTTTCACTAGGCCTATATAGGCCTACAGAAAAAAGAGCCATAGGCCTGACTTCTACAAACTGAAAAACTCGATAAAGTAACGTGAACCTGAATGAGCAATAATGAAATGAAATTAATCTAACCTTGAGGTAGGCCCCTATAAGAGCCTCCACGGCATCGGCCACCGTTTTATCATTGACGGTGAGTCTATTCACGAACGACTCCATCGTCGACTGGATCTGCGTTTCTACCGGTGCGTCACAAATCTCCTTGACCAGAGCTTCCACAGTGGAACGCTCGAGCACGCCTGCTCTGCGTTCTTCGGGGGAGATGACTAGTTTAATTAGAAGGTTAGGAGACAAGTTCAAGTCCTCGGTAGCCAGGAGCTGAAAGCAGTCGGAACACACAGTATGTAGACCAAGGCAAGACATCCACACCACTATTATGATGGGGGTTTTCTCCGACACGATCATGGTTCTGTCTCATTGGTGGTTGCCATGGTGAAAACAGTTTGTGGCAGGCTAGATATTTAGCGGTCTGTTGTAATAGGCCTACCTGGAGTAAGAGAAGTCTAATACGTACAATTCATTTATTAGCCTTCCGTAATACACTCACACGCTCGCACACAAATACTAATGTATATAATTCAGTACCAACTATGTTGGGTTGATTTGCTTACTTAAAAGAATTAATTAATCAGAATTAATTGTCTATGATATTGAACTGTCATGAGCATCTCATGACTAAATTTGATAGAGCATCAGTTGGTATTAACCAACTGAAGCCAGTTCTCAAGTTTGCTAAGGGCTAGTTTCACCAAACTTGTAATCTTCGATTAGCTGGTACACAATGTAGCTAAACAAACATGACGACTGCCATGCATTTTGAATTGAATTAAACATATTGAAATTTGTATTTACAATGAAATACATAGCTTTACATGTACTAAGAGTAACAGTTGCATAGAACTTCCAATATAGCATTACAGTATATAGGCCTAGGTCCCAATTCACCAACTTTCTTAAATTCCGATTTAGTAAGCTCGGTTTTGTAACAATTTTCAAGAAACGTTACATTCAAAATGCATAGCAGTCACCATGTTTGTTCGTGTAGAATCTCCAATTAGCGGCTAATGGGAGCTTAAAGAGTTGATGAAACCAGCCCATGGCGAAGTAGGCCTACACAGGAGATACGAGCAACTCACATTTTGTGTAAAAACTTCACACGTTTATAAATTACATTAGAGCAGGGTTGCCACCAAGTCAATTTTTTTATCCTTGAAAGAAACTAAAAAAATCCTGAGAAATCGTTGAAAACAGTTATATTCAGCATTAGCATATTATAACTGCGAAGGAATGTTACAAATTTTCAGGTTTCATGCCAAAATATGTTATGCCAGCCTGATTTTCGAGAATCTAGTCAACATTACGTGCAGAAACGCATAAGAATCGGAATTTTCTTCGAATAGATTTTAACGTTTTACTTTTACTCACCATAACTAGCTACCACTTGCGGGAAATGTTATGCAGTCACTTATGTTTATTTTTACTAGTACCTGATGTTCTTTTACTGTAAACATTGCGTTTTTAGCTGAATTTTTAAAAATGTATTAATTTAATGTATTTTTTAAAGACAGTAGAAAATCCTAAGATTTTGCCCAAAATCCTGTTATCCTTGAGACACTCTAAAAATCCTGAGAAAAGGATAAAATCCTTGAAAGTGGCAACCCTGCATTAGAGCCTATCAGTTGCCTTGTATGACCTACAATATTTAATTTTTTTTTAAATTGTTAAAGTAGGGGCTATAATACTTCCACCAATTGAGAGTGGTCTTTGTCAAAGTATTAAATATTAGAATATACCTCCCGTATGAACCGTGGCACGCACATCCTAGGCGGTAGCCAATCCGACTTGGGTTCAAAGTCGTAAACCTTCATCATCTCGCCGAGGTTCTTGTTGCCGGCGCAGTAGAAGAGGTTTCGATTGCCGAGCAATTTACCCTTGATCAGGGTGAGTTTACCCTCGTCGATGCTGTGCTGCTGGAACAGGAACTGGGAAACGGCAAACTTCAAGAACGAGTCGCCCAACGTCTCAAGACGTTCCAAGTTGATTATGTCGTTGGCAGTCGACGCGGTCAGAGTTTGGAGGATCTCGTATTGTTCGGGTCCTAGACCTGCGCAGACAGAATCATATTAAAGTTAGTCGCGTTCTTCCGGAAGAGCGTAAGTCACAGTTAGAAGAACAATGAATTCTATTTCTTTTTCATGTCTATTCGACATTAAAATCATAGAAGGCGCTGGCATCACGACTCCATTTGCTAGTTCTTGTTTCTACCCCATGAGTGTGTATTGCAACTCAACATTAAAATCATACACAGAGAGCACTGGCATCACGGCTCTATTCTATAGTTCGCATTTCTACCGCATGAGCGTGTATTGCAACTTTTAACCTCGAATAAACACAGTCCCATATTCTGGTGCAGATGATGATTCAAATGAGCACCAGGATAAAGACATCTAGCTCACTTAGTAGGGGCAACTTTTTAACAACTCACAAATGAGCAATGAACCACAGACCATAGATAAACTGAAGTTTCATACTAAATACTACAATACTACTACCATACAAAAAAATTACCTTCTGGTCTTGCATCGAGTATGGCTATATTTTTTACAGGTATATCCGTGATTGGTGTAGCCACTTTCTTGGGTGATGGCGGCAGAGACTTGCTAATGAAAGTTTCGTAGTACTGGATCTAAGAAAGAAAATGGGAAGCTATGTCACATCTCGTATTTTGTTCGACTATCAGAGGTTGAGCAATTTTAATGATAATAGAATGGCTTGACCAAGTTTACGGTTATTAATATGACATCAACTTCTGATGGGTGTCCCTTTGCCCCATGCCTAGGCAAATTTCAGGAAAATGCATATTTGCAAGGTCTACTTGGTCTCCGTCTAGCGGAGGCTCGTCGAACTCCCAAGTTATGGCGTCGCAGTCCGTTCCACAATGTTAAAAATCACATGTTATTCAAATGGGAGAAATGTGAAAGAAAACAAATGAAGTGATCTGTCAAATAGAATTACAGTCAAACTTCGTTATGGCGTTTACCGTTAAAACGTTTTCACGGTTAACACGTCGAATTATGAGTTGTCACGCTCAAGTTGCATAAGACTAATGTTATTTTTATTCGTTACGACGTTCTCCAATAGCACGTTTTCACGCTTAGGACGCAATAATTTCTTTGTCCCGTGCCGACTTTATTTGCGTTTACCACGTTTTCGAGGAGCAGTGGTCTTTTAAAAATGACAGCTCGTTATGTACGAGGCCTAGCTGAGACCCTTTTCCCCTCGACGGCGACCGCCCAACGTCAGTGGCAGCACAAACCCTGAAGATATCCCCCCCCCCCCCCCCCTCCTCGCCAGGCGCTGACTAACAACAATACAGCGGCCCGCGGCGGTCTACTGTGCTCGCCAGTATGCTGACCCACCCCAACCCTCCCGCTACCTGATCTTCGCACGTGCAGTCTGGCCCAAGTTTTGTTCAGACAGCCGTCAATGTTCTTTGTGTGATATTCCACAAGCAGGTCCGTCATTATGGCTAAACGAAAGCCCACTCAGTTTTCTTTGAAAAGAAAACTGGAAATTATTGACATTGTTGATCGCAACCCCAATAAGACGCGAACCGAATTGTCAAAAACATTAGAGATTCCCGCGTCAACACTTAACACCATTATGAAAAATAGAGTAAAGATTCAAGAGAACCAATTCGCGGAACCAACATGAAAGCAAGCTCGCCTTCAAACCTGGCTAAAATGGTACGTTATTTTCACGTAATAATCTTGTCAAAATTATCTCTTTCTCTTTTCCGTGGGCGCGCGGGCGCTCTCCCTCTCATTTCAAGGTCCTTCCCCTTACCCCCCCCCCCCGGCCATCCACTGTGAGCGTAGCAAGGCCGTGACACAGGCCATTGAGATAAAATATAACCCGCTTGACAGGTTTTTTGGTTTCTCAGTCCACGGTCAGTGTAGAGGGGAGCGGGCGGGTCTGGTGTGGTTGAGTACAGCCAGACTGACTGACGGCAACGCTTGGGCGTTTTCGTTGTTATTCAGACGCGCGCGACGAGTGATTTAAATATTTAATTAGTATATTAGTTTGTACTTTATTATTTACAGTAGCCAGCTTCACAATATAGGCCTGTAAAATATTAATAACTTTTGATATTGAAGTATTTTTTCATTCTTTTTTACTAGCTAAAACATCCATGTATTTCAAATTAAAGAATATTCAATTCTGACATGTTTCTATTTATTTTCGTTATGACGTTTTCACGTTTACGACGTTTTTTTTTCCTGGCCCTTCAGAAACGTCCTAACGAAGTTTGACTGTACCTCCTAAAAAGGAAAAATCATCATATTTTATAATCTTCAATCATTATATTTAGAGGCCTTCCAAAATCGTTATTGCGATATGCGCAATAAAAATAAAAATAGTTTTTTTCAACTTTTTCTTTCATTTCTTTACAGTTCATGATGTTTTAAAGCCAAAAATGCGATTTTAATTTTCGCGAATTAATGCGATATCGGCACTTTAAAGCGATAAATGCTAATATACGCGATGTAGGCGCGATAAATGATATTATTCGCTAAATTAGCAAGATCTATAGGAAGGCCGCCTTATCATTTGCAAATTTGCTACATCACGTCTGCACTCATCGTCGGTCGCTCGAGCCCACGCGGTCTTGTGTAGTTGATCCATGTTGTTGATCGTAGTGCGCTAATGGCCGGTAGAGTGCGCGACAAGCAGTTCACGAAGTGTACGACAGAGTGCGTTGCGGGATGACAGTCACGTCACGTGACGCTTGTGAGTTGTGACGCGCTCGTCAAGGTCAACAAAGATGGAGGAAGAACTTGTCAATTGTGCCGAAGAAGACGATCTTTAGCGGCATTATCTTTGCCATAATGAATAAAGCCGCGATGAAAAATAGGCCAAAACTTAAAAACGCGATACTAGCATTCAAAGAATGTTTGAGTAGGCGTAGGCCTGGACTCTATTCCCAGGCATAGGCTTTTGAGGCCTAGGCCTAGCCTAGGCTAGGCCAATAATACGAAATGTTGATTGACGTAAATCACTGAAAGCCTGAGATTAATATTTTATTAGTTCCAATGTGATGTCTGTTTTTAAAATAGTCAGATGTAGGTTACGTGATAAATGATTATCGATAGGCCTAGGCCTACTCCGAACTCCTAGGCCTAGATGATGAAATGCCCCGAAATAATATCTATGTTGTCAGCCAGTTTTCTTTTTGTTTCGATTTTAATTAATTTCGATATAAGCGATAAAACGCGATATTTGGAATAATTAACGCGACAAAACCAAATAATTAATGCTATAATTCCACAGCTCTAATTATATTCCATCAAAATTTCTCTTTTGGGTGTTTTAAGTATTGTGTTACATGATCTACAATGGATTTTTAATTATTATAACAGTTTTTTAGTGGGATCCAAAATGGCGATTTTGGTTCCCTTGCGACGACCTAAATTGGGAGTTCGACGAGCCTCCGCTAGGCGGAGATCAAGTAGACCAGGGATGGCGAACCTTTTCGAGCTTGAGTGCCACTATTTACAAACTATTGAATGTATTCTGTCCAGGCGTGCCAAATTCTCAAAAAAAGGCACAGTAAAATTTTAACGAAATTTTATAATAGCTTTTTCAGTAATTATTATATTTTTCAGGCAACAAATGGTCAGGTTGTCAGTTTGTAATGTTGTGATCGTTCCACATAATGCAGCATTTAGTGAAAATCGTGTAGGAGGTGAAATTTTTGTACCGAAAACTCTCTAAATGCCCGAACAACGGGTTTGAAGTGTGGTCAATTTCATCCTGATACAATGTTAACATATTTGAAACATATTTCTGCGTGCCGCCAGAAAGTCTTCGCGTGCCACTTCTGGCACGCGTGCCATTGGTTCGCCATCCCTGAAGTAGACCTTGCATTTTTGTAGGGTATGACTGGCTACACAAAAATAGTATTTTTTTGTTTAGCATTTTCAGACTTGGATTGACAAAATTAATGTGTTTATATTGTAACAGATATTTATGGGTCACCTTTCCCCCAAACAGATTACAAAATATTTTCGGTGATATTTATATATTTCCGTACCTCGACGAAGCGCACGTCCTCCAGCGTACACCGCTCGATGTCGACCGGCTCGCGGTCGTCAGCCCAATAGGGGTCGGTAGTCCGCACGGCGACCTTGGCCACGTTGTTGACGATGCCGAGCATGTCGTCCGGGCTGTCGTCCTTCGTGTCGCAGCTGTCGTCCAACGCCAGCGGACTCCACGATTGGCCGACGGCCGGCTCGGTCACGCCCACACCCAGGTCGCGGTTGATCGTGGAGCGAAGTTCCTCCGCCAGCAGCAAGCCCACCAGCCTACGCAACACACAAGGTCACAAATCTGCTCATTTTTGTGGGCATTTTGTAGTCTAACTCAGTATAAAAATCGGCACAAAATTTGAATTCCTTTAATTATATCACAAGAATGCTAGATTTGAGATTGAAAATTCAAGTCTAGCACACTGTGGTTTGCTAAGTTTTACATAGGCCTAGGCCTACTGAATTATAAATTTATCAAATAATCATGATTAGTAACGAAAATGCTATAGGTCTACAAATAACAAACATACTGATAATAACATTAAAAGTAGGAGGATAGACCTCAACAGCTTATACCTGAATAGGGAAGGCTCACACATTTTTTTTATTTGCTTACTGGTTACCTCAAGTTAAAATAAACGGGAACTAATTGGTTTCGGCTCGAAAGGTGCATTAACATCGCTTTAACAGCAAGTCAAAGATATTGCTGTCAAAACACGCTCAGAAACGGACCTGCGCCATCTTGCTCGTGATTATAAGGTTCTGACGTCATAACTCTGGAAACAATCATTTTATATCATACAAATAGTACTGAAATCCCACAATTTAGTAGATTATTGCTCTCATAAGACTTTAACTGAATCAACGTTTATTTCTAGTTAGTAAATGAACACTGCTCAACATTAATTTTCAACAATATGTTAAATAATTGCATTATTTTAAACACGTTTTGGTAAATACTGTATCAAAATGTATTTTCTGAAGAAAACAGTGGTATAAAAGACATTGTTGTAAAGTCACTGCATCCTAGATATTGTAAAATGTCCAACTTAATATCTTTGATATACTTCAAGGAGGCAGTTGTTGACAAGAGTTATGACGTCACGAGCCGTTTTTCAATTATGGAGCGGTAAGTTCCAAATTTCAAACTTTAAAAGCTAACAAAATTGGAAATATACACTTCTCAGATATAAAAATTATATAGCCCGTACTTTTTGATAATGGCCTTCTGTTTTTAGGTACTTTGAGGAATATTTATTTTTTATGAGCCTTCCCTATTGTATAGGGAGGCATAAGAAGTGCACAGAGAGCGTTGCGAGCGATCCGGCCAACGGTCACTGAATATTGGATACACACAACTTTCAACACGAGAATTTCTTAGTCGTTGGAAAGACTACTTGACTTCTTTGGAATCGATAGATGTTTTTCCAATAATAATTAGTGCACTGCCTTCTAGAGGGGGTTTTGGTGACTTCTAGCAGGCAGTGCTCAGTGGCCAGAACGCTCGCAGCGCTGCAGTGTAGTAGTTTGTTGTACGCCTCGCCATACTATTGTGATATTATTGTTAGATTAAAGTAGCAATCAGTCTGTATGGCTTACCAAACCACAGTGCACTATAGACTCAAATTCAATTTAGTGTAGCAAATGAAAATGTTGTGCGTTTTAAATGTGATGGCCTACTACCCTTGCCCATGATCTTAATCTCACCAGTGTCACACTGACCCTAGCCCAGTCTCGGGTAGACATTAATATTTAATAAAAATCTAGCTCAGTTTATCGGCAGCACTTACCCTTTGATGTCTTGCGGCTCCAATTTAACAAAAACTGCGGCGCTCGAAGAGAGTATACTCCCTTTGATTACCCAGTCTCCGTTCGTAGCACAAAAACAACCGTGTTCACGTTACCACTTCCAAATGCCAACTGAGCTTTTACTATTTCCCTTCACTATCTCAGCTCAATACACAGCTCACAGACACAAAACTGACTAACACCACTCTCTTTCGACCACGGAGGCCAGACTGCAACTGAACTTCACAATTTGTTATTATTTATCAAAACATAGCAACCCCAACAACAATCTTACTAGAACAAAATTAAACTATTCTGTTTTCATAATAATCACAACACTGGCTTCTACAGATGCCACTTCCATAAGCTTCCTTGATAATCATGACACTGTCTTCTACAGATGCCACACCAGTTTATATCAAGTAGGCCTACACTTCATTCTATTAATCCAGGGGTCGGGAACCTGCGGCTCCGGAGCCGCATGCGGCTCCTGATTGGGTCTAGCGTGGCTCCATAATTTAGTAAGGAAAGTAGTCTCTAATATCCAAAAACAACTAATATTTGAAATATTGCGCGCTAAACCTCCCCTGCCCCGCCACAGCCTTGTCGGCTTGTTCCACATTACCTCACCCCCGCAGCCGGCAGTCAGCGTGCACAAACGAGACAAGACGATAGTGCCTGGAACTACGAACTACGAATCACTAATCAGTCTGTGTGTGCACTTGCACCTGTCAACATGAGCGACGCTAAGAAACTGGAAGATTTGGAACGGGACTCTGAGAATACATTGCCACGCCCTGAAGAAATAATTTTTCGAAATTTCAATTAGCTACCAACCAAATACAAACCATCAGGAAAATGGGATTCGGTCTCCTTGCAATATTTGGTTCAACCTATTTGTGCGAACAGATATTTTCAAGCATGAGTTACATAAAGAATATCGAAATCGTTTGAGTGACATAAGTCTTTCATCATCTCTAAAGCTAAAACTATCGTCATACAGACCAGATTTTCATTTACTTGCATCAAAAATTCAAACTCAAAAATCACATTGATTGAACTCTTCATTATACGTAAAAACCTATTATTGAACTTTTAAAATATGTAATACTAATTTGTAAAGGCTGGTCCACACAGATTTTTAAGACATAAGATTTAAGGTTTAATGCGTAGTCGTAAAGTTGGATCATAGGATACACGTACTGTGGCGTTCACACAAAGTTTCAGTTTTAAGACGTTGTTTTCATTGTTGTTTTTAAAACAACGTCTTAAAACCTTATGCATTATGTCTTCAAAATCTGTGTGGAACATCCTTTACATAAAAATAAAGGCCTCCGGGCGAGAAAACCACAATAAATTCAATTCAATTCAGTTGATATTAGTGATGTAATTTGTGTTATGTTAATTTTACTGTGGCTCCGACTGGTAATCAATTAAAAATGTTATGTGAAATTGGCTCCTAAGGTCAAAAAGGTTACCGACCCCTGTATTAATCTCTCCCTCTCTGCCCCTCTCCATCCCCCCGTCCATCCCTCTCTTCCTCTTATTTAAAGGATTGAATAAAAACTAAATTTACATCTCAAAACAACATTTTTCGGTAAATCTTGCCACATATCAAGAGCGTGGCAGTGCTCCTCACCTGTGAAGCACCGTGGGCAGGCAGGTTGCCTTGAGCCAGAGCACGGCGGGGAAGGTGAGAGGGTGTGGGCGTGGCAGTGCTCACCTGTGAAGCACCGTGGGCAGGCAGGTGGCCTTGAGCCAGAGCACGGCGGGGAAGGTGAGAGCGTGTGGGCGTGGCAGTGCTCCTCACCTGTGAAGCACCGTGGGCAGGCAGGTGGCCTTGAGCCAGAGCACGGCGAGGAAGGTGAGAGGGTGTGGCGTGGCAGTGCTCACCTGTGAAGCACCGTGGGCAGGCAGGTGGCCTTGAGCCAGAGCACGGCGGGGAAGGGGAGAGGGTGTGGGCGTGGCAGTGCTCCTCACCTGTGAAGCACCGTGGGCAGGCAGGTGGCCTTGAGCCAGAGCACGGCGAGGAAGGTGAGAGGGTGTGGCGTGGCAGTGCTCACCTGTGAAGCACCGTGGGCAGGCAGGTGGCCTTGAGCCAGAGCACGGCGGGGAAGGTGAGAGGGTGTGGGCGTGGCAGTGCTCCTCACCTGTGAAGTACCGTGGGCAGGCAGGTGGCCTTGAGCCAGAGCACGGCGGGGAAGGTGAACTTGACGCACAGCTCCGGCACGAGATGCTCCTCAAAGTCGTCGTTGATCTGCTGTCTCTTGCGCTTGCTCTGCGCGGTCGCGCCGGGCAGTACGCGCGGCTTCAGGCAGTGCATCTTGTTGGAGATGGCCTTGACCTCGACGAGCGGCTGCCTCTTGCCCAGGATGTGCGTGCGGTACTTGTCGATGAAGTACTTGTCGTACGACGGGTATTCCGAAGTGGGAAACGCGCTCTCGGGAGTCAGGTCGTGACAGACCTTGGTCACGATGTAGTACTGATCCGGCAGAACGGTCCGGTACCTACAAGTGGCACGACATTGTATGACATACCACAGACCTTAATAGAAACTAGGGTGTCATAGGGTAGGAAAATTCGGATCTGGTTCCAGACCTTCCAGGAACCGGGTTACCCGAATCCTGAAAGAAAAACTATGTTATCTTATCTTTCTGCCGCTGTGTGGGTTGGGCTCTGTGCGGCCGTTGCGCGCGGGAAAGGCGAGAGGGGGGTGGGGGAGGGGAGTGTATATGGCATCACAGAACTCGCCCGCAGTAATGATAGCGCGTACTATCCAGCGACCAGCTCGCCACGCCCACAAGCAGGAATTCACAGTAGCTTCAAGAAAAGTAGTTGCAGAAATATCGTCGCAGTTTTTTTATTTTTTTTTTATTTTTTTTTTTACAAATATTACTACCCGATTAAGATTTGAATCCTAAAAATGGATTCGGGTAATTTCTGGCTCCGGGTAACTCGAGTAACCTATGACATCCCTAATAGAAACTAGTAATGACATTGATTAATTGATTCCTTTGATAATCGATACCCGTATTTTAGGTGAGGGACGAATCAACAGATGGTCCAAAAGTGATTTTTTTTAAATCTGAGAGTGCTTAACATTCGCTTTGAAACTGCTATTTCCAAGTGCCTCTAATTAGGATCCAGCCGTGCGACTTTTCCACAGAGGTAGCGGTAGGCAGTAACAGGGAATACAATCGGAATAACATTACTTTAATAATTCAAAGGTTTATTGTATAAAACTTATACCCCTATAGCTACAAAATGAGCTTTTTGCTCAGGAATCGATTGCAAATCGCTCCACACTCAAGGCTTAGGCCTACTATCTGTGTGGGCTTCTCATTTATATGCCTGTATGAAAAACAATATACCTAATATCAGGGTATATTTGATTTAAATCAACAACACTAAAGTGGTATTTTTCTGAATTCGAGCTACAAAATACAATTGAGTTGCGACTCGCACGCCAACTTTTTTCATTTGATTAATTTGCTTTTAAACGAGACACCAATATTGATGATTTAAATCAAATAAATCTGATTTAAATCAATAAAATTTTGATTTTTTTTTTATAAAAGTAAAAAAGATCGCACACCCTGTCTAATATGAATAAAACGAAACGTCGTACATACCAGGGAGCGACGACAGTGTGCAGGTACTCTACATCGGACACCAGCACCTGCGCCCTCACCTCGTCAGCGGGCTGCGCTACCTTGGGTACGCTCGCGTGTTGACGCACGGTGTACCAGTCTATGTCGACGCCCACCGTCGGCACAATGGCGTAAGCGTTCTCGGCGTTGGCCTGGTCCACGACGAGGAACTGCTTCTCTAGTCCGAGCACCTCGTTGAACAGAGTCGCGTTGAAGCGATCCAGCTCTCGTAGCTCCGTCTCGTCCAGCCGCACCTCCGAGCGGTTTGGCTCCATGTGGACCCGGATCTCACCCACGTTCATGAAGATCGTGAAGTCGCAAATCTGTAAACATCGGACACACGTGTTGTCGTTCAGAGTACCGAAACACTGGGTAGGCCTATGCCGCGCGGCACCATTTCAAAAATGAAAATGGTTAATCGTAAGATTTTGGAAAAAGTCACAATTAATCGCGGTGGAATTAAATATCACAACTAGGCCTACCCTTGTTAATGACAAATCACAATAAAATCGCAGTTTTCACTGTCACATTATACTTACATTTTTTCTATGTTCAAGCATGTATAATTTGGTGCCACATTTAAAGTTGTGATGATTTAAATGATTGACAGAAAAATTGTGATTTTAGGGATGAAATCATACAATTATCATGATTTTAACTATGAAATTAATTCAAATCGATTCACGATTTACCGATTTCAAATCGATTAACAATGGTGTGCCGCATTCCTAATAAAAACGATAGATCATTAGTCGTTACACAAACATTCCCCCAACTAAATCAAACATAGGCCTAATCTAGATATGTGTTTTATGAGAAGTGATAGTTCCAATTCTATTAGCATGTTGAAGTATGAAATGTTTACCTTCACACTCGCTTCATTGTAAAATGGTCCTTTTCACACTAATGTACACAATGTATTTCGTATGGGAACTACAAGTCTCCAAAAGATCTTGGCCCAGATTCACAAAGGTGCCTAAATGCAAAGACATCCTAGTTTAGGCAAATCTTAGTGATAAAAATCACACATATGTCGTTCTGCAATTTCATAAAGACAAAATATAGTAAAATATCGACAATTTAACTAATAATATTTTATTTGTGAATGTGTAGTAGGCCTAATACTAAGTGATGATTTATCTAGCTTAAATTTGGTTAACTTAAAAGGTACTTGTATGCCCTAGAGCAAAAAATCCACAATTGTAACAATTCATGAAATTTTATTTTTGGTACTGATTCAGATGCTGTCAATTAGATACAAAAATGAAATGAATTTTTTTTTTTGCCTGTAAGTATTGTTGTGATTTTTTTTCATTGTTGGAACAATGGTAGATTGTGAAACAAGTTTTCTCAGGCTACAGTAGACTTAGAGAAATAAGGATGGTCTCATTGTTATTGTTAAGCATATTGAAAGGGGGTATATTTTTGGTTTTTTCCCTGTGACAAAAACAAGCCAAGTTATTAATTTTTTAGTATAAGACATTTTTAAATAATAAGTTTTTGTGAATGAACAATTATTTAAATATTTCTTATAAAAGAACATGAAGGAAACTAAACAAAACCTGCATATTCCCCCTCCGCCATGCTATTATCTTGAAAATGCAAAAAACCAGAGGGCTCTATCTTAATATTTACTCATGAAAAGTTGTATCAAGTATCCACAAGTGTGTCAAAACATAGTTTTGAGTAATTGCCTGTTAAAGTTAAAGTAAGGTTCTGACCTGTGTATCCGAGCACCCGGTTACATGTTGTTCATCCTCAACTTCAGTTGTATTCACAAAGGAAATTTTTATCACGTGAAATGCTAACACCCACATCTGTATTAATTCAACCAAGGGCCTAGGCCCTTTAGAAGTACCTAGTAGGCCTAGGTGGAACAAGGTCTAGTGGTCTAGCCGTGGTCTAGGGCCTAGGCCTAGAACTTTGAGGTTAGAGTTGTTCCCAGGTGGAAGACTTAGGGCTAGGCCATCACTATTTACACGTTTAAGCATATTAAATCCTTTTTGCCTTGTCTTTCTTCTTACAACTAATCTCCGCTTACTTCCCATTTTAAACTATATCACGCAACACGTTTATAAACATTACACTGACAGGAAGCAGGCAACAAAACACCATCCTCACATGTTCAGATCGATACCATGATCGATAGAGCATTCGATTAAAATTAGTGCTTAAAAAACACGTGCTGCTATCTATCGGCAAACGAGAAAACTACTTGAAGCATATACAGAAAAATACCCCAAGAAACCCCGCAATATTCAAACCGTACGAAATCTCAGCTCATAGCAACTATTTTGTTATTTTGAGCGTCAAAAATCGAGCTATCCATGCAGGAATTTCATAGTAATTGTAATTAAAAGCACTATTGAGTATACATGTGTCGTATATGTATAGAAACAGGATAGAAAGTACAATAGTATACTACAAAAAAAAGAAAATCGACTTTTGCCCCAAAAATAGCCACGTAGGGCATACAAGTAGCCTACCTTAAGACAACTTAGAGTTGGCATCTTTGTGAATCCAGGCCCTTGTATTTTGTATCTGAAGCCTGGATTTTCAATCGGTCATTAATGGGGCCGTTAGCTGATAGTCCGTTATCTGCATAGGTTTTATTGAGTTACATATTACGGACCGTCAGCTAACGGCCCCATTAATTGATTGAAAAACCGGGCCTAAGATACATTTGTCGAGTACTTTGACCAGCTCTGGATGCGACCTAGATCCACATGCAACTGACATTTAAGTAAATATGGCACATGATTTGACTACCTGATATTATCCCTATGTTACTTTAAATTTTATTCAGGTTGGTAATACTCACTTGAGGCATCCGTTTCGAAGACAGAATTGCGAAACCTTGGTCCATGCTAAGAAGATCATAGAAAACAATCCTGCGGTTGATGGTGGGGCGTGGATAGATCGGCGTTAGAACAATCTTGTGCAGATACCCGATTGTGTTGGGAAGCAGGCGACATTCGCTCAGAGTATCTGGGAACTGAAAATAAAGCATAATTCCATTTACAAAACGAGGAAGTTACTATGTACACGTATTCAGAAAAATTGAATTGGAATGAAGATTTGTGAGCTGTTGTTAAGGGGTCAACTTGATGGGGCCAACAAGCAAATGTTACGTCTGGTAGCTTGAACGGTTTTTCATCGAATGGTAACATTCAGAGCTTGGTTATGTGTAAGGTTTTTTGTTTGTTGGCAGATGATGATATTATGTTCTTTTCTTCACCTGACCTCAAGTGCATGAACCGGTACTGTAAAGCGACCGTACCGCCCAGGCCATTGTTATTTGCATTGTTGCCAGGTCGGCCCGGTCATGATTACTGCACGCACCACCGATTGTCATTGTGAAATAAAGTGCTTGATGTGGGCCAGTAGAGATAATATCGCGACCCGGTGATTGAAAAACACTGCCCTAGACTATGGGAAGGCATACAACAAATGTCTACACTGAAGCGCTATGAGCGTTTCGGCCATTAAGCTAGAATTAACCGAAAATCCCTCAAGAAGACAGGGCCCTAATTAGTAGTTATTATTGGAAAAATATCCATAGATTCCAATGAAGTCAAATAGTTTTGCAAAGAATTAGAAATTCTTATATCGTTGAAAGTTGTGTGTACACAATATTCGGGGACTGTTGGCCGGATCGCTCGCAACGCTCTCTGTACACTTGCTACGCCTCCCCGTACTATCGTTCATCCGAGACAAGTAGTGAACGAAAAGTAAGTACCTTTTTCTTGTACGTCCGTCTCCTCTTCTTGGTGCCGGGTTTCGGTGCGCCTTCCTTCAACACTTCGTTCTCCCACAACGGGAACAGACTCGAGTCGTCCAAGAGTTCGCTCTCGCGGCCACGTGGCAACAGGTTGTCGTCCAGTTCTCGCATCTTGTGAAGGCGTATGCAAGTTTCCAATGCTGCCGACCGTTTGGCACTCTTGAGGTTGAGGAATGGTTTGCCCTACAAAGACATACAGATTGTTTATCTCGTATTATCTTATCGCCAAAGTCAAGGCCACCACCAGTCGACCACACAAATGGGGGAGTCACAGAAAGTACTGAAGAACTTCAGATATAAGATAAGATAACCTTAGACATGATTTTGGTGTGCAGTCTGCACACATGGTTCTCACTCTCCCTATAAAGAGAAATACACAATCAGATTGTGTGAAAAATGGGGGATTCACAATAGAAACTAAAGTACATTGATAACATAACCAGACATGATATCATGTGAAACATTAACACTAAAACAGCAAAACACAAAAGACATGATGACAAATCAGCATCCCTGCTTTGCCCACCCGACCCCACCAAGTGCCCGAACTTAAAGGTCATAAGACCACAGCCTCAGTCTCTATGGCAGGGGTCCATACTACTAATTAACCACTATTTACAATAAACTACCATCTCATATAAAATCAATCACCAACCCAAACTCATTCAAACATTCATTAAAAATTTTGTTACTACACCACTGTTTTTATAGCATCAAAGAATTCATGACTACCACTTATCTGTAATTATCATTAGCTTTTAAGTTACTAGCCTTAGTTTAACCTATTTGACGAAACCGATATTACCAATTGTAGGACTTGTCTTAATCTTATTGATATGTATAGGCCTACAATTGACATGTAATCTAAAAGGTGAATAAAACAATACAATACAATACAATAGTGGTCAACCTAGTAGGCCAGCTGCAAGTATTATTGCAGGGCTCAACATTCACTATTACTCACAATCTTGGGTAACATGTGCGTTAGTACCCACCATAATGATCTCCCGCAGCGGCGAGCTGATAGGCAGCTGAACAGAGATGGAGCCGTCGTCCGCAAGGAACCAATCGGGCGTGAGAACGGTGAACTTGTCCTGCGGCAGCATCGAGCAGTACCGGTTGAGCAGTCCGACGGCAGAGGCCATCGTGACGTTGGGCCCCCCCTCGCCGCACGTGAAGTACGGAGGAACCTCCTGCTCGTACAGATCGGAAGCGATGGCCGACAGCAGCGGGGAGCGACGTGCGTCGTTCTGGCCGACCAGCAACTCCTGCAGCTTGGCCTCCACCTCGCGGTAGCTACGGTACTTGCTCATGCACTTCTCGCGTTCGTCCTCGGGCACCATCAGCACGTAGTTGCTGTCCTCGTGACGGGCGCGACCTGGTGGAGTGATGACAGGTTAGTAGTTGCTGTCCTCGTGACGGGCGCGACCTGGTGGAGTGATGACAGGTTAGTAGTTGCTGTCCTCATGACGGGCGCGACCTGGTGGAGTGATGACAGGTTAGTAGTTGCTGTCCTCATGACGGGCGCGACCTGGTGGAGTGATGACAGGTTAGTAGTTGCTGTCCTCATGACGGGCGCGACCTAGTGGAGTGATGACAGGTTAGTAGTTGCTGTCCTCGTGACGGGCGCGACCTGGTGGAGTGATGACAGGTTAGTAGTTGCTGTCCTCATGACGGGCGCGACCTGGTGGAGTGATGACAGGTTAGTAGTTGCTGTCCTCGTGACGGGCGCGACCTGGTGGAGTGATGACAGGTTAGTAGTTGCTGTCCTCATGACGGGCGCGACCTGGTGGAGTGATGACAGGTTAGTAGTTGCTGTCCTCATGATGGGCGCGACCTGGTGGAGTGATGACAGGTTAGTAGTTGCTGTCCTCGTGACGGGCGCAACCTGGTGGAGTGATGACAGGTTAGTAGTTGCTGTCCTCGTGACGGGCGCGACCTGGTGGAGTGATGACAGGTTAGTAGTTGCTGTCCTCGTGACGGGCGCGACCTGGTGGAGTGATGACAGGTTAGTAGTTGCTGTCCTCGTGACGGGCGCGACCTGGTGGAGTGATGACAGGTTAGTAGTTGCTGTCCTCGTGACGGGCGCGACCTGGTGGAGTGATGACAGGTTAGTAGTTGCTGTCCTCGTGACGGGCGCGACCTGGTGGAGTGATGACAGGTTAGTAGTTGCTGTCCTCATGACGGGCGCGACCTGGTGGAGTGATGACAGGTTAGTAGTTGCTGTCCTCGTGACGGGCGCGACCTGGTGGAGTGATGACAGGTTAGTAGTTGCTGTCCTCATGACGGGCGCGACCTGGTGGAGTGATGACGTGTTAGTAGTTGCTGTCCTCGTGACGGGCGCGACCTGGTGGAGTGATGACAGGTTAGTAGTTGCTGTACTCGTGACGGGCGCGACCTGGTGGAGTGATGACAGGTTAGTAGTTGCTGTCCTCATGACAGACAGGTTAATAGTTGCTGTCCTCGTCACGGACAGGTTAGTAGTTGCTGTCCTCGTGATGGGCGCGACCTGGTGGAGTGATGACAGGTTAGTAGTTGCTGTCCTTGGGACGGGCATGGCCTAGTGGAGTGGCGGACAGGTTAGTAGTTGCTGTCCTCATGACGGGCATGGCCTAGTGGACGTACAGACAGGTTAGTAGTTGCTGTCCTCATGATGGGCATGGCCTAGTGGACGTACAGACAGTTTAGTAGTTGCTGTCCTCGGGACGGGCATGCCCTAGTGGACGTACAGACAGTTTAGTAGTTGCTGTCCTCGGGACGGGCATGCCCTAGTGGACGTACAGACAGTTTAGTAGTTGCTACTCTCCTGACGGACAGGTTAGTAGTTGATGTCCTCGTGACCGGTGCTACATATTTTTATCCTATACGTTGTGCTAGATGTTTCTTTCGACTCATGTTTCAAGAATATTTGAAGCGTCCACTGAATGCAAGCTGAAGCAACAGCTGGGGATGAGGGGAGAATGTGGCATGCAGCAACTTGTCTGCCAAGTGGTTACACAAGAATTTGTTATTTGTATGGTACAAAGTACTAATTTTATATGTTGAATTTTAGTATCATTGCAACTACTGTAAAAATATAAAACTAGACGTATAGGCTACGTAAAGACACACCACAATACATACAGTAGATGTCAGCTATCTATAAGTATAGGTAGATAATATTTAACTGAAATATAAAATAGCAATACATTTCAGCAACATATTGTAATTGACAAGATTAGTGTGTACCTTTGGACTGAATGTAGGACGTGTGGTTTTTCGGAAAGTCGAATTTAACAACCAGGCTCAATGCCGGAATGTCTATGCCCTCCTCGAGAACTTCCGAAGACACCATCAGGTTTGTGATATGGTCTTTGTGGTTGAACTTCTTTAAAACTTCGTTGTTGCGTTTGCTTTCAAGCTTCCCCTCTCTAGTATCGTTGATTGGATTAGCGTTAAAGCCCACAATGAAATCGGGCCGGAGGAAAGAGAAATCGGGGTCACAAGTTTTCAGGCCCTAAAATAAAGAGCATCATAATTTGAGAATACTTTCAAACCCTAATATCTCTCTCTCTCTCTCTCTCTCTCCATTCCTCCCTAATCTACAAACGGGGATATCTATTTCAACACTTGACACCCACTGCATTTATTTTGTTGGTACTATTTCCTAATTCAGCAATACATAGTAATTAGTAATTGTTACTGACCTAATAATAAATAGGAATCTTATTTAATACAATCACACAAAATATAGTAGGCTACAAAGAGGAATCCACATTCAGAGCATGAGCAGAACAATTTGCATATTCTAGCTTACCATCAGAATGTGGTACAAAATCTTAGCAGTAAATCTCCTTTGGACAAATATAACGCAACAAAATTTGTCCTTGGATGTGCGTCCAGAGTACTCCTTTATGATCTCGAAGAGCGTGAGCACCTTACTGGTCGAATGCCGATAGATACGCGCGTGCTCGTTGGGGTAGTCGTCAATGTGGAGCTTTATTAACCTCTTAATCAACAGTATCTTCGTTGTCATGGTGTCGAACAACTACGGGAAAAATGAAGTATAATAAATCAAATTCCACTTTTCTATTGTAATGCACAAGACACAAGTCATACAAATTTGATTGCAATACAAATTTATATCGAAAGCTATAATCTGACTTAGTTTTTTGTTTGTACTTTGAACCTACACATATCTCTAGTTAAGCACTAGAATTTAGGCGAACAAAAGGTGCCCATCTTGAGTGGCAAACTTGGGAAACTTACAAAACATTGTTAATTCTTGACACAAATTTTTGTTTTTTGGTACTCTCCTAAACTTGGTCTATTTGCTCTCAAAGATAAGCCGTGGGTTCAATATTTGTACCCTATTCGTATTATTGATCGACCTTTAGGTCTAGATATTTTCATAGCAAATATGGTCCTCCTTAGCCTTAACTGTTGATATACAGCCAATTTGCAGCCGATCAACGAATAGCAAATGTCTCATTACAGTAGGAATATAAGACTTGAATGCAAAAGTAACGAGTTCCATTTTAATGTTGATTTGTTAGATTAGAACGATAAGCAAACCAGTATAAACCAGACCACGTTATTTTTGTGTCAGTTGTTTCCATCGTCTCAAATTCGCAATCTGGGGATTGGTTTGAAACAACACCTGCTAGTATTTCTTCTTTTTTGCAGTGTTCACATTTCTATATCCATTACAATGTATTTATGCCTACCAGCTGAGTTATCTGTTGTACATAGGTAGTATTCCAATCTTTGCCTACCTTACTTGGCAGAGATAGTATTGAAGTTGCATCTAAACTAGCTTAAACTGCCCCCCCCCCCCATATCACTACTAGAGTGTTTCTCTTACACAGTAGGCCAAAGTGATCTTTATAGATACTCACTCCAAGTATATTTTTATTATCTGCTTGGCACTTCTTTCTTTCCAGCTGTATTATATGAGCCAGACAAGCTTTGACACCACCATAAAGGCCAAACATTTCGAGATGAATTCGAAGATCTTCAAACAGGTTTTTCATAGCCTTGTTTGTCTTCTTTTTGTCGTAGAGATGTCTCGAGCCAATCGGAGGTATTACGGGGGAAATGTTTTCGATTTTATCGAAGTTCACACCATCGATCTCTTTTTGGATTTCTTCGATGTGGGTAATTATAGTCTTCATTAGTTCACTACTTGCCGAAGGTTGAAAGGTCGTCACTCTTTCCTTGGGATTCGTTGAAAATCTAGAAATATTAAACGGCATTAGCAATAACTTAGATATTGAAATAAAACTTGGTACTGGATTTCAAGGACAGTCTAAAGATGTAAAACAACAAGAAACTCACCATTCCAAGGACAGTGGAGAAGAAACATAATTCTTAGATACAGTTACAAGACTAAATGTGGGGATAAATATATGATAATTAGAGATGTACTTTCTTACTTAAAACTACTAAGGAAACGCTCTCTGTATGACAAGTTGGACAGCGAGCACGTCCACAAACATTATGTCCAAAAGTTCAAAATTACCACCGTGTGCATGAAAAGCATGAGGTCCAGTCACTATACGTTGGTTTCTATTTGCAAAGAACTACAGTATGATTTTTTATTATCATGGTTACCGGTACCTACTTCACTTATTTACAACAATGTCAATGTAATTTTCAACTCCAATACTTATCGGATCGCGTTGGCATCAGTATATTCGTGACTGGACGGAAATTTACTAGGTACAAAATAGCCATCTCACATTTTTACATCATTTTGTTTTTAAAAAAAATTAGTCGAGTAACTTCTCGACCGATTTTTGCCATAAAACTAATGGCGTTCAATCACCATTGAAGCTTGTGGCCATGGTTAAACGTTTAACTTGATCCGAGTCTCCTTTCGGTCGGACGCTAGTTGGAGACAAAAAACAAACAAAACAAGCAATAAAAATGCAATTTCTACCTCCAGTACTTATCGAATCGAAATAACAGGAACATATTCGTGATGGGACGGCAATTTACTAAAATACGGCTATCTTACATTTTGCCACCATGTTGTTTTTTTTTTTTTTTATTTTGAGTAACTGTGTTGTAACATGTAACTAAGTAACTTTGCGACCGATTTTGGCACATAGACACAGTACTTGTGGATGGTCCAAATTTCAACTTAATTGGACTCTCCGTTAGACTGCTATCGCAAGACAAGAAAGAAACAAGTGCCATAAAAGTAGCATGGAAATGATCGCTTAATAAATGAAAATGTGAAGGGTAGTTTGCATATAAAAAAAAAAGAGATCAAGGACGGGGGGTATCGGGGGCTCTGCCCTCTACATATATGCCACAGACGAAAATTTTGAAATTCGGATTTCTGTAGTGCGTTTGGTGTGTTATTAAAATACAGCTGTCTGAAGGAATATACACAAATATGAGCCCTTTTTGTAATGTAGAAATCCACCGTAAGTCTACTATGAGTGAAATCAGATGCAAACTGGCCATTAACTGAGTAACACTGTGAAGAGACAAATCATGTTAAATTCACATATTCTACATAATATGCACTATTATTTATGGCTGCGACTCACGTCAAACTATACGCCTGCCCCGAATCAAGTCACCTAGCTTGTTCAGGCGTGCGAGTTAATCGTTTGCAATATTAATGCGGGATAAACGTACAATGAACCGGACCTGTCATATAAAAAAAATATATAACAAAGTGGGAATGTCATTAAAAGTTATAATTGTTTCTTTACATGCCGTCACAACCAAGCAGTCTGTCGCCGCGGGCTGGAGCCCGCTTGCTGTAGGGACTGGCAGGTTTACCGCGCTTAATTCATAACAGTATTTCGATGCTGAGATCTTGACGCACTCGCAAGTACAGGAATTTTACTCGCAAAATGCGAGCAGAATTTTCAAGGGTTGGTCAACAGAGCTAGGAGGCTGTGGTAGATACACGATTGTGAAACGGTAGTAAGAAACGAAAATGTTGGGTTTCGAAACCAAAGCCGTGCCCCGAAGCGGCGACGGACAACAAAGACAGTCGGGAACGAGTCGAGCCTACCTTGCCACGATGTTCCTGTGCTCTACCGTGGCGATCTGGCTGTGGAACGTGTTCTCCAGACTCTTGACCTCCCCGACAACCTGCGCGACCTTGCACGACCTGTTGATCAAGGTCGCTGTGAGGCCCAGCACTCGGGGCTGGTTGGAGATAGGGCAATGCTCAAACTGCTGCATGATGACACGCATCGGGTGTTCGCTCACTGCGTGGTGGCACTCGTCAAATATCAGGAGGTTGCAATTAGACAAGTGGATGTACCTGAAATGTATTTATTTCTTCAATGTCTACCCTATTCAGTATAAAAATGATTTACAAAGGATGACTATAAGGGCGCTTACGCCAAACAGATCCGAGTTACTCCGATCCTAAAACGTCTTTCTCCAACCTCGCCGAGTCGATCGGATCTATCTCGTTTTGCGTTCGCGAACATGATCGAGTTAACTCTCGGATCCCTTGAAATGGATCCGCTCTCTGACCAGGGTTAGTTAGATCCAGACGTAATATTTTGGCGCCAATATGAATCTACGGCACCGTGAGCTGCAAAAGTAGGGTTATGGGGCTACGACGGCGACCCGGCAATATTTATTTTCGCAAGGGCCGCAGATTTGTCAAATGTGACGGCTACAAGGCGTGGTTCCTTGGGTCTAGTATTATACCTCATTCAAAAAGTAGTTTGAATCCGCGCCATAAAGTACTCGCCCAAGAAATGTCTGTTCGCGAACCATCAAGGATCGAGTTAATCTATCACGTGATTACGATGGATCCAGTTGACTCGATCGAGTTGTTCGGATAAAGTTGGCGTAAGCTCCTTTGGATGTCATAAGACACACTCATACCCGTGCATAAGCATGTTCAAGAAGATCTGGCATGTCATGACGAGAATCTGATGGTTTTTGAGCTCGTCGGCCCACTTTTCCTTCACCCAGAAGTCTACGTTCATGTCACCGCTGTACTCGCCAACAGTGAACGGAGTGTGTCTCCTGATGCTAGCAGCCTGCTGACCCACAAGTGCCACAGTATTCACCATGAAGAAACTCCGCTGTCCTCCTTCAGTGATGGGCCTTAAAATAATTCATATTTTATATAGCACTTTTAAATTCAAACTAAGGTTGCCCATCGACATCGATTAATCGATTAATAATCGATGTCGATGCAAATTTCCGACATCGATTTTCTTTTTCATAAATCGAATCGTTTTTTACACAAAATAATAATAATAAAACAGTCTGTACTCCGTTCGTCGACAAGGTTACAGCACAATATCAACTTACCAGAAGGTTTTGCGATAAACAAGAAACGATTTTGTTAGTTTTTTTTTAGTTTTTACAATGTTCAAGGAACTTTTTTTTGTATGTCGATTATTTCAGGTTTGATGTCGATGTCGAAAAATTTCCGACATCGCGATGTGACATCGATGTTTTGATTTCGATGTCGATGTTGTAATTTAACATCGATGGGCAACCTTAATTCAAACCCAGGGAAAAGGCAATGGACTGACAAATGGATTATTGAATTGAATTGAATTTATTGGGTTTAAGGGCGCTTCAACCAGTTAGGTCATTTTGCGCCACCAAGATGGTGTTTTGCAAGCTTAGTAATCAAGTAACTATGAACGTAGTAATTATGTTTTTCAAACCAGCTGATAACCAAAAAAGTTAGTTCTAACTCATAAGATCCGGCATTAATATTCCATGCTATTTTCTACATATTCTACGTGTAAATAACCCAACCCTCACATCTGTAGAAGTATTTCTATTGCATGTCATCTGTTGAATGTCACACCTGACCAATGACCAAGCTGGTGCACTGTAGACCAATTTTTGCAAAATCAAGGTAACGTTTAGCTAGGCTAGGCCTATACCGGTAGGTACGTTAGCACTCAATAAAATTACACAACAAAAAACTTGCCCATTTGCAACATACTTTTCTATAGTTGTAGACAAATGCTTGATAAGCATTATTGCTACAAAAGTTTTGCCTGACCCTGTAGGCAAATACAGGATTGTATTTTTAGCGACTGCTTGATCCAGAAGTCTGACTTGATAGTCCCTGGGGACAAAGTCAACTTCTTCCTCTGCCATGCCTCCTATCACCATCTGTAAGCAAAATTTTAACAGTATTACATCAAACCATCTTCTGATGTTTGAAAAAAAAAAAATCATTAACTGACTAAGCCTAGAAGAAAAAAATGTGCTTAAAGCAGGTCTTTGCTCATTCCTCATTGCTCCTCACCTCACTTAAATCATTTTTTCAACGAGTAGGGTAGCCCTTCTGAATTCATCTCCATCTGTGCCGAAACAACAAGCTCCCAGAAATGTTTAACAAAAGCATCAATTTGAACATTTTATTTTATTATTTTACACTGTTTACATGTACAGCCGGCCCGATCTGGCGCCAGCCAATAGCCATTCGTATCCCTCAGATCTCAAGGTTACTCATTCAGTGTACACCTCACAAACATGAGTCATTAGCTCTAAACGTTTCAGTCTCAACAGCAGGTGGTCGGCTTTATCTAGTTGGGACGAAGTGCTTGCTTACCTGGCAGTGAGGGGGAGGGGGGGGGGGGGGGGGGGTTCTTGGGGTCTGTGCAGTTCTTACTGCAGACAATCACTAGTGGGGTGATTATAAGTTTGTTTAAACCAGTTACTTATTTAGCCTAACTGATACATATATCTCCAATAATTCACCTGGGTGAAATAATCCATAGAGTAATGAAAAATAGTGAAAACATGCATTTCCTTTATTGATAGTTTTCCTCCAATGTTCGTTTTTTTTTTTTACAGTCCCTTCAAAAACGATGAATGGAGGGAATACTGTAAAATGCTTTATGAATTAAATAAAATCTGAGCACCTCCTGTTGAGTCACCTTCTGTTGAGTCACCTCCTGTTGTGAACTTTTCAGTTACTGTATTGCAGTCATAGAACATAATTCAATCAACAGTGCTCAAATATAGGCCTACAGCAACGTCATTTTGGTTTTAGAACTTCCAAGTTGCTTTACAAAACATGACGTTTCACTGATTTGAATTCACATTTACATCTACCGATTTGGAGTGAAACCAAATTAGTTATGGATAGACATGATCCGCGGATATCCACACAACATTTGCGGGTTGCATTATAATGTAGGGATAGGAACCAACAGCTTACCTTAAATGTAAGATGATCAATTAGAGAATTAAAAGTCTAATTGATCATCTTACATCTAAGGTAAGCTAGGTCTATTGAAGGCATAAAACGAAAATGATGAGACGTTTTAGTTACGAGGTCTTGATCACTCAAGAGGACGGTGGCTATAGATGGCTAAGTGGCCATCTTTCTATTGAGAGATCTAGAACTTATGTTGACCACTTTTGTTTTAGGTGTGTGTTTTATGACATTAGGTGCGGTTGAGGATACCATTTTCCAGCCCGTTCAGGTCTCTAGTTATGGAGTGGTTGTAGTGTGCCTAGTGTATTAATTTGGCAGCGTGAACTGGAGACAGTGATATTGTGGTAATATTAATGTTATTAAATTATAAAGAAATTTGGGTTGGTAGCCCTAGTGCTACAAAAGCAAGGATTGGATCTAAAGACCAAGGCCCAGATACCTACACAATTGTCACAATAGAGATCACATTGCAGGCGTCGACTGGCTAGGGATGCCGGGATGGGATCGCATCCCGGGCCCCTGGGCAAATCCGGGCCTCCGGGATGCCACCAGAAAGTTCCTATGATGTAAATACTTCTCTGTATATGTGAGTATACAACATAATGTTATATGCACAGTGTGAATTACAATGTTATTCAGAAGTTAATACATCATGATTCAAGCAATATTTTTATTTCATGGAGACTCACCACTGAACCCCGTCGCCCAGGAAACCTTGTTACCCGCTCGCACGCTAGCATTTTGCGGGTGACAATATTAAGTACGGGTCAGTAACACTAATGGCCGTAGGCCTACCTCGAATGTAGTTTTCTTAAAATTTGAATAACGCACCTGGTAGTGCTACTGGTAGGGTGGCCTCTGTTAATCGCGCCCTAAAATCGGATTTTAGGCCATAAAATTCAATGCAACGCCAAAGTATTTTTTACGCCTTCAGAGTATTTGCCTCCGGCGGCTGGGGCGGGACCCCAGCTGCACCACGCCACCTCGTGCGGGCCCCCTGAAACCCAGCATCCCGGGCCTAGTCCGCCCCTGTCACATTGTATACCCTAATCGCAGTGGCGTAACTAAGGGCCCGCAGTCGCGGGGGGGCCCAGGTCCAAAATGGCATATGTGGGGGCCCATATCGCCGGCCAACTGGTCGACTCAGCGAGCACTTGTTAAGCTAATGGTTTGCAATAATAACCATTGCAAACTGAAATGGCACTGTCACTAACAGTTGTCAGTGTTGCCGATCTGTCGTTTCCTTATCCACCTCCTTCACAAACCAATAGAAGCGTCCTTTGAGGAAAACCAAATTCGTTTTATGCTCTTGGACAAACTACAACCGCATGCGTAAATGAAAATCATTTGTGGCTAAGTGGATTGACACGATGCAGATGCTGTCAATTAAGCTTTCAGTTGTGTGTGGACTTGAAAAGAAATCGACATGTCAACAGTGTCTTGGTCAGGTGTCTCTCCCCTAAAATAGAGATAAAATCGTCCAGATAGTGTCCAGACATTTGCGGCACGAGACAATATGACGACATCACAGTGAAGAAAGGTTGGCTGTCAATCAGCAGCGCTAATATGAATCGCAAATAAGAAGCTGGGAGGACAAATCCCCAATTCTATTTACAGGTGTAGAGTGCAACATTTTGAGAGAAGCTAGTTCTTATTTGACTTAGGCCAAAATCACATCGGAGTGATGATGAATAGTCGTACAAGTGGCGCAGCAAAGAGACGAAGAAAAAAGTTGTTGGAGAATGAAGTGAAGAAGTGTCTGAGAATTGAGTCATTTTTTAAAACATCGTGTGCTTCAAACAGCACAGTTAAAAACACTAGGTACTGAAAACATCGACGCGTGTGTAAGTGAACCCTCGATTGAAACAGTTAAAAAAACACTACTGAAAACAACGACGTGTGTGTAAACGCTGAGCCCTCGATTGAAACAGTTAAAAAACACTACTGAAAACGTCGAGGCGTGGGTAAGTGAACCCTCGATAAACATCAACGCGTGTGTAAGTGAACCCTCGATTGAAACAGTTAAAAGTTAAAACCACTACCTCTACCTCAAGTGATATGGCGGAATATTGTTTTCAAATTAAAGAGTGAACATTCAACCGATAGAGGTAACTATTCAGTTGATATGTATGACGCCAACATTAAAAAGTTTATTGTAGAAACCAAGCAAATAAACGTCGAGACTTTAATTGACAGATTTGCTGAACTAAATGCCAGTAGAAAGTTTTAGTCAAAGCGCAATGGTAAGTTTTTTTTTATTTGGCGGCAGTGATGGTGGTGGTGGTAGTAGTGTTGTGGTGGGGGGGGGGCGGCAACTCCTGTGGGGGGGCCCCGAATTTGAATTTACGCCACTGTCTAATCGCATGGTTGGCTCATTCGGTTCACATGCTACACCACCCACAACTAAATCAGAATCACGGTTATCGGTATTGAAATTGGCACACACGTGGTGTATTCCTAGTCATTCCAACAATTGCACATAGGCTTGATTTCTACAGAACTGGTAGCAACATTAGTAGCGATTGTACGTAGACCTAGATTTGGCGAATTAAATAACATCTTGCCCTACATAAATATCATATGCGAAGCAAGACTCAAACACCCAAATTCAGTAGGTATGTAGGCTACTAACATAAACTTTGTGATTATAAATAAACTTGGAATTTAGTGATAGGTCTCCTAGTCCTAGGCCTAGGCCTTACGTCCGATATTGTAGGCCTATGGTACGAGCATTGTGTTTATAATCCCACAAGGAGAGGTCTACAAACACAATGGCACGAGCTTAAGTTTACGTACTGGTCGGGCATAACCTAGAAAACAGATACTGGTAAGGCCCTCTTCACGTCGGCAGTGCTTACGACAAGGGGGTTTACTTGATTCTGACAATAGTGTCGACCTAATCCATACAACAGACCCTATCATAGTGTCCTGTGTTCTAGTGGTCTGTCTGTCTACTCTACCCTAGCCTAGCCTCGCCATAGGCCTAGGCCTACTCAAAATGTAAACAAACCCAAAAGGCCTAGGCCTATGCCAGAGGGCCACTCTCACTTAATTCAAAACTGTCAATTAACACTCATATATTAATAACAAAATAATAAATAAATGCGATTTTAAACAAAATGTGCCCAACGAAGCCAACTGCAGACACATAATATTTACCTGCTAGGGGCCTAGAGCATAAGCAGCTACCACAGACGACACCTCCACCACTACTGAGTACTGACGTAACTCCATAGTCCAAATGCGTAATCCAACTTGACGTTTTTCAGCTGGGTTGCTAGCTCGGTTCTACCAATTTCGAAAACGTAACGACACCATACTTACAGGGGAGGGGTTTTAAAACTATGTTTTATGAGCAAGAGATAAAAATTACAATGATTAATCAAAAAACTGCATTTTAGTGTAGAAGAGCCCAGGGGCATTACTGAAAAAGCACTCAATGAGCGAATGTTCTTTATTTTTTAAGTATAGGCGATTGGCGTGAGTGTAGCATCCATCATTTATAGTCTACAATCACCATGCAGTAATATTATTTTTTATTTAAAAAAATAATATATTTAGTTACAATGGACACTATACCCCTATCCTACCCTACCCAACTATAGATATATATATTTGTATTCATCTTCAGTTTCATTACAGAGCGGTTAGTAGGTACATGTTAGCCGGTTTGGGCCCATAAAGTAGAAGATACGCGTGATTCGTGTCATATAGGCTTCGCGATGGGGGCAAAGTTGAGCAAAGGGGTACACCTCTCCCACCACGGATTTCAGGAAAAACTCAAAATTCAACAGGTCCATTAAAAAATGTTAAAAATCCAAAACATTTACTGCGGGACTAACTAGGAAACACGTCATGCATGTTCTGTGTCCCGGATACCATGTCAAAATAATTCTGTACTGGCAATACCTTTTTTCTGCCAATGCGACACAAAGTGATTGGTATGAATGAATAACTAAGTAATGACACAGAATTAAAGGTGCCATAAATCAACGTTAAATTTAATATTTATACGGATACCTAACATTTAATTTCTGTCGATTTCAGAAGAATGACACGTTCATTGGTTGGCAGGGGGAGGGGGGGGGGGGGGAGTGCTTTACCGGAGCCCGATGCAATCAAGAGCGAAAGCGACCAAGAATGTATCACAATATTGTACACGTTCAAAATATGTAGAAAGAATTTCTAATTTTAAAGACAAATTGTTTCTCCGCTCAAGTTTTTGACATCCCTGAGTCGTACCGATGCCGGCAACGTCGTCTAGCAGCTTTAGTGCGCGCACGTTGGTACTGCTATCGCTTGTATCGCGCTGGGGAACTACCGAGTTACGAGTTGTATCCTCTTTATTGGGCCACGACGTCAGGCCGCGTACTTCGCAAAGCAGAGGAGAGGAGGAGGGGGTTGTGAAAGGGAGGACGCAAACAAATCGTGTGTCTCAATGCTCTTACCGCCGGGCAAAAATTATCAAGGAGCTCAAAAAATTTTATGTAAGGAATGCGATAGGAAAGTATACTGATTTAGCGTCAGTTTTCATCTTATTCTCTAGAAACTGACCCCGATAACGACAGCGACACACCCCGTCTGGGCCCGGGCTAGGCTTTGGTCCAGGGTGACTCTGCCAGTCGTACGTAAGAGGCGACGAAATAGGATCCTCGCCGTTCCTTATTCCTCCCTTTAATCCTTGCCCCTGGCCACCTAACAATTATCATCGACGTCACATGACGTCGGGGGGGGGGGGGGGGGGGGTAAGAACACTTTAATAACCTACCAACCTACTACATACACTCTCTCTCGCACTCACAAGTACACAATACACTCATACATTGTACGTGTCCACATGTACAATTAGCAACATTGGTGATTCGGTTGAACCCATAGGGTGCCCATAGAGATAGGCCCCTGTTTTATTTCTCTATGGATAGGCCTAGGCCTAGGCCCTACCATAACTCTATGAGGGTGCCCCACTTGCCTTTACGCTTAGCCCGTGGCATATTCAAGGTTTTGGTGAAAAGAAAAAATAGATTCTGCAAAACGCTAGATTCAAAATAATGAACGCTAAATTTAGAGAAAAGTATTCCTAAAAAGTAAAAAGTCGTAGGCCCTATCTGTACGGCTATAGTTGTTGTCGAGTACGTTGATCAATCACCATCGTAACAGTTACCACAGATAACAAATTCTACAACCCGTTATATGTGGTTATACCGTTGTACAGTTGTCGAAGTATTGCTATTTCAAGCTTACCGATGGTTGTCGTGCTTTGGACACCGTATCTTCAATTCTCGTAGCAACCGAATTAGACTTACTTCGTTTCCATGACGAAAGCAAAGATTCTGGTTGCAAAGACCGTTTTTGTGAACCACCACCCACTACTATTTTATCTTGATCTTCCATTGGTTATTTTCCTTACGCGTAACTAAAATAATATACCGCTTTCTCTTAAGCAACCGCAGAAGCACAATGTGCAATGGTGCGCGCTACTTCTGGCTCATAGAAAAATAAACACATCCAATATACCATTGACCACCTGCTCTGTGATTGGTGGAGACAACACAAAGACGAGATTGTATGTAGCCTACAGAAAATGGACCATTGATAGTAAAAGAATTCCCGCTGGACTTTTTCTGATTGATAAGGTGGTATCCATCCGCTGACTAGATGGGTTGATTTCCTATCGACGATACAAAATTGCTCAACTACATTTTGACATTTTAAGGACTTGTTCGAAAATTATGGAAGCAACCGTACTCTGGGTGACTCATAACGCTCGCTATATTTAATTAAGAACAACAATGATACACTAATATATACCCAACAAGCTGAGTGCTGTGCTGACTGGGTATTATATTTTCGCCATCTTTGAACTTCTGGCCGCCATTGCAACCATACTTTTTATAATACACAGCATTCTAGAATATAATTCGTAATTTCAATATTTTTGAGGCAAAGCCTTCTTGAACGTTGGTTCAAAGTTCAATCCGAGGGGTTCTATCGCGGATTGACCCGTCGAGAAGGCTGCGCATTGAGGAAGACCCAAAACGTCACAGCATGGTCACAGCGCCTACTAAACGGCGCGTAAAATACTCTGGTTGGATCTACTGATCGGGAACCGAAAGAGGCGGGTGGTTCAGCGGCTCAACAACAACACGCGAGACTCTTATTTGGGAGATCGTCGGTTCGATTCCGGCCACCTGTAGTCCTCACTGAAGGTTTTTCCCCGAAATGATGCTTCCTATATCCTATACTAACAGCCTTCAGACATTCCTTTCCAACAGTTACTGTACATACCTAATTATTTTGAACCGTCTAAATTCCATTTAGACGATTCAATGTTCTTTGAATTCAAGGACAAAAAAGCATCAAAATATACCTAGATAATAAAACACAACAATAATCTACGTTATGTGATGCTTTTTTGTCCTTGAATTCAAGGAACATTGAGCGGAATATTGAACCGTCTATTATTTTATTCCTTATTTATTAAGGGTCGGGGTCTTTACACACAATCTACTTAAGATATAAGTGCAAATGTTTTAAGTATTTTGGGCAGAAAGCCTCTTTGCACAGAATCTACTTTCGACATAAAATTTTATGTCGAGTGTACGCCCTTGACTGAAAATTCATTAACTCCTTATTCCTTTTGCAAAATTATTATTAATTAATTAAACTGATTCGGAGAAGTGATATCTCGTGACATTGGAATCGGGTGCGGCTACGTTATCTGCGGCTTCGCATGCTATGCTAATGAGAAAAACACTGCACAATATGACTCAGTCATCAAGTGTCTGCATTGTTTTGTCTACACTGCCACAGCACAGTTTTTTTGTTATTATTTTTTTATTAATGTAATTTCGTTGTGATACGAGGCGCTTTTGTGGGCTGTGCAACAAAGTCCGCCCTTCCCCCCCCCCCCCAAACCAATTATTGGCATGTCTGGTGAGTTTTGTCCGGCTTGATTTTTACCAACAGTCCGCCACTGTGTGGAGGTAAAATGCGTAACAACAAAAAATATCGTCAAAGAAACATTATTGTGCAACACGTCTTGATGCTAGTGCGATTATATCACTTTGATTTCGTTGGGAGAAACTATGATTTAATCTCCCGCATTTTAGACTACATCAGACCATGTCTTTTCGCTCGAAAACCCCAAAAATCACGATTTGAACACTTTTAAAATAATGTTATTTATATTTCCCAATAAATTATTCACATTACGAGATGAAACTGAACGATATTATGTGAAAACTCAAATCAGATTTGAAATAGATTTGGAATTAAAATATAAAACGCAATATTACGTTATAGGTTCAAAACCCGGTACAACCTAATAGGCCTATTATTTGTATGTTCCTCAATCATGTGTTCAGTGTGTATGTATGGTGGGAGACCGTATGACAGGTAGGTAGAGTGCACACACAGCATTTTTATTCTTTATAATATTTACATGGACATGGTCACATGGTACAGAATTTCCTCGAATCTGAAGCTATTCGATTCGCCTCGTCAGCGCCTCGTTTCAACATTAAAAACTGTATCCATATACACAATGGCGGTAACGCCCATTGCCCACCACGCAAGTATTGAATGGAATGTGAATGTGAGCAAAATGTTCATAATGGAATGGTCTTGAACTTAGCTTCCAAAAGAAGGTCCGCGGGGTTGGAAACGTGCTGTCATGTTCGTACTAGAGGAATAGACCACGGATTTATAATAGTACGGTACCTAATACCGACATTACACGACTCAATACTTTCGTCAAACTTATTGAATTCAAGAACAAAAGCTAATCAAAAACAGTTTGGTAAAAAACTGCAACAATATAGCTTCTATTAATTGATGCTTTTTTGTCCTTGAATTCAATAAGTTTGACGAAAGTATTGAACCGTGTAATGTGGGCATAAGATACAACTCCATGATTAGACGTTATGACCACTGCACTGCATTCTCAAGATCTCAACAAAACAACCGTTATATATTGTACCGTTCCATCAAACTATTGAAATAATTTGAACGATTCTTCCTGCGGTTTATTGTCATACCCTTCCTCCGACAATAACGAGGTTTTTCGACTATAACTTGGAAAATGTTTATGACTGTGTCGAAAGATGAAAATAAAACCTCGACATGGGAGTGGGACGTACAACCGCTATTTCATAAACGTCTGTTTGGGGTTGGGCACTGCTAATTCTGCCACCTATTCTCAATTTTGTGTGGCCCGTTGTTGAACTCTTCCAATTCAGAAGGTCCAGGGTTCGATTACCGATTCGGAATGTTTTTTTTTTTTAGTTTGTAACGACTTCAATACATTCTAAATGATACCAATGATACTATAGTCACAGTGTATATGTAAACGGTGACTTCGGATCCGTCATAGCAACGTGAAGCACATAACAAATAATTGTATAAACGTCCGATGATAGTGACCCCCAATGAAAATCGGTTACAGGGTAGCAGTCCGCGGTGGCTCGTTCGTTTGAGGTGCATCGGGTTCGAATCCGGTATAAGTAAGGTGACCAGACGTACCGGTCCGGTATCCCGAGAGATTCATTGAAAATACGTATTTTTACCGGTTTGTGATTTTTGGGGAAAAGGTGTCCCGGTATTCTGTCAATAAAGACAACGCGGTCGATTGTAACAGTGGGGCGGGGGGAGGGCTTCTGGTAGGCTCTCTACTCTCTAGCCCTCGACACATGCGGGTCGCATTCGCAGACGCTGACTAACTCACAGTCAGCAGAGTTTATTCAGTCAACAGGCGGCTGGCGAAATACGATTGGGCATAGGCCTAACATGCCTAAAAAAATGTACCCACATTCACTAAAATTAAAATTAATATTATGAATAATAATGTATTGATATTTATTTTGTTTTATTAATTCATGTTATAGAAAACTGTTTTCTGGGCATTTTGCACGCAAATTTGTATTAAAAATGTTTCGTTTCTTTCGACTGACCCAGGACCCCGTGCTCGTGCATGGAGTTCGTAATCCTTACACATTGTTTGTCCCGGTTTGCAATATTCAAAATATGGTGGTATAATGCATGAGTCTTTTGTAATGGTCCTTCATCTTTATCCGTCAGCCACGTCCTCGCCTCGAATAGCATCCCCTCCCTTTTCCTCTCTTCCCCTTTCCACCCCGTCTTCCTGCTTGCCCCTTTCCTCCAAACAGACCCCTATTTCATCTTCATATTTCACCCACTCATTGTCTCGATTAGCCAAGTTGCAAAAATATGAGACGTTAAGCCCAAATATCGATCAATCGAATAGCATCATTACAATAATAGAGACGTAGTATAAAGAAACGAGAATCTGAGAATCGATTGAACAAATCGTTCCGATAGAAATGTCTCTGGTATTGTCGGCTGTGAGCGAAGTAAAGTGCGAACTGACCACATTGCAGACACAGACCACGGAACACAAACACAGCTCAAGGTCTCGCATGTGTGAATGTATAAGTATCTGCTGGGGTGACTCATGCAGGAAGAAGGCCGCTATTTAGCTCGCTGTTGTTGCACAATGTCTACATGCGCGATAAGCTGGCCGATCTGCTGAAGCTTATAGCTTATCTGTTCTCGGTATTCGAATGTCGCCACTCATTCGCTGTTCTGTTATCGCCAGCCAGCGAGTGTGAAACAAATAACACGTGCTCACACACAGTCAAAGCAGTCAAAGCACACTGCTGCATGCGATACTGCATGTCTTAGTCTTGCGTTGCTATAGGCATTGGGTATGAATATTTCAAACCCAATGCTATATAGGATGTCCATTCGTCAGGCTTTTTTACAACGGGACAGTACCGTTTTTAGGGAACTGTCCCGGTGTCCCCACACAGCTGTTGACGGGACGCTGTTTTGTTTTATCCCGTTAATAATATACCGATTCATATGTGTGAATAAATATAAATAAATTGACAATCAAATTTGAATTTGATAATTCACCTAAACTTCACTTCACCATCTTGCTTGCTCAGATCGTTGTAAATGCTGTCTTGATGATAAAAAATAATGCAAATAATTTTCACCTCCGGCAGCTGGGGCTCTGCCCCGGACCCCTTATACAATTCCCAATCAATTACTATAGTCACAAAGTCTGCTGACTGATAGCTACTCTGTTCCATTTTTTGTTCCACCTTTAAAATATGGACACCCTACCCTCCATGCAGATAATATTAGGTGTATTACGACGTACTCGACAGCTAGGTCAAAATATTTATATTTGTATGGTATTGTATATCCAATTTTCTTGTATGTATATTGTAGGAATTCTAATTACTTTGTCATTGATTTATTGGAGGTGTTATTTTCTGAAGAGGTCATGATGTGCCTCTAGTATTTTTAGAGCTATGTGTAATTTAAAAGTATTTTTTGGATTGAGACTTGTGTATACCTTTCTCTTTGCTTAGAAAAAAAAACGCAAATACCTATGAACTATTTCTCTCTCTCTCTCTCTCTCTCTCTCTCTCTCTCTCTCTCTCTCTCTCTCTCTCTCTCTCTCTCGCGATATCTCTCTCTCTCACTCTCGCGCGGTATCTCAATTTTGTGAACCAGTTCTATGAAGTATACTGTTTTCTAAAACCTAAGGTAGCAGAGAAAACAATAATACACGATTACGTGTAGACAAATTGTGAAATTAATAGCAAAAACTAGCAAATACCTATTATATCCAGTATCCACATTTTAGATAGAGATCACTCCTCTTCATTGCGTTATTTCTTTATATGCACAATTGATATAATTGATAAAATAATAGTATTATAAGTAGGATAGGAGGCCAAGATATATGTGTATATTTAAACAAAACTCTAAGCACTTACGAAGTTACGATCGTTATTTCATTGCACTTGCACATGCACATGCACATTCGATGGAACACAAGAATTACGTTCGATTCAAGTTATGTAAATATGAGCATTGCAAAATACAAACCCAGAAACGTATTACTCGTATAATAACAAGCCTGGAGTAATTATGTCATCAGATCACTTACATGTTGATAAATTAATGGTATGTTTTTAGATTTTCAAAAGTAAAGAGATTCTCAAAGAAAAGCAGATACAACGGTGTAATAATCTAATAAACAAAATAGCGTGTGTGGTTCTAGAATTGTCCACTCGGCTGTCTCGGCAGCACCGAACGGTGCGCCTGACTCCCGACCTAACTCCACCAGCCTTACAAGGGATACCAGTAGACACAATTTACGTTTCATTTTTTATTTTCATACACACGTCAAGAGAAGTGGATTAATGATGAAATTATCCAATGTGTGATCGAACATTGTTTATGAATCGGGTGGTAGAATTTGAAAAAAATACATGGAGTGGGTTCGGCTACCACTGAAGGTTTGATTATAAACATTGTCACAGAAGTGGCGCAATTAGCTAGCCCCCTTCCCACCCCTCACCACGACCAACCCCCCTCACCAACATCCAGGCGACGCCCATGCATGTACGGTGAATGATGGTAAAGAAGCAGTTCTACAATGCTTCTAGGTATTTAATTTGCACGTATTGCATAAGAAGAAAGGGAAATTGTTGATGTAGGCAGAGCCTAAGATTTTGAGGAGATGTACTTGTGACGTGGAGAGGACGATGTATGGAGTGAGGTGCATGGCAGGAGAGTATAGTAAAACATTGCTGCAGACGAGTGATGACACAGGACGCAAGTAATGGAAAGATCCACGCAACAAGAGATAGAAATAATGACTCAATAAGCTATTGCGTTATTCCAGTCCATTCGAGATCTCATAATAATGGAATCGAGAGGTAAATGCAAGGTTGGTTTGCCAGACCAGCTGATGAACTGAAAAAGAGACAGACCATTACATTACTATTGTGATAAAGATGAAGATATTGTAAACATGATGGATAGATAGATAGATGTCTTTATTTTCAGGCGTGATTAAGGCCAGTTGGGTGGTGGGCCTTTCTTACATCCAATCTAACTATTACTAAGTAGAAATACAAATTAGTTAATTAATTAAGTACAAATTGATACAAATTGATTACAAATAAATATAATAAACTTAAAACTTTCAACTAACAAAAATCTATGTCTCATTCATCCATCCCATTCATCCATCCATCCCGACAGGGTATATCTTACTATCTTTGATCCATCCCATAGGAAAGTGGCAGTGAGTAGGAGACTGGAATGTGTGTGGGTGTGGGGCAAACTGGAAAAGGAAGAGTGGATGTGACAAAACGAGCACAATATCACAGTCTTATACTGTGACAATATGGAGAGGCCAACTCAATGCAGAGTATTGGTTGTGGTAATAAAATGGCAACCAAACAAGCATGGGACATTAATTTTGTCTCAGAGTCAGAGGAAACAGCGAAGGCATCAGTTGGGAGAATGAAGTTGATTAATTATATTCAGTTAATCATAGCAGTTATAATAGTATAGTAGGACTGGCCTTTTTTAAATGAGTTTGTGATTCAACTGATAAAATGAGAAAATACAGATCAAATACATTCGTTGCCGTTTCGTAATGAAAGCACATTTAGCAAGCAAGGTCATGATACATAATATGGCGTCAGCCACACTCCTGTATCATATTTAATATTTATTGTATTACTTTTAACCTCTGTATTGTTACCAAATTCAATTCATTTCATTTCATTTTATTAGTCATCAATTTTTTTAGTATTCATATGCTTACTTACACAAGTTTCATATATTCGTCAACTCAGCCTCTTGAGACTTCATTGGAATAAAACACAATATTTAAGTTTCAAAACACGCGGTGAAAGCCTACACCACCGCCAGTTATACGACGCACGTTTGTAAAGATCTCGAGTTGGCGGTGGTGTCAAGCCACAACTCGTGTACGATTCTTCCGTTTCCTGTTGAACATCCAGCAAAATGAAGGCGAAAGGAGATGTAAGTAACTTTAATAATATCTAAATTTGACATTTCCTGGCTATAATTCAAAAAAATAATGCCGATATTCACAATGATGGCTGTTCGATTGCATAAATCGCATCTTAAGATGCTTGGTTACTATCTGACTTTATCCTTTTTCGAGTCTTTTATCACGCTCGTGAGGCTATCCGACGCGTGGTCAACATGGCATTTCAGCATGGACACTTCCCTCAAAATGATATTCTGTTTTTAGTTGAAGGAGTACGAGGTGATCGGGCGGAAACTGCCGACAGAGAAGGAGCAAGTCACTCCTCTCTATAAGATGAGGATATTTGCACCTGACGCAATCGTAGCAAAGTCTCGTTTCTGGTATTTCCTGCGACAACTGAAGAAGTTCAAGAAGACAACTGGTGAAATTGTCTCCCTTAAACAGGTAAGGCCTAGGCCTAGCTAGCTAGGCTTAGTCCAGACTTAAATATGATTTCTTATCCAGTCTTTAAATGTTCGGCTTTATTCGACAGATATCTGCTGGGAATTGAAGTTGTTGATGTGTGTAGGCCTACATAGGGCCTAGGCCTAGGCTAGGCCTAGGGTCTCCTTTGCTTTGAATAGGTCTAGAGCCTACGTAGGCCCCAGGCCTAGGCCTAGATGTAGGCAGAGGCCTATTTCCTAGCTGACTTATTTGCCATTTAAGAAGAAAATAGTCTAGATGTCCTACTGTGCGTTTTAACGTCTTAGCCTAGGCCAGTGTTAATGTGATAATCCTGATTAATACAAAGTCCCTAGGCCGGTGTTAATGTGATAATTATACTTGTATGCCTGATTCATACAAAGTCGGCGTAGGCTTTGTCCTATGGTTTAAGATTTGAGGGTGTGGTTTGGTCCAAAAACTTCGTTCGAAGATGGGACATTTTTCATTATACAGACTTACCTTATGACATTTGATAATGCGAATTAAGGCCCTCCAGATGGCTGCATGGATAAAGTTCAGTTATACCTTGTTTATATTACTAGCGATTTACGCGGGTTGGTGGGTTATTTTTCGGAGTGGCTATTTGCACCCAAGTTGGGTGAGCGCAACATTTAATATGCTATTTTTACCCAAGTTCTGCACATGCGCGGGTGTGTCCAGCATTTAAAATGCTATTTGCACCCAAGTTGTTTTCACCCAAGTTGGGTGTGCCCAACACTTAAAATGCTATTTGCACCCAAGTTGTTTTCAGCCAAGTTGGGTGTGTCCAACACTTAAAATGCTATTTGCACCCAAGTTATTTTCACCCAAGTTGGGTGTGTCGAACACTTAAAATGCTATTTGCACCCAAGTGAACCCCAACTTGGGTGAAAACAAATTGGGTGCAAATGGCATTTTAAGTGTTGGACACACCTAACTTGGGTGAAAATAACTTGGGTGCAAATAGCATTTTAAATGTTGGACACACCCAACTTGGGTGAAAACAATATGGGTGCAAATAGCATTTTAAGTGTTCGACACACACAACTTGGGTGAAAATAACTTGGGTGCAAATAGCATTTTAAGTGTTGGACACACCCAACTTGGGTCATTGCTTGGGTGAAAACAACTTGGGTGCAAATAGCATTTTAAGTGTTGGACACACCCAACTTGGGTGAAAATAACTTGGGTGCAAATAGCATTTTAAATGCTGGACACACCCGCGCATGCGCAGAACTTGGGGGAAAATAGCATTTTAAATGTTGCGCTCACCCATCTTGGGTGCAAATAGAGGCAGCCTTAATTTTTCCGTGTGAATGATAGGCCTAGGCCTAGCAGTTTGCTACGATGGTTGCACTTTCAACCCGCGTCTGAACTCCCGAGTTACTCGCGTTACCTTTGCTACGTTTGTCAGTATAAACACCGCATGGTTGCCAACCCTGATGGTCTGATATTAGAAACTAGCCTAGGCCTACATTAGTCTCAAAACTTGGTCATACATTTCTTGTTGTGACTTTTTTCGAGAGTGCCACTGATTATTTACAGTTATTACAGTAACAATTCATGCCGGCAGAACCATAATGAGTGAAAAAGGTTGTAGGCCTAGGTCTGCGGAGAAAAAATTTGTTTTGTAGGTTATGTTTGTTTACGTTGTAAACCTACACCTTCTATATTTCAGTGCCAACCATCTAAAGGGTGTGTCGTCTGTCTAGTGCTCCAGATGTGTAAAAGTTGCGAACTACTTAATTTACGGTGGTAGTTACAGTTCAATTTAAACTCAGGTCGGTAACTCGAGTGTTCGACCCGAGTTGCTTTAACTCGAGTAGGCCTAGTAAATGAGGTATGAATGATGTATACACTAACTGACAGCCAACAGTGTACATGTGTAGGCCTAGTAGCCTAAAATACACTTTTCCCCAACCTTAAGTGTGCTGTAAATGAAGATTCTTTTCGTTCAGGGGTTTGCTTTCACCTTATATGGGAGCTTTTTCATAATGCAAATCAAAAAAAAAAAAAACTCGTCAAATACATTAGGGGGACTTGACTGGATGGAAATGCGGATTTCTGGCAGTTACTATGATGGTGCCTACAGCTTGCTTGACTTCTTACAGATGGGAAAATGGAATTATCAGAAGTATCACTTCCGTGTGATTTGCATGCATGGACCATGGTAGGCCTCTACCATTAGGCCTATGTAGATACCCAACGCACACCTATGCATATTTTAGGCATGAAAATACTTCATGTTGAAATAATTAGGCTACTTGTCGGAATTCATAGTCGTCCCCTAGCCCTTAAAATTGTGTCTCTTTTCAGATCCCGGAGAAGTCGCCGATCAAGATCAAGAACTTCGGCATCTGGCTGCGCTACGATTCCCGTTCGGGCACCCACAACATGTACCGCGAGTACCGTGACCTGACCGTATCTGGTGCAGTCACTCAGTGCTACCGTGACATGGGCGCACGTCACAGGGCTCGTGCCCACTCGATCCAGATCATCAAGGTGGAGATGGTGAAGGCCGCTAACTGTCGCCGACCCTTGGTCAAACAATTCCACGACTCAAAGATCAGGTTCCCCATTACCACTCCCATCGGTCACCGCAACCAGATGGCGAGGTTCTCCTTCACCAAACCCCGAACATATTTCGAGTAAACCCGTGTTTGTGTCGTATACAAGTAATTTTCAAAAGTTGTACTTGTTGCAAATAAGCTTGTTGATTTTTGAATAAAGGACAATTTTTGGAAATTGGCAATGTACTTCTGCATTATCATTATTTTAGTTTAGTGTACTCTTTCAATTATTCATTTAATTTGATCTTATTCTCAATTTCCTTATACTGATCATAGAGATGTATACTTCGTATTATCTCTATGTACTGATAATCCTGCCTGTTCTTTGGTTAGAATACCTCACAGCTACGGTACAGTGGGTAACCTGACAGTTGGCTTTAAACGAAGAATCTTTTCATTCAGGGGTTTGCTTTCACCTCATATGGGAGCTTTTTCATAATGCGAATGTAAAAAAAAACTCTTCGAGTACTTAAGGGGGGCTTGACTGGATGGAAATACGGATTTCTGGCAGTTGGAATTATATGATGGTGCCTACAGCTTGCTTGACTTCTTACGGATTGGAAAATGGAATTGACGACTTGCGATGGGAGGAGCTTATTTTAGTTTCCCGCGCGCTCCAGAGATGGCGCGCGAGAAGTGAGTCAACGTTCTTGAGAAAACGATGGATCCCATGCTATTGTTACGGGAGCACGCTTGGGGGAAATGTTTAAATTTGTTCAAAAATTTCGAGATGAGTGAAGTTTTTAAGTATTTTAGTCACGAAGGAAGCCAGAGGCTACTCAAAGAAAGTTACAGCTTGTTTGTACCTTCCCTTTTGAAAGAGTTTTGGACCGCTGAAAATCAGGTGGCAGGCACTGTTCTCGTCCAGGCTAGAAGTGTACCTACGTGTTTTTAATTAGTAAATTTAATTATATTAATGATGCACTCATGTGTCTGCTATTATGCACGGTTTACAGTTTAATATTTCTAGTTTGTAAAACATTAGAATACACGATTTAAAGATAATAATGCAGGCATATGTTACCGCCACTATAATGCACGCCTACTAGGGGCGTAGATGACAGGGCCTCTACCTGTCAGCTGTCTTTTAAACTAGGGCTTTGGCTGGATTTAGCCTAGCGTAGGCCTACATTTTCCTAGCCACTAGTCTAGGCCTAGCCCTGCCTATGCGTGCAGGCTATTTATGTAACTATTAACTATCATTAATTAATGAATTAACTGTAACGATTAACTCTGATCCTCGGTGCTTTCAGCTTTCTTGGGGAAGTAAAACTAAACACACTTGGGATTGCATCCTTCTTGAGACAATTTTTGCTGCCGTTTGCAACTTCCCTGAAGTCTGTTGGGATGAAATGACTAGAACACACTGTCACTGTTGATGAAACGGCTTGGTTCCTTCTGCTGTCACGGCGTATTTTAATTTCCCATATCTTTCTTAACTTCGCATCTTTGAGAAACAAATGAAATGATATGCCAGGAACTGTAGCATTATTTTTGCATCTAGGAACACAACAATAACACGGAATTGCTCATTCGCTATGGAAACCTACGCTCAAACTACCCAAAGCTCCCATATGTTCCATGCAAAACGGCTGCAATGTTTACTCACATACGCAGCCATGTTGGGGGCGGGTTGAGCGCGTCACGTGAGCGTGACGTAGGTGGGAGGGAACATCCGAAGTCGTCAATTGAGATCACTTCTGCGTGATTTGAATGCATGGTTGGTCTCTACCATAACGGCAGCTAGCCTCTTGTTTACATAATAAGTTGTGCTATGTAGGCCTATATTTGTGTATGTGTCAGTATTATTTAATTTTTAATCTACTTGTGTTGTACAACCTTCTGGAGGTTGCCAGCTGACAAACTGTGTTGATGGGACAAACACTGACACCATCTGCCTTTGTTTTATAGGGATGAAACCACTTTCTTACAGTATCAGACAGACGAGTTTGAAACTGCAAAAATACTTCACTTTTTGACACATTCACTTTTTGTTTGGTTCTTAGATTTAGCAGTCTTCTGGTATAGTTACTCATCCATACTGTATTACTGGATGTGACGTTTAAACATTTAAACGTGGGATTGAGTTTAAGCGTTTATAAATTTTAATGCACAGTTAAACGTTTTTGATCAGTGTGCACCTGGCTGCGGTGGCCGAGTGGCCGGAAGAAGTCGAGCGCGCCATGTTTGCCACGGGGGGGGGGGGGGGGTGTTCTCACCGTTGATAAGTCACTTCTTTTGTGTGTCAGTCTTGTGCCTTATCTAATTGAATTAATTTTACCTTACCCTGAGTTTCGGAACATTTGGGTGATATTTACTGTATTGGCCTTTCTTCTTGCCTCCTTTGGGGGGGGGGGGCTGCAAACGTTTAAAAGTGAATTTAAAAAACTGGTTAATCGTTAAGGTTACTAAACGTGTTTGCCCATCCCTATACCTTATGTGTCTTATTTTAGTGTCAACATCAACATAAGAATGGTAGATTAGTATCTAAAGAATTGATAGTTTAAAAAAAACAAAATTAATGTAGACTATCCTAAAGAAGTTGAAAATGTGCAAAGAGGAGATGGTATCATTCAGCTGCAAGCCTGCATATTATATTTTTAAACACGACAGAATACTAAGTAAATGTGTGAAGGGGAAGTAAAGGTAGGTCTAGTCCATCCAACATTGGAAAATAATATAGAACATATTGTAATCCTAGGTGCATACTGGATTTGGACAAATGGAAATAGGCCTACTGGTAGAAAAGTGAAAAGATAAGACTATGAGTTCACAACTAGGCTAAGGAAAATGGAAAATCCAAAAACTCCATTGGAAAGCTGGGAAAATTTTGGTCATGGACATTGTCCAGTGAGAGTGGATTTTCCACGCTGTCGGGGAGAAACGGGGTGAAAAGCGCGGCCAAGTGTCGGACCTTCGTGAAAAGCCACGTTACATAGTGTATTTTATTCTCAAGGGCTCGTTTGTAGTCTGATATTTATTCTTGAAGCTCTTCTGTGGCGGCACGCTTCGCCAGTGGCAATGATTCCCCTCCCTCCTTCTTCTGGCCCATAGCTGTATTTTTCTGTTTTACACAGTAATAAGGAAACTGGTCTAATGGAACCTCGGGGGATGACATTTTCTGACCGATTGATAACTTGTTAATGTATTTTATTTCATGTTCAACATGAATGCTAAATTTCTAGTATTGTGATTGTATTCTAGAGCTAGGCTGACAGTCAAAATGTCAAGGTCTACTGGATTTACTCCTAGCGGAGTAATTCTACTGGATTTACTCCTAGCGGTGTAATTGCGAAGCGCAAAGTAAGGTCATTGAATGAGATCCAAAATCGCCATTTTGGATCCAACTACAAAAATCGCATTATTATCTAAATAATCCTCACCAATAATGTGAATTTACGCGTAAAGTATTACAAAATATATATATATAGAATGTGAAGACAAAATCTCATTACCGATTGTTATTTTGTCTTTTTTGCCCATAATTTGTTTTGACAGATCAATTCATTTGTTTTTCTGAATGATTCTCCCATTTGAATAACATGGGATTTTTAACATAATGGAAATAGGTTAGATGACCTTACTTCGCGCGCGCTGCGCGCGCGCTACAAGCGATCTAGTGGACCTTGTCAAAATGTGTGTCCGAGTGGAGCAGGCTAGCCTTAAAAATATAGTACTATTGAGTATTGACCCTGCAGCACTAGAACCCCTAGGCCAGGCCTACTACTAGTGTAGAATCTTACCAAAAATATTAATGAATTGTTAGTTACCTTTTACGTTGGATGTTTTTACAAATAGTCGAGATAAAAATATTACAAAGATATCTTTGTTTATATATCACAATATCTATAAATAATATAAAAACATAGCCATTTACAAGAGAGTAACAAAACTGTGCATTATTTTAAAATATTGTCTTTCTACACTGCCTTGACGAGATTTAAAAGAAAAGGCGGCGTAATATCGCATTACAAACTAGTGCTACCTGGCGGTATTCTTATAAACCATTGTGGAACCCACCTGTTGATTCAGCAATATTTCCCGCTAGAAGGCAGCACGTGTGAGTTGAAAAGCGCGGCACTTGCTCTGGCGCCGAAGGGCATTGTTGTCAGACGAATACGAGCAAATGAGTGCGCGCTACAAGTGTCCGTGTTGTTACAGCTAATATTTTTATATAGTCGAGTGTAAACTATCAGATGATTGTGTACTTATGTAGTTAAGTGAATAACATATGCACGCGTATTGGATTATTTCAGCCGTCTAAGGGTAAGTGTCTACATAGTTTCTGTAGATTTTTGATGGCATTGCTGGAAGTACGTTGCGTCTTTGGAGAGCTAGGCCTAGGCCTAGGCTCGAGTGTCACGTTTACACCTCGCCGGCCTTCGGTCTAACCGTGTTCCCTTCCAAACTGTTCCAGGTAGAACCTATAGTTCTAAATAATAAGTTTGAAACGATTCGTACGGATCTAGTTTCTCTTATCATTTTATGAAAAGTTTGTTACCTTTGGTGGGCTGACTTATTCGGTGATGAAATGTGATGGCACGTTCGTTATCTGACAGTTGGTTCGAATCACCCATCTTTGACGGCTATCAGCTTATCGGCAACGAAATGTCAGATCGATACTATTATGTGTAGGGATAGGATCGATGTAGGTCTATATCTAGGGTTGAGAATATACCTCCTGATTCTAAGCGCAAGGTGGGCTGTGCTCTTGGACCGCCGGCGGCTGAGAGAAATGCCAAGGTCATTCGTCTATCTACCAGGATCATGGACCCATCCTCGTCATCAATCCAAACATTGACCGATACTCAACTCGCACGAGTGATGACGTAGCCGATTTTTATTTCTTGTGAATGGGAAAGCTCTTCCTTACCAGGTTCTTGACACTCCTTGTTCAAATGATGAAGACGTACAGATTACTAGAACAAATGTGTGAATGTCTAGCTGTGTAGGCTAATTCGGCATGAATTGGGAACGTAGGTTTCTAGGATGTTGGGGCCTGTTGGCGCACAGGAAGTATTTTTTGTTCTCGGGCCATGGTTTGAAGGCGGAAACAACTTGAATTAGATTAGACAAGGGGTTGCCACTTGCACTTGCTACCGGATAGGGGGTAAGGGTGGCCAAACAACAAACACGTGCTAACGTCAATACCCGAAACGATAAAATGTCATTACTTCATTGATCATTGCATAACTTGATGTGCGGAGCGGAGACTGTAGTAGATTGAGACTTGCAATAAGTAGCCTATTACTGCTGCATCGAAATGTATTACTAATTACAAAATATGGGTACTTACATTTTTATAAATTATTGTATTTTTAATCGTTTAAAATATTACAAAGTTTCGTTTGGTCTGAACTCTGAACCTATATAGGCTACGCGTTCAATCATAATGAGACCACGTACCTTGCTCACTCTAAGGAAGAGTAAGCAAGGAGAAGGAACTGTCGATAAAGGTCGTATAAACCTAAATAACTATTAGTTACTTTTCGTTCAGAGCACGTCCAGCCATCAAACGTCGAAGGTGTGAACATGTTCTAAAATAACTTCCTGAAAACACAATATTTCCATAACATTTCTCTATCGTTTGTTTGTTTACTCACGAACGCAAACAAACAACGCCCTCGACCCTCTCCAAGTGACTGAGTGGGTGAAGTCGAGGTGCGTCCACAGGATGATCGTCAAGACTGTTGCTTGATGACGTTATCGAAGGGATATAGTGAACGGTGTCATATAGCCTATATATCCCACTGGATTCTCTAGATTACACTACACTGCAAACACTGTGTTGTGCATAGCTTCTACAACATACACTTCCAACTGTTGGTGCTCAGTGATCTCCACTCAGTGCGGATACAGGGGGGGCGATGGGGCGATCGCCCGACCAAAGGTCCGTAATCGTTAGATGTTATACTGGGTTAAGAAAGACCTGTAGCAAACAGCAATCATGGTTCACCTGTCACGGCAACATCTATCGATCACGGACGGCTAAATCAGTTTGGCTTGGAATATCTTCAACATAAAGATACACCAGAATAGGCATAATATGCCTAGGCCCTATGTGTTTGAGTAGATTCGTAGAAATTAAAAGATTGATTGATTGATTGATTGATTGGTCGAGGACTTTATTTTGGGCGAGATTTAAGGCCAGTGAAGCATTTTCTTCCATCCAACCGTTATGTAGATTACACATTGTGGTAAAATACATTGAAGTTGAAAACAAAACTAAGAACATAGCCTAGGCATACGCCTATGTGTTTGAGTAGATTCGTAGAAATTAAAAGATTGATTGATTGATTGATTGATTGATTGACTGAGGACTTTATTTTGGGCGAGATTTAAGGCTAGTGAAGCATTTTCTTCCATCCAACCGTTATGTAGATGACACATTGTGGTAAAATACATTGAAGTTGAAAACAAAACTAAGAACATAGCCTACATAAGAGAAATAGACTGATAGAAGAAGAAAAAGCAGAAGGACGCTCCAAGCAATCTACGGATTGATGACATAAACACAATTGGCGCAGATTCGCAGCGACAAGTTGTTCCAATCGATTGCTCTAACAGTTTCTCTGGTTCTCTCATTTACCCCAGCCAACAAGCTTACTAGTCTTGCATTGTCTGTCATATTTCTTACCGCTAATTAGGTTAACTCAACACGTACTATCTACCATACCACGAGCTTGGAGATGGGTATTTGCTCTTTTGTCCCTCGTTATAGGCCTACTCGTCTGTTTTATAATCAAACCACGTGAATTTTCACATGCACACTTCTCTACATGGCGGGACGCTTTAGAAAGCAGGTCTATAATATATTTCACAGAATGTTTGCTTTTCATCTCTGGCTGCTTCCGAACAATCGGTGTACAGATTTCACTTCCTGCCTGGCATGTTTGGACGTGCAATGCAATGCCATGTGTTTACTGTCGCGAGGCGGCTCCGGCGGGCGATGCAGAATTTCACTTCCGCCCTTAGGATGCTCGACGCGTGTCTGTTTGGAGTTTTTCATAAATAGGGGAGAAATCTATTTCAAGAATAAGTTATTGTTTTCCTCCCTCGTGAAAGGAAGTGAACTTGACATGGGTGTGTTTGTGTGTTAGTATCTTCTTGATGACGTCACATGTGGTTATAAGCTCTTCGATCTAGTGAGGTTTCAAATGGCGTCGATCTATGTGTTTCAATTTACGGAACTAAAGTTTCTACTTCTCTAATTCCTACCATTTACTTGAAACCGATCCATTAGGGATAATTTGCAAATTTGGGTTGGTTACATGGAAATGCAAAGGGCGGGACCTATGGGCTTGTGCACTCTTCTCTACGTTATACTGCAACTGCAGTGTAGTTTAAAAATTATCGAAAGGTAGTTTAGATTAGAAGATTGTTAGCTGAATTGAACATACCGTAGCCTATTCCTCTTCGGTACCATTTTTTAAGTAATCATTTATTATGAAGGAGAACTTGTTTGTTGGGTCATTTCACCATCTTCGTTATAGAGTGAGTTGGCAATGGCCACACTTGCAAAAATCAACACACAGTTTAGTTGTATAGTTTGAAAGCAAGATAATACAATTTTCGGCAAACCCTAAAAAATGGGTACCTATTGATATCCTAAACAATTTGTTCTTCTTCGGTTACAAACGCCTTTCTGTATTGAAAATGTTTTCTATTTAGGCAATAAAATTGAAACGGTTATATCCCCTCGTTCCCAATTCCGCCCACACATAGCCACATAGATGGAATGTGCACTCATATAGCTAACTGCACATAGAGCTAACTGCACACACGCATGTTTTCAAGACTACCACGTTCTTATCGTCTTCTACGTGATTTGAAGCGCATTCTTTCTCCGTACCACGTTCGGATATTGTCGAGTAGCAGGCTACGTGCGATAAGCAAGGGGGGGGGGGGTCAAACCACGTGGCTCGAATTATATCTAATTATACGTGTTGAATGGAACCAACGTATATATACTCCATCCATGATCTAACCTTTCAACGCAATCATCTTGTCACTTTTTCTGCACGAACTTCTTGTTGTTTGCTTGATCGCGAGTTTGCTACGCCCACTAAAAGCTAAAAGTGCCACAAACTAACAAAGTAGATTGGAGTGTTATCTTACTTTTATGAACTATAACAATTAAACTAGAATGTATGCATAATCATTTGAAACGCTTTCCAATTATCATGTTTGTCAGGGATCCGACAAAAATGTAATCGTCTACTGAATATAATTTTACATAGACCCACTATGGTCATTCCAAAATAATTTAATTTCTTATAAATATATTGCGTGATTTATAAATTTACTCCAACAGTACAAAAATCCGTGGCAGGCTCGAGTCATATGCTTTGCGTCGCTGAGTTCAGATAAAAAATGCGTAACCGTGGCAACTGTGATAAAGTTTTCCATTGATATGTTACCATTTTGTATATTCTCGTACTTGTAATTCACATTGTGAGTACATTTCCTCGCTCTCCTCAGCGCCAGAACCACTGCGGTGTGCATAGTCCACACAGTAATATTGTATCATGTGCGGTGTGGTCGTCCGCTGATTCATGGCAGCTACGCCCCCTAAACAAGACTAAAATAACTAATTACGTCATAGATTGTAATAGGCCTACGCTGTAGGCATAACCTATGAATTTAAACTAAACTGCGTGCTATGCGGTGATATTGTCTACCTCTCTCCTCCCTACAGATTGTAGTGACGTAGGAACTATAGTCCATACAAACCCCAGTTGACAACACAGAGACCTTCGAGATCTGAAAGTTGGATCGTTTGGCCAAACCCTGACATTCCTTCCTCTACTCAAGCATAGACCGTTATCATGATTAATAGCGATTGTGAGATAATGCAAGGCTCGCCGACCGAAGGTAGTTACGTATCGAGGCGAGAGTGCAGGGGATACTCGTACTTTGGTCAGAGGTTGGTGCAAACACTACCCGAGCTTATGCCCTTTGGCCTACCAACAGCGTAGTAAATGAACTATACGTGTATATAAGTTACCTAGTGTTAACTTTATTTTAATGGACTTGGCACAACAGGATATAGGCCTAAACACAATAGTATATGAGAAGAACGTTGTTTGTGATGTCAGTGATATCTTCCGTGGGATCTTTTGAGTCAATTCGTTCGTTTCCGTGTCCGGAACACCATTCTAGACGACTAGTTTCAAAAAATCCGCCATTTTTGTGGCTGTGTCATTTGCTAAAACTAGATCCTATTGTTATTTTATATAGGAATTTTAGCAAACCCCGTAATTCTAACCAATCACTTAACATTTAACTTTACTTTACCATCATCACTACAAGATAGATGTTCTCAGGAACTACTAACAATGATGTTGGGAGAGTACGAAGGAATTCCCAACCCAGCACACTCAATGTTACTGAAGAATGCATCCATTACGTAGAGAAATCCTTTAGGTGGGAATCGAACTCGTTACCTTGTGTGTGTGTTCCGTGCCGCTCTCACCGATCGTGTGAATTGTTATGAATGAATGAATGAAGAGTATCGAACAATTTGATTCGAGGGTGCTCGTTCACCCGCTCTAGATTGTGACAAAGATTACTGGATGTATTGCTTTGATTGTGGCCAATTTGTTTATATGAATGGTAAATTAGAACGTGATGGGAAAGTATGTTGGCTAGGTTCGCGCATTTCACCGACTCATCCACCGAACGTTACGAGCGTAACAATACTTGGCGATGATCTGGCTGGATAACTGGATCAGATGTAACGTGGGTGGGTTGAGTGGTGAGAGATTTCACTGGTGGTCTCGGTGTTAGCGCGTCTAATGACAGTAGGGTAGCGGGTTCGAATCCCGCCATTGACAGTGCTGAATCACGGGTTTTCTCGCTGGTTTCATCATTTTGGACGCTATTTGGACATTCCTTTCCAGATCCCATGAAGTTGGAAGGTCACTCCACAGGCAATCCTGACAAAAGTTTGTTTTGTCTTTAAAATGATTTGTTTTGAAAATTTTGTACAAATATAAATATTTTACTCACACTCAGTATTTCCTTTTAGTTGTTTCAAACTAACCACACAATCAGTAGCCCTAATCGTTGAGATTTAAATAAGTTGTGATTGGGCTATACTATAATCTGGATCAGGTTTGCGTCAACACCCTAGATGACAAACTTATTTTTAATACCTATTAAATATTAATACAGATAGGTCCCATTGCTTTTCGGCTTTGGTTTGGTTGAGTTACATAATGATCGCCGAATAACCATTATCCAGTCAACTTTGATGCAGGTTTTCTAATGTATTTCAGTAACTAACGTAAAAGGCATTTTTTAACACTTGACAAGCAACTAAAGCAAGCAAGGATTTCGGACGGGCCAATTGAGTGGCCTTCTTGTCCGAGTAACTTCACTCCTTAGATCTTGAGAGTAATTGAGAAACCAGGAAGGACAACGCGACCATTGAAGAGAGGAGCGTGGGCAGTGCTAAGTAGTCCTACGCACACACATACATACTTGGAAAACGAAAGTAAGACGTGCCCACAATTTTTAACGCCTAATTTCGCGGGTTTCCTGTTTTAAAATTCCTAGTGATTCGAGATGTCACGATTATATAAAACTTACAGTAGCCTATACCAACATAGCATAGCGCATAACTAACATGTTAAATTACTGGTCGAGGTGAGGTGGGTCCCTCTCCGTGTAGTGGTGACCGGTGCCTGCAAAGAGGGCTTTCGTGCATGACATTAATCATCCCATTGTCATTCCTCATGGTCTTGCACTCTTGCTCACTTTCTGAAACTTGTTCCTGTCTATTCTCATTCTCAGTCATGCCGGCGCTCTTTGCGACCTGAACGGGCACCAATCCTCATATCCACACCCCCGAACCCCTAACTGGACTCTCCTTATGTATGACGAGCCCGGCCATGTGTGATGATCTCATCGAGTCTTCGCCAAACAATACTAAATAGCCTAGTCTCACATTGTTTCTTACGGTGTGTCCAGTATAGTATACCAACTTCGTTTTCTACCTCTTTATAGTTCCTACCAGCAGGGCGATTCTGTATGGGCGACGATAAATTTATCAGCGGTTTTATAGTCGTTACTGAAGGCGAATGCAAGGCAGTGATTGGCTCATCGCCTTCTTCTAACAACTGAAACCAATGATAAACGTATCGTTGCCCATACAGAATCGCCCTGCAGTACCATCTACTTGAAAGAGGTGCATTGGAAATAATTTACGACTTTGGGGTTGGATATCTGTAAGTTCCAAACACGGCGGGGGTGACTAATTAGGTAAGTGTGCACTCGACTAAATAGAAGACTACTACGAGTGGTTGAAAGAACGCCAGGAATCTGTTGATTTTCGTTGAAACGGAGTGCATGAAAGGTGCTGTAGATGAGGATCTGAGGTCGGTGTGATGAGACTGATTACGTCAGGGAAACCTTTACCACTGTTGTGATTGGTTGTGTGGCTTGCGTGCGTGCGTGCCTGGTTAGGTCGTCCATCAGAGCCTATTTATTTGGTCCCGAGTCGCGGTTTGCTTACAAATTGCGGTTGCCGAAAAAATGCTCGCTGGGAAAAAGAATAGGAAGTAAGGAATTTATGTTTGATGTCTGTATTACGGTAACATAGTTCAAGATGACGATGATGGATGAGTCGATGGTTGGGGATTCGACTCCAGTCCTTACGGTTCGGAGCTGCGTCCGCGGCGGCTGAGCCACACGTGTCTATGATGAGCCTTCGCGAGCTGCAAGAAGAAAAAGTACAGACATACTTATCAAAACAAACTTCAAACAAATTACCCATGTGGTCAAGGACATGTAGGGTTTATATTCTTCCTCTGCGTATTAGGGTAATTAGGAAAGAAGTGTCCTGAGGTTTGCTGTACGATTCAACCCTTTTCATTCGCCTTCCATCATGGCTCAGGAAACCGCCTTTCGTTCAGGATTGTCCGTGGCCGCTTGAGACCATGATAAATATCGTTTGACCTTGAGTTCAGCCCCCTCTATTTGTTTCTATTCTAAACGGAATTGTCCACAGTTTCGCCAGGAAGTGTCGGTCGTTTCAATTTGTTTCTGTTCGCATATGCGTGTTGATTCGGTCACAATGGCGGCTGCAAATGACTGGGTCAGAGGAACCCCTCGCACGTTGCCTACCACGAGACGTGCACAACTCGCGACGGGAAGTGCTTTAGTGTCACTCACACCTTCAGGAATGTCACTACGAGTTGGCAGCTTCGCCAATACTAGAGCAATTGTCAAGAACAACGCCCATATCGTAGCCTATATGCTATACGAATTCCTTTTCGTCTATCCTCATTTCGCCGTCGATTTCCTGTTTATAATTTACTGCAATACTGTGCAATTGCGCTAACGAAATTTTTTCCAATTGCGCCAGGAAAAAGATGCGCACAGTTTAACAATATTTGCATCATGTTTGTCTAGTCTACAGACACAGTACGACGACGAAGTGTAATGTAGGTGAATAGTGACGTGGAATTGAAAGACATCGAGCACAGGTCTAGAGGTGTTCATTCCAATCTGATCAGTCCTAGCTTCCGTCGGTCTTCCCATTGGCTGCCTACCTCTAACATGTACATTTTCCAACATAAGTAAATCATAGGCGTATTATTTCTTGTCTCATCTAATTTACAAATCAATAGGCAACATACATATGACGTGAAATAATGGTTAAACATTGGATACAAGAAATTAGTACAGAAAGTGTTCGTTATGTTGCATATCGTGTAAATTTTTTTGTGAGCCATTAATTTACCATCACTCGAAAACTAGATCATTAACTTAAACTGGGTAGGTCTACCTGAAAGTCAACCCGACGAAACTCATCAACGTGTCGGAAAGTGATCAAGATCCACGGAAAGTCAGGACAAGCTAGCTGCGGACATTCTGTGTTCACAAAAAAAACATGTTTCCTGCTTATCGGTCAGTTAGTAAAAAATTAAAATTCAATGAGGTGTATGATTATGATACGATTCCCATATATCGTCCGTATAATACCTGCTCAAGAAGATGGTGCATTGTTATAAATACACAATAGACGTGCATTTTCTCACGTCCTGCCTTACACTGCTTAGCACTCGTAGTGTCCATGTTGAACATCATCGAAACATATTTATATTTCTCAGCATTATCATAGCAATTTGTAACTGACGCGACCTGTGCTATGTTATAGAAGAAGTCGTGTTCCGATTGTTTGTTTAAATAATTAATGTGGAATTTACATACAATACGTATACCATAAATTAGGTCTATGTTTCTCATAAATTGATGTACCGCGACTATATTGTGTTGTGACGTAAAGCCGTGCAAACCATACCGGTAAAATTGTATAGCACGGCCTAGCAGTGTTTGACACACATAGGCTAGCTTGAAAAGTGTGGGAATTTATGTTTTTTGTTCGATTCATTTTTCAAATGTTGGTATGATACGGGGCTCGATATTTTCAAGATCTACAGATATTCCAAAAAAGTTACATCATTGATGGTGTTTGGATAAAATGATTCAATTTGAACCAAATCTCAAATCGTCTTTTACGTTCTAAAAGTAATAATACTTTTTAAATTCTATTTGAAACGTGTATGTGTAAGGGAGGGGGGGCGCAGAGCATTTTTTCATAGTTACTTTCAGTACATTTTGTAAACCGTATATTTAAAATAATAATTCGTAAGTACGATCCTCCAAATATCCGGAGATCTAACAACTCGATCGCATTGTTTCTATAAAAACAAATTATCAACCCAACTGTAACGGATGGATTACAAGTAAATGTAGACTCTCAAACACGTGACGAGGTGGATCTGATGACATCTTGATCTCGATCGCGCTCTCTTTGAGTAACTCAGCTTCCACGGCGTTCGTTACACAACCTCTATTCTTCTCTAATAATCGCCTTGTTGGTTTTCTTTTATCCGCTGGATGCGGCGGCATCACACACTACTACAACACACACACGAGATGAGTAGAGAGAGACACGGCCAGTCCTGCTTGGAATGTGGCCGCCCGAGGCTAAGGGGGCATTCTTCGTCCCTCGTTCGTCGTGAGAGCACAACTGGTTCACTCCACGTCCAGATTGTTGCCTAATTATTAGGGGGGGGGGGGGGAGAACCGGTGTTGGATCTTTCCCTCCACTGTGCGCCGGCATAACACAACTGCAGCCCGGTTTGTTATTGTTGTCTAGGGCCGAATGAATCGATGCACTCGATTGGTTTAGAAACAGAGAGAGATTGTCTCGTGTGTGTGGGATCGTTCTCCGTTTCATTCATTCATGAACGACGAAGTTGTTGGACACGGATGGTTGCCGGTTCGATTCCGTCACCGGTAATCGTGACTGAAGGTTGTTTCAAGGGTTTCCTTCGTCCCAGTAGCCCTTATGGTGGATTGGATTCCCGACCTGGACGTCGAAGGGCGAACGCAACCCCACAGCGAACCAATCGGAATGAAGCTGCGTTGTGCAGCACGGGACCTGATTGATTCGTTTGTGTGCGTTCGACGCTCTACGTCCAGGCCAGGAACTATACAATATGCTACGCCTATACAAAAAAATACCTTGATTCGTGCATGCCAATACTGTGATATCCTTTCTTATCCAGGTTCGCCGGAACAATTTTGTGGGATGTAGGGACATCCGAGCTAGTTCGCGTTAGTTTGGATAGGGATGGGGGGGGGGGGGGAGGGGCAATTGAACGATGAATCATTGACGCACGGTATTGTATCGTGTTTATTGTATAATAATAATTAATAATTTTTCGTAGGAATACCCGTTATAGGGTGCACACCAGCTTTACCTGATGTGCCTCTCTTCAGGTGACTTACTAGGTTTATTAGGGTGTTTGGTTGGATACAGTGGTGTAGTGCCAAATTTACCAGTACGTATACGCTTCAGTGGGAAGCTGGAGGGACACATCTTTCCAGACAAAAGAACATGGGGGGTTTGGGGGGCAGAGCCCCCCAACAATGGCGCCGCAAGCGATTTTTTAAAAAACAGTCTTTTTAGAGTGTGTTTTGAGCGTTTTAGATACCAATACCGGACTGAATGCAATCCCGAAATACTGCAGTTTTTGTAGTGCAAAACCAGAAAAATCACCAAAAATAATTGGAACACTGACGAGAATTGTTCAGGAATACGTTTTGGGGCTTGGGAAGTGGTTTCACGACACACACGCCACTCGTGGCCCGTATGTATATCTGTTGATCTTGGCTGTTGATAATTGACACCGAGCGAGACAATTGTATCCCACTTGGTGCATTGGCGGGACGCGGAACTTAAAAGGGCTGGTCTCAATGGAGAAAAGCTGACAATCGTGAATAATGTGTCCGTCATTCGAGGCATGTTACGACCGTATCATTGCGTATCACTCGTATCATAACCAAAACCAGTGTGTATACGAAAGTTTTTTAGCCGGAGCAGTGTGTATACGGCGTATACGCCCGTATACACACCACTACACCACTGGTTGGATAGTTGGTAAGGAATGTCCGCGCGCTAATAGTATAACTCAGTGGCAGCATTCGCCTTTACGACTGAGCAAAATGTCAGCAAAAACCTCCAGTCAGAACTGACGGTGGCCAGAATCGAACCGACGACCTCCGTCTTACAGCTAAGCCACCTCTATCGGTGTTTCATGTATGTCAACACTACAGTTGCTGCGTTCTAACAAATATTATGAAAGTTCTAGGTTCGAGTCCCGGACTGGGCATGGTTGTGACCGAAGATATTATTGTATTCCCTGTTGTGACGCATGTGGCTTCTTTCGTCTCTACATCACCCCCCCCCCTCATTCTGTGGCCTGTATTAAATAATGGTACCAAAGTCCGTATATAATTTTGTATTTCATGCATGCCATGCCAAGCCACTCGACTTCTTGTGTTTCAACACTATGTAAGGCTATCCTACATACTTAAGTTAAAACCAGTTGATGCACCGGTCTAATGGGGGTCGTTAGTTATAAACTCCGTTATCTTATACAGACTCTTTAATCAAAGTATTGCCGACGTTTTGTGGGCGAGACAGATGACGCATCAAACGATGCGCCTGAATTATTTCGTACGGAAGTAAATTCTCGTTTCAACATTACAGAAACCCGAATTCACACGAGCTATAAAATTATAGCGGATGTTTGTGGAACCGTATTGTGCGTTTGCCTTCGCTGGCGCTTACAGTCCATGTCAGGAAATCGACACTCAATGCAATGCCTCTGTGTAACGACCTCGGATAAGTATCTATACCCCTGTCATGCACTCTCTCTGGTTCAACGGAAACCAGCAGATTCCTGGCGTCAAGGCAGCATCGCTTAGAGTGAGTTCACGCGCACGTTTGCAGATATCCAACCCAAGGTTGTAAGCTATCCCTATAATGCACCGGTTTCAAGTAGATGGTATATAGGCACTAGAGAAGTAGTAAATTAAGTTTGTACGCTTGGACTCAGCTATTTCGTAAGCATGAAACTTCACTACTTGCATTGGGGAAACTTTACTAATTTCATAAAGATGTGTTTTGTGTGTGTGTGTGTTTTTTGTGTGTTTTTTGTTTTTAGTGTTTTTTTGTTTTTTCATTAATTATGTGTTTTGTCCAACACCGCTCGGACCTGTTGCTGCCTTGCCACTTGCCACTTGCCAGTGCCACAGTTACACCGACTACCGTTACCGAGCACCTTAGTTCATGAGCAATTGGGTTTTCATTCAGAGGTGAACGCACGGCTGTGTTGAATGGTCGACACTGAATGGTCTACACTCGTTCGATACCCACGTAAGCGTCGATCTATGAGGGAGGTTATTACAATAATCGAAAGAAGTTGCGCGCTCGGTCTTAGCTTGGTAGTAAGCTCTTTGGTTGGTAGTTGGTACCCTATGAATTATGAAACAAAATAGACGTTATCAGAAGCTCTTTGATTGATTATAAAACAAAATAATCGATCTTCGGAAGCTCTTTGGTTGGTACAAAACAAAATAATCATTCTTTGGAGCTCTTTGGTTGATACAAATCAAAATGATCGTTCTTTGGAAGCTCTTTGGTTGATACAAAACAAAATAATCGTTCTTGGAAGCTCTTTGGTTGGTACAAAGCAAGATAATCGTTCTTCGGAAGCTCTTTGGTTGGAAAAAGACAAAAACATCGTTCTTTGGAACCTCTTTGGTCATTTGCGTACGGATGTCTTACTCTGAAATAAAAGGATTTCATATCATGTTTTCTCTCTCTCTCTATGATCATATGTATTATCACCGTCAGTGATTGTTTGATGATGACACCGTGAGAATGGAGGCATTGGAAAGTGATGACGTCATTGCCAACATTATATCCCCCCCCCCTCCCCCGTTCGCACAATTACCAACATAATGGCGATACAGAATTATGATTGAAAGCCTGAAATGGCATCGTGTCATACAAGTTGTCTAGTTTCTAACACTATCAATTCAATTTAATATATATTTTTTGAGTGTGTTTTTGCACAATGTCACCTACCACCGCGAGTAGTACGAAGGAAGGTCCCGCGCTCAGATTTCAGCAGTTTGTTTGCAGCACGGCCGTGACCGCTGTCCAGTGTCCACCCATTATTATCATCCTCTGAAGGAAACTATAAATCTAGATGAACGCTGGGCTGTTTGTCATGTCAACGTCTGGTGGGTGTTTGCGAAGCTACAAATCAGTCGAGACGTTACGGAGGTCACCGGTGTGGCCATTCTTGGCTGTTCTCTTGTCTTTGGCGATGTGTGTGTTCGAGTACTTCAGAATTTGCCGAGCCAAGCTGCCAACATATTATGATTGTATCAACCTCACATCGAATCGACATTGATCGATGTCTGTACAAATTTCCAACATCGTTTTTTTTTTTTTTTTTTTTTGTATATAAAGTGGAATGTTGTTTTTGAAAACACATAAATGAATTAAAAAACATTTAACATTTAAATGTTCAAATTGTGTAAATATTCTATTCGCGTCTCACAAAAAATCAGAGCCTTATGATAATTGAGGCAACAAATTTGTCGTTAACAACATACATGCCAACATACATTGCATACTTTGTGATCTACATAAACATTTTGTCGATGCCGATAGATTTTTAATTTTTGACATCGATTTTGTTCTGACTGCGATGTCAGTGTTACGATTTTATCCACTCTCACTGTCCTACCATCCTTTTACCTATCAGCTATCATCGTTACAGATTTTGGTCGATATCTTTCTTGTTCGTGCATTGATTGTTCTATCCTCGGAACTGTTCAAATGCAAGAACATGCAGCTTTGTTAGACCAGAAGGGTCTATTTTCCTTGCCTAATGAGTGGCCTTATGTTGTGTTCGGGCAAACATTACTGACCTTTGGTGTACGGGCTCCATGCAGTCTGCCGGAGAGGTTCTTTCAATACCTGCCCAGGTATATAAACGGTATAACCCCACGTAAACATCCATTCACCGCAATGGACAAGAATGAGGAAATGGTTGAAACCCTCGATGGGCCCAACAACAGCGCCGCAGGCAACATTTGTTTATGTTATTTAGCATTTATTGACTGTCTGCTGAGGATAAATTCAGTATTGATATATTTGGTTCTATTTCACTGTAGCAAGCGACAAAGACGGACTGATTTTAACAACATTTAAAAAAATAAGGTTAGTGAATTTTTCTTTAATATTTACCATGCATTCATTGAGACAACATTAAAACTGAGATTTCGGGTGGGGGTAGGGCTGCCCCCCCCCCCCCCGTCTCCTGTTTACGTCACTGCCCAGGCGTGTTTGTTTGACAAGAGTGTTTCTCTTACACATATCACTCTCGTCGTGCCGTGTATCGTATTTCCCTCAATCCACAACGAGATAATAATTAAATCAAGTTCCGAAAATAATGGGCATCACAAGAGGGGGGGGGGGGCAGGAATGTGTCCCCGCCCCGCCCACTGTTTGAAAACGGTGGTGTCACGCACAGATTGTTAAGAGTCCTCCAGTCAGGAGCGCAGCCTGCAATTAGGCCCGGTCGGTGTCCCCCCCCTCCCCCCCACCTGTAGGAGTCAAGGTCGTTCTAGAGGTTGTCGGAAGTGTTTCAGCCGCGAGGCGGCATGAGGTCTATCGCGAGGAGCAGCCCCGGTAGGCGTCAAGGTCGTTGCTGAGTTCGGAAGAGTCTCTCCTCGCGTCTCTTGATCGTGTAACTCTATTCACTGTTGTATTTCTTACTCTTGCTCATTCTTTCTCCCATTTCGTGATGCAGTTGCTTATCTGTCATCTGTACCAGTGGCGCAGCTTTGAGGTGGGAGCCTCCTTGGGGAGCTCTACCCTGGATACAGTGGCGTACACAGGGGAGGGGGTAGCTGAATTCGTCGACATTGCTATTCCCGATAGGAATCGCTGTAAAAGACTTCTCCATATTTGAAAGGCATACATAATTTCATAGTCTGATGCAGTTTGATAGGCAGACCATTATGTATGCATACTGTTTAGTCGTAATTCCTACAGACAAAATGCATGTTTTGCATAATAATCGCCTCAGATTTAATTTTCTTGTCTGCTTCCTATTTCTAGCCAGATGTTACGCATAGATATAGTTAGAAAGAAGCTGGGGAATGCGCGCTCTTAGTTCGAGTGAGAGCCATCGCCGCCCGGAACGTATTTAGACAGACAAGTACACTCTGTTTGGCATCGCAACCATTTCCTATTTCGTGGCTATTCAGTAGAGTAGCCTACGTCCTCCATGATGAAGATAATGATGACTTTTGTTGCTTTGTACCTCTATGTTATTGCAATTATGCTATTCGAGACGATGAGGGGTTATAGATGGCGATGAAGAGAAGGACTATTACAAAATAACCAGTGCCTTATGCGGGATTCGAACGCACGTCCTAAGGTACCGTACGCTTAGTAGAACCTGCTCCCCACCGCATGTCACCGTTGACTATGCAACGCGTACCAGTGCATCTATGGAATTAAATCTTGTGGCTTGTGGCCATATTTGAATTTGATAATGCTAACAGTATCATATTTTACATTCTAAAGGCATCCGCTAGACAGATCTCTCATACATGTAGGTTTCTCGTATACAACTGGTTACTCCTTCCAGATAAATATGGCAACGTAGCCGACGACTTATGGCCGCTAGTATGCGACGCTCATATTCATAAGCGTGTGGGTTCGATACCCGCCACCGACAATCCTGATAGAACATTTTCCCGATGTTTCCTCAGTCCTAAGATACTCTGCTGCGATTGAAATTGTCATATTCCTCTCCACGTAGGCCTATGGGTGCACCCCAGCACGGTGCACATCGGTGCACCCTTAGCTTATCTAGCCAACGGTTTAGCCGCGGTCGCTTAGCCGGTTCCCATACAAACACCTCGGGCTAGGTCAGAAGGTGGATGGGTGACCACTCTCCTCTGAAACACTAGCCACCGTTGGCTAGAGCTGATTGGAGGGTTCGAAAGCTTGTGTAACAGCTTCGTTCTCCTCGTCAACTGCTCGGCAGTCCAGGTTAGTGGAGGAACCTATATCACTGGTCAAAGTTGCACCGTCCTCTCGGATGGGACGTAAAGCCGATGGTCCCCTTGGTACATTTCGACAGGAGTAGGCTAAGTGCTGGTTCCAGGCTTCCCCTCCTCCCTTCCCCATTATCATTCATCAGTCATCACTCATCAGGGTAAAGAGAACATTGTGCCCTACACAATAAAGTAGGCCTAAGTATCTCATGTAGGCCTACAGAAGTACAACCAAGTGCGTCGCGTTCACATATCGCACGCCTGATTGGATTAGTCTTCAACACTTGAATGGATGCCTAGCCAGACCGGAATGCTACGACTACAGTCATTGACGTGAACATAATCTAAAATCAATTAGTCGAGAGCACGTGGTCTGTTTGCAAGCCATACTACCGTTGAGTGAGAAATATATATATTATATATACATATATATATTTCCCTATATTTCTCACTCAACGATACTACGTATATGTCCGACTGGAAATGTCGGGATAGAGTCGTCGTCGCACGACAATACCTTTCCGATGCTTTCGTCAAGAGGCGAGGAGCTCGTAGCCAACCAGCGAGCCGCTCGAAACAAACCCCGCAATAGCGACCTCTGATTGGCTACGAGTGGGGGTGTGTTCCTCGCCTGTGACGAAAGCAGGAGAATGGTTGCTGTGCGGCAACATACTAACACATATGCACTTGCAAAGCAGGCTCGGGTAAATGCAATTCATGTTGTATTTGCACATTTATGTTTACACTTTACACGGGTGTGTCAGGTGCTGCCAGTGCAGAATCTTTCTTGTGCACCCGTGTAAGTCCGTGTACATATTTTATTTTTATGGCATTCGCCTGTAATTAAAACTTTGGGTACGGCATAGCTATTGATTGGGTGTCTCTCGCGCTTTGCGTACATTTTCATTGGGCTCACACCTCACCTCCACGATGTCCCTCCTCGTGCAGGGGTCTCGTTCCAGAAAGAGTGTTCCTTGATATTTAGCGGGTTGTCTGAATTGCGCCCGGCAATTTGTACCGGAATCGAAGGCCCAGATGACAAATGTATTGTGTTTTATTTTTATAATAGGGTGTAGGGAGGAAAGGTATGTCACATATGACATGACTTATTCCCAGCATTTGCCTTGTGACTGAGGAAAGCCCTCAGAATTACCGATCATAGTAATGGAACCCCCTCCTATTGAGGATGATGATGATGTTTCTTGTCTATTATTGCAATCAAGCCCTTCGAGACGATGTAGGGAGATTTAATATTATCAAGATAGACAATTGATCTACAAAACGTGCCGTATGCGAAAGAAAATGTTCATGTTTACCGGCAGTTGCGAGGATTTGGATCCATTTTCTTTGGGACAACACATGTGCGTTTAGTTAGATTTAATTTTGCTTTACACAACATTAAATACACATTAAAAGGTTTTTCTAGACTCTAGAGTCTAAAAATACGTAGAATTTCACGAAGTAGGTATATATATATATATATGTTATTCTGTAGGTTAGGTTATATATATATATGTATAGCAACCGCTATTACTCAGTTACACAAAAACCCAAAGCCGTTCGACTGAAGGAAGGAAAGTGTTGGTCACGGCGGCAAAGACCTCGTATTAATTACCAGTAAACCGTATAGCACAGCAGTTCTTGGAGTCACGGCTGTGACTTGTGACATGGTTACGCCCACCGCAAGACAACAACTCGAGTGTGGCTGTGCGTTTAGCGTTCGCACTTCGGTGAAACACTATTTATATTTGCCCTCGAGATGGCTTTAGAAGCGATCTGAGAGTCCATTGGTTTGGTTTATTAATGTACAAGCACTTACTGGCTATAGGAATATATGTGTATATTGACACATAGTCACTTGATATTATATTAGATGAGATGGGTATCCAGTGATGGGGATTTAGCCAGGGATGGAATTTCCAAAAGGGGGGGGGGGAGGAAATCCTCCTATCCCCCCCCCCCCCCCCCGTCAATTCGCACCCTGAAGCGCACAGGTGCCTCAATGTACACGTCCGTATCAACGGTGCAAGATTGAAGGAGTATTATGTTCCCAGACGGCGACACAAAACGACGGAGTTGTGTGAAAATAACGTTAAGCAACCTTGGCCGTCTGTATAGTTAATTAACAAACAATTTCACTCGTGACATTATTATCTGTGAAATACAATTACCCGGAATATTGTGTATACATGCACAGTGGTTATCTGGTGACGCGTGTTTTGTGTTACCGTGGTAACTGTGACGTCACCAAGTCGGTTGTCACCGCGATAATGGATTTCCAAACTCGTTTCTCGTTCAAAAGCTCTCGACTGGTTTCGAGATTGTGTCGATCAATCTGCTCGATATATCGATGGCTGAGTCCCGATGTTTGGTGTTCAGCTTGTTAGTAAAATGTGTGATCGGAGACAAATGGTTTTAGGAGCAATTCTTTATCAATTCTTGAATTCCGATGAATTCTGTTTTTTTTTTCTGGGCTCATTCTCATTCTCTTTCCTGCATTCTATTCTTATATCGCAGAACTAGGCTTACAATTTCTAATGTTTATTGGAATCGGTGATATGTCGTATTGTATTCTACAAAATGACAAAACAAATAATTTGGCATGTATAGGTAAATGAAATGAGGATTACGAACTTCGCTTTACACTTACATCGTCCTAGTTCTATGTTCGGAATTACGCCTAAAAATATTATCCTTCTAATTATATTATTTTATTATATTCAGAAGAAATGTCGTAGATTAATGTTTTTTTGATGTTTTATTTCGTGTGGCAATTATACGTAGTCATATTAGTACGTCAACAACAACAACAACTACAACTAGATTCAAATTGGTATATTTTGGAAACCACTCTTGTGGGTTGATTTGTTGTGTAGACCATCCATCGTTCGATTCCCAGTCGGGGTTGGTTTTAGAATTTCTGGATTTCACAAGTTCACGGCCCTGTATTCTGTTGGGGCTATCACGCGACAAACGGGACATCCCTCGCTTCCTGAACCAACTATACCTCATCTTATTACCCTCGCCACTCTTCTTTCAGAATCATTCCAATCGGGCCAGTCCAAGTTCCTTTTTGTGACATGTCGACAATGTTTCAAATCTCCCGCGTTTGTATTGATATCGATCGATCGATCGAATCAAACAGCAAACCGCGAGATCTTATCTCCGGGCGGCTCCTTTGATCTTACACTGTGATCTAGTTCGACATACTCGACCGTTTTAAATTATTTCGACATCGAGTAATAAATAAATCTCAACCCGGTAAATCCACATAATCTTGAGAGATCCTTATTTGGACTAAACCTTTCGTGGATGTACACTGGCTGAACTTGATGCGCCGTAGCAACTAGGCCTACTTCCATCGGCAAATAAATATAGGTACAAGCGTTTGCTTTTATCTGTCTTCGCAACTCGAGTGACCGTACGTAAATATAGTTATTTCTTATTTTTGTAGTTGATAACTTTTATCTCCATTATTCTCAACAAATGCAACATCTTCCACTTGTAAAGTTGTATCTGCATTTAAATTCACACACTTAGAAATTACAAGCAGTCGAAATAGTACAACCTACGGGGTCCGACTATAACATTTGCGGGCTTGCAGTTCCAGCGATGTGTAATTACGTATGTTCCAACAGAAATATTGCACAGTCGTTTTGAAATGCCAAATGCCATTGATTGTAATGTGTAAAATATTGCAAAGTTAGGACTACACTACCGCTCAACGCCAAGTATTTGAACACGATTGTATGTTTCTGGCATCCAGTATATCTATAACACATACACGCAGCATACTTCAATTTTCTTCATCTTCCTCCAAAGTGGTTGACTCCTGTACCAAATTCCCTACCCCACCTCGCGAGGCTGTGTTGTACCAAGCAGAAGAAGACCCTGGCCACCCCTGCAGCCATCTTGAATTAGGGCGCTCTATTTTAGTAGGCCTAGTCCAAGAAACGAACCTTACGTCCCAAAACTGATCGGTATAGTATTTATTTCTCCCCCCCCCCCCCCCCCCCAACTTAAGAAACACAATAAATTAAAACGTTAGAAGTATTCATAATTAATATTATATCCCTAGCGTTGGTTTAAAAGATTTTCAAACATCTAATAGTCATTAAAAACATTATTTTAAAGTCAACCGCCAGCGCACAACGCATCTCATTACCACCGCCTATACTCTAGTCCAGAGTCTGGACGGCGTTATCGTGACGAGGGTCTCCTCGTGACGTCATTACGTGACCTGCCGGAACACTAGGACGACGCTGAACAAGTGTTTTGCAACACTTGCGTTGAAAGTCTTTCGATGTCTCCTGTCATGTCTTAATCCCGTGATGTTTTAATCCCCGTTCAAATACACATACGCAGCTACTTAACTACCAGTTTCGCACGATTGTAGAAACTGTACATGGTATTCATTTAATTTCATAATAATAATAAACCATTTCACTGAAGCCAAGCGCAGGCGAAACAATTTTTAGACACAGTCCCATTCGACAATATTGCTTTCGTTCTCTTTAGCGTAACGTAACACTCAACTTCGACGCAACGCAACTGATTTTACGGATTGCAACTGTAGACCAAAAAATTACACCGGCACCAATTGCCCATTTAAAAAAAAGAGTATTTAGGATTTAATCGGCCACGTTTAAAAATGCAAAGGGTGCCATAATACCTAGATAGCTAATCGAGCCACAAATGAATGTAAGATCGTTGTCTAAAGCGAATCTCACTATATTAATTGTAATATTTGGTGTTGTCATGTGTTAACTCTAGACACTTGAGGATCTCCTGGAGCGGAGTAATTTGCGGCCTCATCTCTGTCAACCCTGTATTGGAGGGATGTGTATGTGTCATCAGGAGTAGTTGGCGGGCCCCCCGACCCAGTGACGTCATGACTTGGTACTTAGTCCCTGTCAACCCTGTTGATGTAGTGGTGGGATGTGTATGTGTGTGTCAGCAGTGCAAGGAGGATTATCCTTATCAATTGATTGCCTATCACTTATCCGTGTATCCACTGCATTTTACGATGCATTATTACTAAGTACGTTGTGCAAGGGCATCATCGACAAACCACGTAGGTATTAATTCTTTTCATCTATAATCCTTATTATCTGTCGGTATTTACCTTACTCGTCCGGTAATCACAGCCATAAAATAACGAGGTCACGCTAGTAAATATATTACATTTATTACAGTTCATGGTTAAGTACCAACTATAAACTAAAGGAATTTTATTTCGACATTTCTTTCTACACATTGTTGCACCTTTACTGTCAAACGATTGTTGGGGTTTGTTTTAGAGTATTATGGAGGATTCTTTAATATATTGCCAAGAGGTTTGTTTCGTTACAACAATTTTCTTGTAACTATATTTAGCGCTTCTGTATTGTATCGGGAATTTGTAAAATTCAGTTACTGCAGATAACGATTCTGAAAATAAAACAAGTTGCGAACAAGTGCATGGTTTTCCTGATTATGATGCGGTATTGTGGCTGTGTACACAAGCAAGTCATGGTTGTATATATCTTGTATGTAAATACATTTCGGTTGCAAATATAATTCAGAGTAAATTTCTTGTCGGCGTTGCTTGAACATTTAAAGGAATAGTCAGATGAAGAACTAAAAAATCACCAATTAGTCATTAGTACATGAAATTCAGTTATGTGTAAAATACAATTGATATAGGTTGCTTCAATGCAAGAAAAAAAATAGTGAACATTAGCTATTCTACTAGATTCCCTTCGGCAGCTCTTGCTGCATTTTTCTTCTAAAGCGTAGTGTAACTGTATCGGTTGTGAGGTCGCTGGCGCCTTCCCGATAGACAGAGGACTCATTGTGTTATACGAGACCAGCCCGCGCTCCGCGAAACGCTCGGCGACTGCGGACAGTACCGCTCAAAACAGATTGCAACTTTTTTACTACATCATGACACAAAAAAATTAATTGCAGGGCATGTTGTAGAAGTAAACGTTCGTACTAAGAAGCATGTTATCGGTAGAGAAACGATGCACATTAAACCTCCTGATCGATTTTTGATCAGTGCCCTATTTTAGCGGTGGTTTTACTTTCTCAAGGCAACATTTTTTTTATATGGGAATTACCATGAGAAAAGTTGCTCGGTGCTACTTGGTAGCACCAAACCAAATAATCGCGTTTTCTTTAATTTTTTAACCGCCTGCTTTTAAAGTATGGTATCTTTTAGTCATGTTTTTTATATTTAAAGGTGGACATCTACAAATGGTAGTTCTTTAGTTTTTCACCCGACTATCCCTTTAACGACTTCTTCGTATTTACGGCCAATTGCTAACGTCTGTAAAATGTGTCATGCAAGAATTAATAATACGGTGTTGCTATGCTATGTGTTGCTAATTCATAGTAAGTGATTCCAGCAGTGAAGAGGTTATCTATACTTCTTCTAGATTTAGGATTAATATATTTTCCAAAGAGCTTACCTTTTGTATTTTAAACCACATGTTATTATAGTTACTCGAGCAGCATTTGCACGTTACACGTTATAGTCTACTCTTTAGTGCCCAAAAACACAAAATAAAACGAGACTCCTATTTCATTCCTATTGATCGGCCCCAAAAGAGTAGCTTACGTTAAGTACGTATAGTATGTACGAGTAGAAAAGTATTATATTGCAATTTTTTATATGTACACTAGCCTGAGCAAATTTTTATTTTCTCTGTGAAATAAAGGGGTAATTATCAACCACCAACCGAATCCCCTAACATCAAAACCAAAAACATCAACGCAGTTTTCAATCGACGCTGATTTCTGTCTCTGTCAATTTCGGAGCCAAACATTTCGTATGGCTATATAGATAGAGTTTCGTGTTTTCTCTATCCACTCCCCTCTTATACTGTATACCAACATAACAACACGTTTCATGCTACATTAAACATAATTGCCAGTTGCAGAAATAATTATTACTTAAATCATATAGCTAAAGGCAATATTTTTCCGAGCGCAATTTGAATTCTAACTAAACTACATTTATTTATGATATTTCCCGTACAAGCAGCGCAAGTGTGGGTATTCTCTATCCTAGGAGAAATTACAACACTCATAATTTATGTGGGAGATGATGTGGCAGCGTGAAATACTTATCTTGTGATTTCATACCCCGGACATGACGTGATAAGTATCTGATTTACCTTCTTCCTCGTGTCATAAATTCTCATAGCTCGAAGATTACACTTTCAGTTGTGTTCTTGTGTACAACGTTGAATGAAACGATTGCATTCAATTTTTATTGCGAATCGGCGATAAAAGTTCCCGGTAAATTTCGTGAATAACGATAACAACGAAATGGAGTATTTTGTTTTGCAAAATGAGCATGAATTGATCGATTTTGAACCAGAAACTGCGTCAAAAGTCGCCTGGTGCTTCTCCTAATCTCCCTCGACTTCCTCAACACTCACATCATACACTCTCTCGTTCTTCATACGTGCACACGCCTCTCTTCCAGAATCATTCCAATCGGATCAGTCCACGCTCGTCTCGTCGCTTTTTCTTATCCCCAATCTCACATTCACTCTTAATTTAATTCTCCTTTAATTTCATACTTTCGATGATAAAGTGCTGGAAAGCGTGATCGATATTTATAACAACACTTATTACGGTTTTGAACCTGTTGCCTACCGCATACCTAGTGTACAAAAAACTCTGTAAACATATTTATTAGTAATTATTCGACAGTTAAACAATTATACTTTTATGACATAGTTAATGGTTTTCATTGAATAGGTGGGTATTTATTGCAAGGGTATTTATTGCAATGCCAAACCAACAGAGGTAATTGCTATTGCTATTCATTGGCGCTCCTGGCCTTGTATTGGTTCCACTGCCGTCATTTTGGCCCACTTCACTCACGGAACATATGTTGAACAGTGTTATCAAATAACATGGTCCCCCACACCACTTCCGGCTGATGGAATAATTGCTACATGTAATTATCCGTCCATTTATGTCTGCAATAAATACTTTCTGACCCATGCAAGGGATCGTAGTTCAGACAATTTTTGCATTTAATGTATGTCCTTTGGAATTTTTGTTTTAAGTGTAGTCTAGTATGTAGACTCATATTTGAAGGCTTTTTAAGTACTGTTCATGTTTCTATTTTTTCCTATTTCGAGGAATGCGTTGTAATGTTTCCAAGGGTGACCATTGTTTTATCATATGTATACTGTTGTGCACATCATAGATGTACACTCGCCAACATATTATTATAAATCAAGGGTAGTATAGAAACCTTCTTTATCAACACTTCTTCGGGCTATAGTTGCCCTGAAACAACCTTGCCGATGCCTTCGTCATAGACGCACTAGTGATTCGTGGCCAACCATTGCGAGCCCCAATTCTCAAATACTGATCGCTGATTGGTCACTCTTCTATGACGGAAGTAAGTCCAATAAGTTTGCTGTTTGTTTGGTTATCGCACTTCTAATTGAAACTATGGTTGTTCCAATTGGAACCTTTATTTATATTTCAATTAACAACATGCAAACCTTCAGATATGTGAAATTCTGCCTGAGAGCAGAAAACACTTTTCTCCAAAGATCAAGGCCAGCGTAGTTGACCGCGGGTTAAGTTGTTGGTCTAGTAAACCGCGGTCTGTGCGTTCCAGGTTCGAATCCTGCTTTGGGCATGGATGTCATGTGGCGTTTTTTCATCTTCACAATCACCCACTCACTGTCTCGATTAGCATCTCAATTCTCATCATCATCAACATCTTCTAAAATATGTTAAAAGTGTCCGGTGAAGGAAGCATAAAACTCGCTAATTTTCCCATCAAAACGATTTCAAATAAAATGTATTTTAGATAGTGTCTAGCTCTGCTTGTTCACCCCTGCCTTGTGATATGTTGGAAGAGTCCAGTGGGCGCCTGACAAGGCTGGAATTCCACTTGATGTGCAAATGTTGCATGAATGCGACTGACTGTTTTTATTCACAGAAGCATCTTGATTGTACTTGTGATATACATCCGTAATCACCTTTGACTGAGTAACGAGGCACTTTCAAGGTCACACTGTAAGGAAATGTTTCTTATTGAATGCAACGAGCTCTGATTCACACTAAACACGCTGCTTTCATTATTCTATCTAGTTGTTGCATAAAGACCTACTTGTATAGTTTCTGTTTATAGGCACTCGTTATTATAAGAAAATGATTGTGATTTTATGTATGTAGTATGTACCATGTATAGTGGATGAGTCTTGTAGGTATAGACCAACATAACTTAGCAGATATCCGTAATAGGCGCGACCTGTGAGAATGACGTGCATGTATATGGATGGCAATATGTATTTCTGTTGAGGTCATACCTTTCAGAAGAGATAGTTTGGTAAAAATCACTTAACATTTAAACGTTTTGTAATTTGTTGTTTTATGCTTATATCACGACCGTTTTTGAGATAAGCAATTATTTGATTTTGAATTGAATTTTGAAACAAATACATTGTTTTTAATATACCTTTGATTGATATTTAAATGTGTTCAAAAGCTCTATGTTTATTAGGTTTTCTACAATTTGTACCTGTTACTGCATGATTTGGTGAAACTTGTGACGAGCAGTCGAACTTTGTATGAACCGGGATTTGAATCTGATCCCAGGTTACGTATTTAAACTCTGCCGCCCTAACAATACATTTTGGTTTCGCGTTCTCTTGTTTCTGTCGATTAACAAATCACACGGTCAAAAGTGAAACCCATTGAAATACTTGAATCAACCATGTGAAATATGACCAACCTAAATCACTGTGCTGTCCCAACGATGTGAACACCTAAATTTGAAACTGATAATACGGCAATGTTGTGAAAATATCAATCTATAAATCATAAAACAGTCACATGCCTTTATGTTTATTGTCATAGTGAAATATTATATTCCTTCAGATTTCCAATAGGACTGTGCAAAAATATGGGACGTAAAACCCCAAATATGGCAAATATCATCATCCAATAGGACGACTATGATGATATAGGCAACCCAAGACTACTTTACACATGCTTTCGTCACAGGCGAGGCACTCGTAGCCAACCAGCGAACCGCCAGAGACAACCGCGCGCAGGTAACGATCGCTGATTGGCTACGAATACCTCGCCTGTGACGAAAGCATATGTAAGGGTGTCTTGGATTGCCTATAGACAATTCTTCCTTCTTTGTAAAATGTTATATAGGTCAGGCGAGACGCAAGACTCACTAAATAAATCAAAGACTGAAGCATGAGGTAGCAAAACATACCAGAAATTCAAAACCCAACCAAAATCCCTCAGTTCCACAATATATATTTTTCCGAATAACCTTGCTGCAACAGGACAGACTAAAAATGTAATTAAAAATCCCATCTTCTCAATTATTCCAAATCAGTTTCGATGTTCGTTTGGGCTGTAAATCTAAATTTGTATCTCCTCTTAAGAATTTTGACGTTTGACAAGGCCACGCCCAGACAAGGACGTCTGTACTCGTATGTCACTAGCCAATACATACCTGGTTTCGCGTGAGTGATTGGCGGGTTTATCTAAATCCGCATGTCACCTCCACAGTCTGTGTCTCAAGTATGTCACCAATGCGACGACGAGTTGGACACAGTGTTAATATATCTGTAATATACCTTTGATTTATATTTAAATGTGCTTAATAAGGGCTTTCTTTATTGCTAATGCAGACAGTTGAAATTTAAATCAAATCCGGGACAAAAGACGTCCCGAGAAATTTGTCTGGGATACAGAAGCGTCAGTTACCCGGTTTACCGGGTCCTATGCTAAGTTGGTCATCCTGTATCAATGGCGTAGAAGTTGAACTGCATTAAGGCCGATCCACAATTGAAATAAAAGTTGCAATAAGAATCCGTGAAATAGTGAAATGAGAAGCTATTGGTTCACAACAGTCTCCTAGTACCTTATTTCAGTAGTCAAGCCAGTGCTTTAATATGTATTTACTTTCATTGACGACATCAACAACAGCACATCCGGCACCACTGTTTTTGTTTTGATCTCCGTAGTAGGCCTTCTCTTCTGGCTCTTCTGCGTTCTGCCTTCTGATTGGTTCGTTATAAGGAAGTTGAAATAAGAAATGGAATTGATTAATTTCTTATGACTATTTCAATCCACTGTGACAGTTGTGAACCACAGCATTGTTATTGCATGTTCGTTATTTCACTATTTCAACTCTTATTTCAATTGTGAATCGGCCTTTATTTGACACTATGTCCTTTTAACCAGTCTATAGCCTAAAAATTAAGTGGCATCAAACTAAATTTAGCAAGTTAGTTGTAAAGTTGCCCTTATTTTTAACGTAACTGTCTCATACTTACGAATACGAAATAGCCGAGCTCAATAGTACAACTTAATTATCTCTTCTCTAGACAATAGCCTATGTACCAGAAACAGGTGCATTAGGGAAGATTTACGCCCTTGGGTTGGATATGTGGAAATTCCTACCACAGCAGACATTTCGTACCAAATGAGACTTATGTATACTCTACTAAGCGGAACACATTCACACATTCACACATTCACGAACGTGTGAAAGAACGCCGGGAATCTGTTAATTTTCGTTGAAACATGTTGTGTAAACGGGGTAGTATAATGATCTGACGTCGGCGTGAGACGTTTCTTTCCAAAGTAAATGCACTATATAGAATCTAGGCGATGTTTATGTTGATTTCACTGCGTTGTATTGGCTCACCGTTATCATGTGGTATTTATAGATTGAGATTCCTATGAGTATTGAGAGTTTGGTGTTGATGGCATTTATTGCTTTCTCGGAATATGTCTTCGTGCAAGTGCGCAGAAATAGTTTTACAGGATGATGTATAGTAGTGTTCTGGTTCACCTCCACCCTGTGGTTCGACAACTCTGATTGATAGGTCGGGAAGGCTGGTTATCTGTGCCGAAGATAAAAACGGTGTTCAGGTCTAGTGTGTAGTGATAATCAATTATTTCACACTTTAGTCACGCGTCGTCGTACGATCTGCGAGTTTCTGAATAAGTGTAGCTGATTTTCTTAAACCAAGTGCGGTAAACATTCCAACATTGTGCGTGTGGGTGCGTGATTTCCATTGAGGATTATGGACGGAAGGGCGAGAATTGCCCAATTACGGCGGAGTTGGGAACAGGGTGGTAATTTGGACGACCCTGGTGACTTATCGCTTCCCGTGCCGGCGAAACGAAGTAAGTGCGACTTTGGACAATCGTTCGTGAATCTACCATTTCGTAGAAACGTGTGTAATCAACAGGTGTTTTGTTATTGGACAATCGAATGTGTTGCTCTCTCATTGTAGAGGATGGTTCCGCCTTTATGATCCGAAAATTATACATCAGGTTTGACGTTTGATGTGTCACACTGTCACACACAAAGCGTGTTTCCGTTTATGCATCATGGTTATTTACAATGTCTAATCCAACAGGAAATGTTTTCATTATTTATTTATTTACACGCTAGTTTTTACTAAGTAAGGGAAGGAAATTCCTTTCATCAATATTTGTGTGTAGGCCGTGGGTAATTGAATGCCCGAATGTTCCCTATGTTTTGTCTTCCGCGTCAGAATCATGTCCATACATGTAATTATGTAACACATTTGTGTCAATCTATGCATATGACGTCACTTGTCATATTCTTCTAGGATTATGTTATGTTTTATATCGTTATCTCGAGCTGTTCATTGGTTGACGTGTTTTTGTCGTTGTTATCTCGGGTGTCTCGTCAGAATTATGAGATGGCTATTTTATGTTCACTTGAGATTTGACAATTTCAATATGAACACTTAGTTTGTGTATGGTCATGCTTGTATTGCATTTAATACTTTTAAACATAACTTATAAAAGTATAAAAAAGTGTTTCTTGCTGGTCTTGTGTTCTTTCTTCTAATGCAGAAGGGCCAAGGTTCGGTTCCCGAGTAGATCTGCCAGGGTTTTGAACGTTTGAAATCCATATGTATGGTACTGGCGTTACGGCGTACATGTTGAAGCCCTTATAGCAAAGAACCACATCAGGTTCTCGTAACTGAGTTGGACAATAAATATAGATTTATTTATAATAATGCTCTTCTCTGACCAGTGTCCATGCGTCTTCCTACGGATGCGTCCATGTCTATGTCTATGACGAACATTTTAGCATCTATAGTTGAGAAACTGTAAGAATGACGGCCCCCTCCTTATCCCCACCACTGCTTCCCGACCCCCCTCAACTCCTGGACAACCTAACAAAATGAAATGCGTAACTGAAAATCAGTTTGTTTCAGTTGTTCAGTTTGTTGTTTCATGGAGTTGAGGGGGGGTCGTGTAGCAGTGGTGGGTATAAGGAGGGGGGCGTCATACTTACAGTTTCTCAACTATAGTTGGATGAGTCCGATCGCAGTCCGTACATGTATACTAAATACTACATAAATATACTACACGTATACTAGTCCCGAAACAAACTTACCGATGCTTTCGTCATAAACGAGGGATTCGTAGCCATCCAGGTTAATTTCAATTACTGATCTCTAATAATTGGTTGTGATGCCCGCAAGCTTGTTGCGTTATCGCACAGCACCGATCTTTCACTTGATCGCATTGTTGTTTACCTACTCCAAACTTCAAAGCGTGCGTGACTTCGTTGTTTACGTTTCTCTCACAAAAACGAGCGCGAATCAAAATTAAAATTTGAGAAAGAAGTCTAGTTACAGCTTATTGAAAGAGTGGCTCAAAATGTCTTGAACGTTGAATACAAATATCTATTGTCCTGACTGATTTTACTCAATTGCATCTATATTATATAAGAATTCTTTCTCTTCCTATTTCAACGTTGCACACATACACCTTAGTATAGAATTTGTATTTGTATTGGCGTTTTAAAGATATGTGCAGCTAGCTCATAATTCCACTCATAGACCGAAGTTGGATGACTTCGAACGAGGAGGGATTTCTGGGTAATAGAGGGGTGTGGCTCTTTGAAATGTTTGTAGGATGCGCCACCCTATTTCAAACAGTTCATATCTCGCCGCTGGTGCTGATAAAGAAGAACACTTCCTTCTCTCGCCCATTCTATTTCAAGAGGTCATCTACATTACTTTGAGCGTTGTTGATTAAAAAGGGCTGGCCCATCTTCAAACAATGGTTTCACGTAGAAATCTCTAGTGCCTTCGAGGGTGTGTTTGTGTTAACACATTTGCTATACACCACACCTGTACAACGTGCAACGTACTGTGACGCAGAGTATTAGATGGGGTCCGCACGTTCAGGAAAAAAAATATATATATATATATATTTGTAATGCTATATTTCTATAATCAATAGCTACGCGTACATCTCAGAAGTGAGGTTGGGATTGATTTTAAATGTAATTTAAATCATTTTTCCAATTTGCATTTGCATGTAATAGGGTTCAATGTTGGTTTTCTCACGTACTCGACTTGATACCTTGTTCTATATGCAGTTTAAAAATAACACCCGCTCATCTTCTATAGCTTAAATCATGTATGAGAGTGAAACCACTAAGGCCACTGTGACGTCACGTAAATACTGTGAATGAAATGATTCCTGACAGTGTTTATCTGAGAGGTTGTGTTCAGCATTGTACGATTTTATTTATTTATTTTATTGTAATTAAGGCGCCAGTGTAGAGCACAATGCCCTCTTCAATCTGATGAGTGATGATTGATGATTGTAAATGAGGAAGGGAAGAGGGGAAGCCTGGTACCGGCACGTAGTCTACTCCTGACGAAAAGTACCAAGGGGACCATCGGCTTTACGTCCCATCCGAAAAGACGGTGTAACTTTGACCATTCACATAAGTTCCTCCACTAATTTGGACTGCCGAGCAGTTGACGAAAAGAACGAAGCTGTTACTCGAGTTATCGAACCCTCCAATCTGCTCTGACCAACGGTAACTATCTATTGTTTCGGAGGAGAGTGGTCACCCATCCACCTCCTGACGTAGCCCGAGGTTGCTTAACTTCGGTGTTCGTATGGGAACCGGCTAAGCGACAGTTTACGATGTCTGTTCTCCTGCAGCCGCACTTATCCATGTGGCCTGGAACCAATCGTGTTGTACATCACAATTTCGTGTAATAATGTGTTTCAAGGTACAACCGTGTGTGTGCCTTGAAACTGTAAGAGGATGTCAAGTGTATATCTGAAACATATGGTAAACATGCACTTAACAGTATTTGACAGTCTCGGGTAGTAACGCGTTACTGTAACGAAATTACTTGATCAGTAACGCCGATGTCGTCGCGTTACGTTTACGTTACTAACGCGTAACTGCGAATGCGTACAGTATGCATTGGTAGTATAAATTAAAAGAGCAAATATGGTAAATTGGATTTCAACAAATATATCTTGATTTATTTGTAGCTAAACACAATTGCTTGTCAAAATTTAAATGTGCGCTTGAAACGTTATTTCGTTACTTTTGTAGTTGAAAGTAATCTAATTACTTTCAAGAAATTCAATGACTATTGTATTGGAGTAACTACCCAAGTCTGCCATAATATGTAGGTCTCCGTCTATATCTACTTTCAAGCATTTAATACACCTGCTTGAACGTTAATTTTCTTATTTATGTTATGGTAACGACTGGAGCAATTATTGGTGTAGGTTAGTGTTACATTTACAACCGCCATATTAGAAGAACGAAATATGTTGAGTTCATATTATTCATTGCATTGCTAGCTGTTGTGCCTTACAGATGTACGTGTGTTTTTTAATATTGAAAAATGATGATAGTTCCAATTAGTAACTCATGAAATATATGTACCCTATTCTATTTTATCACATAATTAATTAAATGTACCGGTACCGTTTAGTTGGGGAACTGATTTACAAATGAGGACATGCAATAGGTACAGCTTACATTATACAAGAAAACAATGCATTTATATAAATATGCAACAACACTTGCACCGTCACGACCCAGCAATGTATCTCTATTACGTTATCTAGAAACCTGAATCCAGTGTGTATATTTATGGAAGTCATGTCTATCTATTGCCTAGTGTGGGCGCAAACCTTACCGTTATATATACACACCATGGAAACAGTGTGTCAACCAGATGCAACAGCCTTGGCCAACTGCTTATAAACCTACCTCAGCATATTTGACGTCGGTATATATAATATAGTATAAGAATGCAGGCAAGGCAATGAAATGTCAGCTCAACAAGCAAGGTTCTTTGCTTGGAGTGTCCTATCACGATAATAGAAGTTTGAATCGTGCCCGCAGGTATGTTAGTTAGGTCGTGACGCGTGACCAATCAGAGTCGAAACATATTTTCAATATCTCGTATCGATTGTGTTACATAGAAGTAATTAGTAGATGAAACTCTTTTCACTCCTCTCATCATGGTAAATGGTAGCCTATCGTGAATTGAGTGGTATTTATTTACGTGTAATATGTATATATGTGATTTATGGGTTTATTTGAAGATAACACAATGATATATAATATAATAGTAATACAGGTATGCTGATCCAAGGTTAATGGATATGTAGAAATGAAAAGACTGAAAGAAGACAAAAATGAAAAAAAGAAAAAAAATGAAGAGAAAAATGAAGAGCTTTTCAAACCAATAACATATAATACCTTTTACACATTATCACAAGAAACAAAACAAATACCTACAAAAACCTCAAGTGATTTTATGTAATTGAAGAAAGTTTGAGATTTAGGTTCCGTCAACTATCATTGTGGAATCTTCACTAATTCCATTTATTTGGAGGTTTTGTTGATGTCGTACCCAGAATTCTAAGTACAACTGAAGTAATTGTTTGCAAAGAGATCCTAATCCCGCCCCCAACAATGGATGATTTGAATTCGAAGATCAACCGGTAATTATTACTGTACACGAGTCACCATCAATCTACCTGAACAATAGTGAAGTACACATTCATTGATAAACAAAACAGAAACTAAAATTGCGTTCAATCAACCCATTTTTGTTTGTTATTGTACACTCGGCCGTAGCTGTTGCCTACTATCTCTATATGCGCTAATTACTGGATTATTATAATTAATTAATGTAAATTTATTTCATTCTAAACATAGAGCATCATGCAACACCAGTTGGGAAGCGGTATATTGTATACCGCTCTTCGTACATGATTATGAGTATAAAGGAGTTTAACTACCGTACTCAGATCCTTATCGATAGCCCTTTCCATGCACGCTGTTTTAACAAATGTTATCGGATTCCTGACGTTCTTTCACACATTCGTAAACGCGGTTTTCCACTTAGTAATCTCTAATTGACCTGTTTCAAATAGATTGTAGAAATAAGAGCATTAGAAAATTAACTGCTACCGTTTGCATTTTGTCAGCATGAAACTGTACAATACGTTGTTGGGGGGGCATGCAAAATCGTCAATTTTGGTTGATTTTTTTGAACTCCGTGTGGATGTTAGTTTCGGCTGTATAAAATAAATTTCTTATGGCCACTGGAAGTTGTATAAACTCATACTTTTTTTTACACTTTTCACTTCACAAAGAATAGAGATTGTGGGAGGCGCTCAGATTTCTTTTATGAACCAAAGCGAATTAGTTATGACGATTTTCTATTTATAGTATGGAAATCTGTCTCGAGATGATATATAGCATCATGTCAGCAAGTACAATTTCCTCAAGGCTAAAAATACATTCCTCAACAATAATGAAGATAATTTCCTCGTGGTAATTGGAATGTAGACATGTACTGAGGCCTATAGATTGTGTTTCGGCGGGAAAAAAATCCTTGTTCCCGCCCAAATAGTACACGAACTGACTACCCAATTTAATTTAGAGATTCCTCAGGGCTTGTTTGTGAGAAAACGTAATTATTTCTATTCGTTAGTAGAAGGAGACTTAGTGTAATTGCCCTTGATAAGGATATACACCTGTTGCATAATTGAATAATTTCACAGGCTGTTAGGCGAATAAGTTTCACAGCGATACACGAACCAGGAAGGATGAAGAGGTTAATAATAATAATAATAATAATAATAATTATTATTATTATTATTATAATAACCCACAAAAAGACAAATATGTGTTTGGTAATTTTGTGTGCGCGGTGGCCGCGGTTGTTGGGGTGGAAGAGTTGATGTTTTGCTCAATGGTTTAGCGGTGACAAATGTGAGGCCGATATGTCGTTCAAAACTGAAACGTAATATTTTTTTTTTTTTATAAATAAGAGGAAATACTATGTGAGTAATATAAGAACCGCTAAAACATCGAAATATCAATCGACTCTTGCTCGAAAATAAGTGTGTATACGTGTATCTTTATAGTATCAGTATCTTTATAATTTTTATAACTTATCCATCTTCACATTTCCCAAAATAAATATATACATTGTACCTCTCATGCTCTCATACCTTCTCTTCCTCGTGCAAGTGTTCATGTCTCTCTCTCTCTCTCTCTCTCTCTCTCTCTATTTCATACTTCGGCCGTGACTATCCTGTCACCCCCAAAGTATTGGATCTACTTATCGTTCCTATAAGTCTTGTGCTTCTCCCGTTTTCGTCCCTTTCCTCTTGTTTTCCTAACGTCTACTCTGCCTTCTTTCCTCCTGGCCAACCCTTCCCACTCTCTTCACATAGTCTTTAACCCTTCTGTGACGACATTCCATCACCATCTCGCATACCCGCTCTTGCATGAGGAGACCCTCCTCTCCACTTTCGGCTAAACACAAGTATACAACGGTACAATTAATTTTGTTTAACCACACTTTGTTTTTAGTAGTATCAAAACTGTGCATTGTGGATGTATGCAAACATTGTTCAGACGTCCATGATAAACAGTGTTCAGTCGCAGCACAGTTCCATTGGGTTTGAAATATAGGCGTGCAATTTGGATCTATACAAACATTGTGCAGACGTCCATGATAAACAGTGTTCAGTCGCAGCACAGTTCCATTGGGTTTGAACTATAGGCGTGCAATTTGGATCTATGCAAACATTGTGCATAACGTCCATGATAAACAGTGTTCAGTCGCAGCACAGTTCCTTTAGGTTTGAAATATAGGCGTGCAATTTGGATCTATGCAAACATTGTTCATAACGTCCATGATAAACAGTGTTCAGTCGCAGCACAGTTCCATTAGGTTTGAAATATAGGCGTGCAATTTGGATCTATGCAAACATTGTGCAGACGTCCACGATAAACAGTGTTCAGTAGTCGCAGCACACACAGTTCTATGTGTAAGAGTTTGGCCTCCTAACTACATCCCAAGTCAAAGCGTTTCATGCATAGTTGTCACATTAGTTTACGTGGGCGATGACCGACGCAATGTTAGATAATTACACAGTCTGTATGTTTAATGTCTTCTAGCGCGCGGCCACGTCTGTTAACTTTCAATCAACGTTTATGTCATGGCTTTGTTCACGCCAACCGCGTCCAATTATAGCTCGTATCTCTACATGATGTCTTATTGGAACTCAGATTGCATCGTTTGTGGGGTAGGTACTTGTATGAAGTTTCCTGGAATAATGAAACATTCAAAGTACTCTGTACTGAAAGTATTAATTAACTAATGTTTCCTCTTAGACGGAAATTTGAAAACAGAAAAAAAGTGTACCCACTTAGGAATTCCCGTGGGGGAAGAATTTTGGGTTGGATTTTGTTTATGTTTGCTTTTTGTTCTCCATATTATGTACCATGCGTAATCTAGACCTAAATACTTCCAACCTCGGCAGTGATGAAGGTCTACTACAAATAATTTAGAATTTTGAATCATGTATCATAGTCAAGCCGACAGCAAACAGTAACTTTAGCGGTAACTTGTATGGATGGATTATAAGCCCACTATACTTTGTTCGAACGTCTGGTATACGGTTGTGCCCGTAACACGTACCATATGTTGAGCGAGGGAGGGGGCACACGCCCATATCTAATCGGCGTCGGTGTCTTCCGCGAGAACCAGTGCGGGCGTTTACACGTTTTACTTGGCACGTTGATGCTGCCAAACCTTCAACACAGTTTCCGAAAATTACCGCCAATCTTCAATCGCCTTCCGGTCAAAATATTAGCATGTTTCTCTCCCCCGTCCCGTCCCCCCCGAGGGCACCATGGCCACAAATGTTCGTCGTCGTCGTCGTTTTTGTTTTGTTTTAATTAATATACATCAAAATGGAAACAATATCAATTAAAAATCAATTTTAAAAAACTACATAAAATCGTTAATTCCATAATTTTTAAATGACAGTTTAAAAAAAAAATATTTTACGTGAAGTGTCTTTATTAACTTTAAATGGCAACTACGTAACATTTCTGACATGAACCTCGCCCACAATACAGGGTCACCTGTTGTCACTTCCCTCGGGCATTTCACTAGAAACTGCTTCACTGCAGCCATGCCAACAGATCGAAGTTACTAATTAATTTAGCCACATGTATTTGTGCTAGTTTTGAATAACGGAATTAAATGTCATGCTACTTGGTCTGTTTAGTAATTAATAATATGTATGCACTTTCATAAAATCATTAAATGTGCATCACCATTTACATCGTTGACGATCGATTCAATCATCTGTTGTGAGAAATCACTAATCAGCTGTGTAACGAAGAAGTTGATGTCACATGATCGAAAGAAACTATCGATAATGACCGGTTAGTTTTTTGTACTCGATCACCACGACTAGTGTGCAAGTGGCAAAACATCACTCCGTCGATCCCCTGGCAGAGGTTCGGTAAACCTCGAAGTAAGGTCTTTTCATGGGCACGAAAATTGCCATTCTCGTCCCACTACAAAAACTGGTTTATTACTTAAATCTACTAATTTATTATGCAAAATTTGTTTTCAGAATACTTCACTTAAATAAAAATGTAGATAGACTACAAGTATAATTAAATTATTTCAATTTCCATTCATTTGTTTTTCTGAATTATTCTCCCATTTGAATAACATGTGATTTCTAACATTGTGGAAATGGATGGGACGACCTGACTTGGGAGTTCGACGAGCTCCCGCCAGGGGATTTACGGACATTGACATCAATCTAACCTGTTGTTGTGTTTGTTTTACAGCGCAGCATGAACCAAACAGTCTCGACAACAGCCGGGCAAGGATGACGCAACGCGAGGATGTACTTAAATTCGAACAGGGCCGTATCAAGGCGTTGCAGGATGAGCGTCTCGCCATTCAGAAGAAAACGTTTACGAAATGGATGAATTCGTTCCTGTTGAAGGTGAGTCTATATCTTGTCATACACGAAGGCTGTGTTAGAGATGAGCAACGTGGGTTCGAGTCTAGACGTGTGGGTTCGAGTCCCGCGCGTGACATGAGCGCCCGAGTATTATCTGTCTCATTCACTTCAAAAGTCCTGGGGGTGTGTCCACACGGTTGTTGTGCTTGACGAAGGAAGGTGTCCGGGATTCGAAAAGTGTCAATTAAAAACAAATAATTCTTTGGCGAGTTGTGTTTTGAGTGAAAACATGTTCTATCAATGAATTTATGTGACGAATTTGATTTAATTTGTTTTTAGCTCAGCTGTGCAATAGGTTGGTTAGACTCAAATTAGGATACCATGCTAAGAAGTATGTGAATTATGAGTTGTGTTCAATTCCTCCTATAGTGCATCACATGCAGTACTACCTTTCAGTTTCAAGATCCCAAACATTCCACAGAAAACCAATTTGTAGATTATACTCTTCAGTGTCAAATGTGGTATTCACAGAAATAACTACATAGAGTATTTGTTTGCCTGTCTGTCTGTCTGTCTGTCTGTCTGTCTGTCTGTCTGTCTGTCTGTCTGTCTGTCTGTCTGTCTGTCTGTCTGTCTGTCTGTCTGTCTGTCTGTCTGTCTGTCTGGTCGCGCCCTGGTGGCTAGCTCGGTCGTCGGCAACCGACAGACAATGGGCAGCACTTCGCCAAAGCCTTTGTTGTTCGCATTATGTAACGAGGCTAATTGCGACGACGGACAGCAGCCGGTTCGTGAATAATAATGATGATGATGGTGATGAGTGTGGGCGGTGTTCAGATTTCATTCAGGAATTGTTTCTTCACAAACAGTTTGAAAAACGTGATTATCTAAGGTTTTTTTGTTGGTATTTTTAAAAATTACATTCAATATAAGAAATTCGACGGTAATTTCCATATGATTTCGCGATCGTGAATTTTACGGGGCTCTACTGATGGGTCATTTACTAAAGTGTTGGTTTCATGCGGGCCCACCGCTGCTAAAAGTCTACCGGTCGTGTGCCAGCCCATAACCATAACGCGCAGTCAGGGCTACAGCGCGCAGTCAGGTGCCATAACCCGCAGTCAGGTGCCATAACGCGCAGTCAGGTGCACGACGGACGGGGAAGGGAGGGGTCGGCCGACTGGTTTAGCCAGACCGGAGGCTTGACCGAGATGACGAGGACAATACCACCGCCTTGCACATTCATTAGTGTGAACGTAGAAGCGCATCTCGCACCTGTTGCATTTGCATCCACCTTGCTTCTCATTATAATATTCCAAGAAACGAACTATTTGACCCAGAACTTATAATCGGTACAACCTTATATTTGTCAGAATTTGTTCCTTATAATCATCTTGTGTCTGGACTCTGGAGATGTAGATTCTGCGGTGATTTGCTCTGTAATGTGGGTTGATGGCTTGAACCACTAGTGGGTCCGTGGCTTAGTTGAGAACAAGAAAATCAGTCGATCTTTCGTCGATCTTGGCATTTCACAAATGATGTACACCCCCACTATCTGGCTAGCACAAACATGAGGCGAAATCTCCAAATTCATTACCGGAGTCAATAACAGAAGTTTTTTTTTAGAACCGTTCTCATCGACGTTTCGAAAAGAACGGTTCTTGTCAGAGCCATTCACTCATGTCACAGGGCAGAGTGCAGAATCTACATCTCCTGTCACCAGCGGCCCTGAAAGCCTATGAAACCATGTGTGTGTATTCCAATGACATTTTATGAATGGTTGCCGGTTGTTGGAGGCTTTCACGACCCGTAGATGCGAGCCGACCTGTTGTGTTATTCCTGGGCTATTTTTCGTCTTGTCGGTGATGAGTTAGATCCCCTCCATCGACGTTTCAACACTGATTCTATAAACTGTGAGTTAAGTACTAAAATAAAACTAGGTATAGGCTACCTACCGGTAAACTGCATTATTGCAACAGTCCAAAAGTTGGTATAGTTTTCACATGGTGTTTGTCTCTCACATTTGGGGAGGCGTAACAAGTGCACAGAGAGCGTTGCGAGCGATCCGGCCAACGGTCACTGAATATTGGATGCACACAATTTATTTGACTTCTTTGGAATCTTTGGATAATTTTCCAATAATAAGTAGTGCACTGCCTCCTCGATGGGGTTTCGGTTAATTCAAGCAGGCGGAGATCAGTGGCCGAAACGCTCGCAGCGCTGCAGTGTAGTCGTTTGTTGTACACCTCCCTGCCTTTACTACCCTTGGTGTATGTCAGGTCAATGTGATACCTACTCGTTGACCTGACCTGATAGATGATCGGTCACACCCATGGTAGGCACGTGATATCCCTACAGCAGACCGCGTGTGTGTGTGTGTGTTGTCAGTTTGACATGCATATGTTGTCAATGATATTCAACAGCTATAGTAGGCTAGATCACCAGTCCCCCAACCTTCCACTCAGTAGCAAGCGTAGCGATTTGAAGCCATTTTGAAATGGGCAATTTACATGCTAATTTGGACCTTTTAGTACTGCTAGCACTGCTAATGGCAGAAAGTCGCATTAGAAACTCCTATTCCCGCCTGTGTTATTTGCCCATTTCAAGATGGCATCAAATTGACACGCTTGTGGCTGCTAGGTTGCGCATCTAGCCTACTATAGCTGTTGAATATCATTGCATGTGGTTTACAAACACCTATGAAGTGATGATTATAGCAAGACTGCAATGTAGCGGGTTTGTAACGTGCGTCATACTATAGGTCAACAGTGACCGCTCGAAACTTCATGTGTGCATGTCCCGTTGTATTGGTTCAGAGTCTCGCCACGTGCTCGGTAGGTAGTTGGTGGAGGAACCTGTGTAAGTAGTCGAAGCTACAGATCACTAGAAACAGGCTATACCTACCAGAAAAAAATGACTCCCCCTTCCCAAAAAAAAAAAAAAAAAAAAAATGGCAAAACAATTATTTTTATCCTAAGTTTTATTGAATACACCATTTTTTAAGTTGAGACCAAATTTATGGACATAAATTAAATGTGGTTTATTAACTGTTCACACATTTATACAATTAACTGTTTGTGTGGGTGCCTGGTTGCTATGACTGCTCCAAAGAAGTTAAAGCCCCAGCCAAAACCGGGCATCGAACCCTGTAGAGTGCAGACCTTCTGTGTTGGAAGAAGGAATATACCTGTAATATAATTTTACTACTACTACCTGTACTACTTTGATACTATTACTAGTACTAACATTTCGAATCACAATTTCTCGCACAAGAGTATGTATTTCAAGGAATGTTATCAGTTTATTTTGGCGGAAAAACCTGTGATATCATAACATTGAGAGGCAGTGATCGGTCATTGAAAAAGCTTGGTACGCATAAAATGATAAGGATAACCAATAGTGACTAAGCGTTAATGACTAATCGTTTTGGTTCACATACAAAAACTAGATCAAGGAATTAATTAATACAGCGACAATAATAGCTTTCATCTGATTGGTTGGAGTAGAATCTGGATAAGGCTAGAAGTTAACAGGGAAGGATACACCTACGTCAAAAACCGCAACAAATTTTCATTTTTAATTTATATCACAAGAATGGGCTTCGAAATCAAAAATCTTAATCAACAGCGCACTGTGGTTTAGCAAGCCCTACACATTGAATGCGCTAAGTCGTGACTTATATTATAATCAGTGTGTTTTTTTATAAATAATTAATTTTATTACTAATTATCGAATTATAATCAAAATACTACGCTAATAGTTATAATATTTTATTTAATCTGTAGGGCTTACCAAAGCAAAGTTCGCTGCTGATTTAGATTTTCGCTTTCTTGTTGCAATCTTGAGATATTATTTAATAATGAACATTTTCTGCGGTTTTTGACGTAGAGACTACCCTTTGCCCTTAAAAGATATCTTTTCTTAGCCATAGCGGTAGTCGTTAGAACCTTGTCAATATATGAAGTTTTATGTGAACGCTGTGTACACATTTCCATAAGTCCAACTTGTAGCCATAATCCTTAGCACCGAAGAGATTTTTTTAAAACTTTTTTCCTCATTGTTATTCATTGTCTAATCATTATGTTTTTGTATTATTTTTATGTTGAAATGTTGAGAGGAGAACTGTATACATAATTTATGTAATTTGTTGTATTGCTTTTAATATAAATAAATTGTTCGTTTTCTTCTTAAAAAAAAAAAATAGCTAAAGGCCGATCCACAATTGAAATAAGGGTTGAAATAAGAATCCGTGAAATAGTGAAATAACAAGCAGCTGGTTCACAACAGTTTCGTAGTACCTTATTTCAACATAGGAGAGCGTTTCAATCGAGCACTTTTCCACCGGATCTGACGCCATAGTCACGGCCTTTTCCAAACTGTTCAAACCTATAGCAGGCCGTGGCCAAATGGGGCTTTGCACTGCGACTTTTTTCCACTCGCAGCGCCAGCACCGACAAACAACGAGCTGTCAAAATAATAAAATTGCAACATTATGAAGAAAACGAGGTATGGCGATAGTAGCTGCTCACCAGTTAAAACGTTTAATGATGGGCAACCAAGTTGTGAAAGTTTTGTATGTTTCTTGTTGGTTTTGAAGATTTGTTTTCAAAATCAGAATATTTTATTGTTTGACAGCTTGATGTTTATCCATCGATTCATTTCATTTGTTTCATTGTTGTAAAGCAAGCTAACAAGAAGCCTACGACGACGACATTAACAACAACCACAACAACAACAACAACAACAAATACAACAACAACAACAACAACAACAACAACAACAACAACAACGACAATATCCGGTTCGACTGGAGAAGGCCTTCTCTTCTCGAGCTCTGATTGGTTCGTCATAAGAAGTTGAAATAAGGTTGAAATAAGAAATGGAATTGAATCTTTCTTATGACTATTTCAATCCACTGTGACAATTGTGAACCACAGCATTGATATTGCATGTTTCAATTCGCTTAAACCTTATTGCTATTTCACTATTTCAACTCTTATTTCAATTGTGAATCCGCCTTAAGCTAGCCGTATATTGTTTTGATAACAAGATCAATTAATTTTGTTTACCACAATGCGTCTCCCATGAGTAATGCTACGTTTACAGCTACGCGTTGCGAGCGAAGCGAGGGCGCGAGCTCCAATCAGCGGTCGAGTTTGTAACTTCTTTGCATGAAACTCGGCCGCTGATTGGAGCTCGCGCCCTCGCTTCGCTCGCAACGCGTAGCTGTAAACGTACCATAAAGGTGCGATTTTTAACATTTTGGAAATGGTTTGACCGACCTGGTGTTGGAGTTTGACGACTGGTGTTGGAGTTTGACGAGATGTAAAAACTTGGATGACCTTGCTCTTGCTCTCGCCATGCAACTCTTTATAACTTGACTCAATTAATAATCCGTGTTGAAAAACGCCGCACTGCTTTCAAGTTGGACGTGTTGTTACAGTTAATTTGCTGTAATTATTTAAATGAGTGGATTTGGCGGGCTGTATTTACTGTAGCTCGTGGGAAAATGATTTAGCCTTGAGGAACTTTTCTACGGTAGGACCATGACCTGAGCCGATTTCGATGCGTGTTTGCCAAACAATCAATACATGCATACCTGTTATTAGATGGTGTATTAGGGTTCCTGTATAATGTTTTGAATGGTCTGTTACGTGAATACAGTCAAACAATCGTTTCTATGAGGACTTTGTTTTTAGTAAAAAGCAAATGTATTTGTCATTAGTAAAAAGTAAGTGTTTAAAGGCTGTATTTGTTTTAGTAAAAAGTAAGTGTTTAAAGGCTGTATGCCCACCTAACGTGCGGACCCCCATTTTTTTGTAATGGCTTTAAAACTGTCACAGGGTAAGGCAAACAAGACCATGTGTATACGTGTGAAGTCGGACGCCGAAAACATTGAGAACGGTCCGGATCGTTTAGAACTAACGGTAGAACGATCAACGATATCCGCAAGATAAAAATTTGAAATATTTGGGCACCGCCTTTGGCAGAATGATGAATATATAAACTACTTCTTGTACAGACTCATCGTATTTCCATGAATATGGGAGTTGATAAGCATGAAATTTTAATAACATTTTTTTAATGTCTGGGGTTTTGGTCTGGTCACCTAGAAAATTTGCTCTTTTTTTATGAATGTTTCTTTGTAGTTTGTTCCAATAAAGACTTTCGTTTAACAAATGTTCATGTGTATGTGTTGTTGCAGTGCAATACTATATAATTAAAGCGGAATATTTGGAAAACGAAAATGTTTATTGAAACAAAGAAACATTCATATGAAAGAGCACTCAATTCTCTAGATGACATAATTTGGTTTTATTTTGTAACAATTTTATAGTATTTTAAAGCAATAATGTATAGAAATCGGGGGTTCCACAGAGTAGGTTATAAATCAGTTCAAACTTTGACCCCCCCCCCCCCCTCCCCCTCTCACATAAACGGTTCCTGTTTGGTACAAAAGAAGCGATTGCTCAACTCAGTTCATTCGTCTGTGAATGAGCCACTTTATAACAGATAAAAACATTGTTTTCTCATAGTAGAGACGCCGACGCTTTCAAGACTCGAACAACAACAACAACAACGCACTTCCGGTATTTACGGGGCTATTGAACGCGAGCAAAAATAATTAGTGTGCGAAAGCAATAAACAAAAAATAAACCAGACATTACAAAAATGTTATTAAAATTTCATGCTTATCAACTCCCATATTCATGGAAATACGATGAGTCTGTGTAAGAAGTAGTTTATATATTCATCATTCTGTCAAAGGCGGTGCCCAAATATTTCAAAACTATTATCTTGCGGATATCGTTGATCGTTATACCGTTAGTTCTAAACGATCAGGACCGTTCTCAATGTTTTCGGCGTCCGACTTCACACGTATGCATGGTCTTGTTAATTGGTCTGTAATTACTGCATATATATCTGCATGGTCTAGATTGCTCGGTCGCCCGGACCTGACCGTACAACCTGTTACGTGTGGTGTGCGCGATGCACGTATAGGTAGCGTTGACCGCAAGGGACGATACGTAAGCCCGGAGGGGAATTGGCGCCACCGAAAAATGCAATTATTTTTTGTTTTTTGTTTTCGCGTTACTCAACCCAACCGGTAATGTAGAGTATAGTTTCGGGGCTTTTCCGGTTTGGTGATTGGGCCACGCAACGAGGGCTAGCTTATGACATGCTAGTGGCGACGTGATTGTACCCCTATGCCTAGAAAAGATGGCTTTATTATTTGAATAATTTCGTTTTACAGTTTTTACTATTTCGCTTTTACTTAATACAAAAATTTGCATTTGAACGTTGACTTGTATAAATTCTATAAATATTCTTACCATAGGGTCATTCCATCAGAAATCAACCAGAGGTGGTTGCTGACACATTTTTAATTTTTTTTATATTTTGCACATGGATACCTACATATATCTAGTTTCCAAATCACTTCTTTTTAAATTTTTAGGGCTTTCCGTTTTCCATATATGGGCATTATAAGCTGTTTGCGTAGTGTAAACTTGTACGTTTTTGATGTTAGGGGTTGTTATTACCATTCAAAGGGGTTTCAAGCTACAGCATCCATATCCATATTAAAACACTCACAATACATTGCTCTTTAGATATATGTATCAACAATTTCACTATTGTATCCCTAAAGGACATAACATAGGGCATAAAGTTTGTTTAGACAATTGCTCTTTTTAAACTTTTTGAAACCGAATAACTTAAAAGGGGGTGCAGGTATCAAAACAATTCTTTTTGTGAACTATACTCTAGGCCCATGGGTACAAACATGCAAAAAATGGGTTTGATACTGGGTCCCCTTCCCCCCGAAAAAAAATCACCAAAAAGGACAAAACTCAGATTTTGACATATTCAAGGTCGCACATCTCAAAAGGGGGACTTAGTAAAAATTTGAAACTTTGGGGGAACAAACATATGGTCATACCCTACATTGTCTTCAAATTTGGAGTTGATACTGTGGACCGTTTAGATTTGACAGCTATCTGAAATATGGGTAAATTTGGCACTGTGCGTCAATATATTAACATGTTATAAATGATAATTAGTGTGTATTATTACTCTCAGATGTGTTTCACTCAAGTACGAGTAAAATTTCCATTAGTGAATTAGTGATATTGATCTAAATCAATGCGTGTGGTTAGTCAATAATGTTAGAAACAAATTATGGGGGGGAGGCAAAGGCGGGTCATTTAGGCAGAGGCTTTGCCTCTGAGCTTTGGACTCTGTGGCTTTAGGAAGAGCTTTGGCTCTGTTGCTTTGCGAAGAGCTTTGGACTCTAACTTTGCGAAGAGCTTTGGACTCTGTAACTTTGCAAAGAGCTTTGGACTCTGTAGCTTTGCGAAGAGCTTTGGCTCTGTTGCTTTGCGATGAGCTTTGGTCTCTGTAACTTTGCGAAGAGCTTTGGATCTGTTGCTTTGCGAAGAGCTTTAGACTCTGTAGCTTTGCAAAGAGCTTTGGACACTGTTGCTTTGCGTATTTAAGTTTTTGTTCTTCAACGTTTATAACTTTAGCGATAACAACATTAAGAGGAATACGGCTGAGTTATGATACTTAGAACTTGAAATACATATGTATGTACAGAATTCATACTATTTACTACTTTACTTTTTACTATATTCGTACTATTCTTACTATCGTACAGAATTTTCACTATTCGTACAGAACATCTTCTCAGAGTGGTTTTTTGATAAAATGTATTGCCTTTCGACCTTTAGATACGTCTAGGCCTATATGATCTAAATATTATATAGAAACGAGTTATGTAAACAATACACTCAATCACAAAACGTGGAATAATACCCCAAAACACGAACTATCATATATACACCTCTGACCCCTAAATGACCAAGCATGGGTCCCACATGCAAACATCCTACGAGTTCTGTCGGCAAACGAACTGACAACGTCTACCGGGCGATCGCACAATATACCATATGAACTCAGCGTACAAATCAGTAGTATGATGAATGCCAACTAGTTGGGCATTGACCCAAAAACTGTGATCATTAACATTATACTTGTAAATGTAAGTAATGTAATTAAAAATCAACTTAGAATATTACAAAAACGCAGCCAAGGTAGTATTGTTTTACTCATATTTCAGACAGCTGTCAAATCTAAACCGCCCAGAGTATCAACTCCAAATTTGAAGACAATGTAGGGTATGACCATATGTTTGTTCTCCCAAAGTTTCAAATTTTTACTAAGTCCCCCTTTTGAGATGTGCGACCTTGAATATGTCAAAATCTGAGTTTTGCCCCTTTTGGTGATTTTTTTTCGGGGGGAAGGGGACCCAGTATCAAACCCATTTTTTGCATGTTTGTACCCATGGGCCTAGAGTATAGTTCACAAAAAGAATTGTTTTGATACCTGCACCCCCTTTTAAGTTATTCGGTTTCAAAAAGTTTAAAAAGAGCAATTGTCTAAACAAACTTTATGCCCTATGTTATGTCCTTTAGGGATACAATAGTGAAATTGTTGATACATATATCTAAAGAGCAATGTATTGTGAGTGTTTTAATATGGATATGGATGCTGTAGCTTGAAACCCCTTTGAATGGTAATAACAACCCCTAACATCAAAAACGTACAAGTTTACACTACGCAAACAGCTTATAATGCCCATATATGGAAAACGGAAAGCCCTAAAAATTTAAAAAGAAGTGATTTGGAAACTAGATATATGTAGGTATCCATGTGCAAAATATAAAAAAAATTAAAAATGTGTCAGCAACCACTTTTCTTAAAATTGGTTGATTTCTGATGGAATGACCCCATATACAGTAACTTGGTAAATTTAAAGAACGTTCGTATTTTGCAGAATTATCTCCTACCAAATCATAAAGAAAAAGTCGTGTCGCTGGCTTCTTTAGTTAGGTTTCGTGGTAATTTTCTGAAATTTACACTTTGTGACTTGTCATTATAGGACATGACACAGAGTGTATAGGGGGGAGTGTATGTGTGTGTGGGTACATATCTCTTTATATCATCGTCCTCGTATCTTTAGTTCCTTGCGAGATCTGAAGCCCCCCCCCCCCCCCCCCCCCGCCACTGTCAATCTCCCACACCCGAGTCGAGTCCCACATTCAATGCACGGATAAAGACTCGGAAGACAACGTTTATCCAATTAAAATGAACACTTGTGATATCTGCTCGAATTTACCCCCCGACGTGTGACGTCACTCGAAGCAGAGATCCTCAGACTGAGGAGGCGACCCCACGCTGGCTGGCTTGTCGGGGAAAAGTAGTTATTGATTTATGACATATTTGCCATTTGTGAGCCCTTTTCAGGTGACTAGGTGGGGATTTGTGGATAGTTGTTGACATCGAATGTTCGAGAACTGATAGTAGTATAATCTCACCATTCGTCAGTCTTGCGACTGAGGAAAATCTCGGAAAAACTAACAGTTAAAGTAGCTCCTCAGCAATTTTGGGGCTGGGGACGTCACAGATGGGCGTGTCGGAGTCAATAAGCGGGCGGCTTTCACAAATACTCATATTTGGGTTTATTTATGTACGTATTTATTTATTTATGTATTTATTTATTTATTTATTTATTTATTTATTTATTTATTTATTTATTTATTTATTTATTTATTTATTTATTTATTTATTTATTTATTTATTTATTTATTTATTTATTTATTTATTTATTTATTTATTTATTTATTTATTTATTTATTTATTTATTTATTTATTTATTTATTTATTTATTTATTTATTTATTTATTTATTTTTTTTTTTTTTATTATTTATTTTTTTTTATTTATTAGGACACATAGTATTTATACAATTACAAATTTACTTCTTATGTATGAAATAATTATTTGAAACAGTTTTCACCGTGTTGTCATGTCCATGTCGTATTGTCCTGCTACTAACACAAGGCCAAGCCTCACTCATCTGTGACGTCCCCAGCCCCAAAGTTGCTGTGGAGCGACTTTAGTCAGTATTATCGGTGACCCCTATCGAACCGACGACCTCCCGAATGGACGTGTCGCGTGTTACCGCTGAGCTCCGTATTCATTCATAGTCCAGCCAGGTAGTTGTGAGAAGAGAACACGAGCCGCCTAATATATTGGCCGACCTGTGAACGAGGTGGGTATGACCTCAACGGTGAACGCCCATGCCCATTGGAGACTGGGTCGAATGACGTCATGCACACATTCGCTCGCTCAATCCCAATAGCGTGCTGCCAATTAGTTTATTCATTTAACATCTATCATATTCAGGTATAAAACTGATATGCAATTAAATGAGGATATTATCTAATCAATTCTAAAATACCAAAGATAACAAAAGTAAACAAACTACTATTAAAAAGGGAACAAGAGCAATTAAAATTAATTAAGACACAAAATTGTAAAATAAATTTAAACTTAATAAAATAATGTAATGTAAGAAAAAATATATATGTACACAGGTGTGAAAAGAAAGATCACTACAGAGAAAGGTTACAAAAAAGGAGAGAAAAACAGAAATAGAAAAACCAGGAAGAAATTGTGTGAAAAATTAAATTAGTTAGCCCTCTCAGACCCCACGTCCTCGTTAGGGGACACTAATTTTCTTAATTTTTATTTTAGTCAAATGGGGCATTTCTTTTCATTGACCGCTGATTAAAATAAATGTTTAGATGAAAACTACTTCAATTTTTTTTTGCTATGTGCCAAAATAATGGTACTTTTCAGATTCATAGTTTTCAATTGTTATAAACAAGAGAACTTTGATATCTCTTGGAAATTTGATGAATTTCCAGTTTTTCTCGCATTTGAGAGGCAAAAATATGAAGAGATGTAAAATTGAAAAAAAATCTATTTCCGGGGAGAATTATTTTGGTCTCAAACTTTGTATTTCTATACAATTCAGAATTCAAAAAAAAAAATCTCAAAACTCTTGGTATATTTATTTCCAAAAATTAATAATCTTGTAAAAAATACAACATTTATTTTGAACGTATTTAGGTTGCTTTATCTGCTCAAAAACTGTTGATTGAAAGTGTTAAGTACTGGTGAACTGAACTGTCGTTGAACTGTTAATTGAGTACATATCCATCTTCTCGTCCATGCATCGCGCCAGATCATTAGCGGGCCAACCGCTTCGTGTGGGGCCATAGGCGCCGACTTGTTAACATTTCAGGGGGGGCTCAGAAAGGACTCGCATAAAAACTAGGGTTACCATATTTCAAAATTCATATTAATATTATTATAATTCATATTCATATTATTATAATTCATATTATCTATCGAGGAGAAAAAACACGGGTGGTTTGGGGGGCATAGGCCCCACATAATAGCACCGCAAGCAAAATTTAAAAAAATCAGGCCTTTAGAGCGCGTTATGAGCGTTTCAGAAAAAAATACCGTACTGAATGCAATACCAAAATACTGTCGTTTTTGTAGTGCAAAAACCAAAAAACCACCAGCAAAAATTAGAACGATGACAAGAATTATTTAGTGATTCATTTTGGGGCTTAGGAAGTTGGGAGTAAGTAAGGGATTCTACAAGATAATGCTTGCCTTCAATATCAGTTTTTTAAATACTTGAACCTAACTTGCTTTTGGATTTTGATACCTGAGAACGTTCTGGACTGCAAGTATCTGATATTTCAAGCTAGAAATCAAAATATTTTTTAAATTTAAATTCAGAAAAACAATAACAAAAAATTTAATTTAAATTGAGGGAATGATGACCTGATGACTAAATCGTTTTTATTTATTTTTATTATTATTATTATGAACTTTCTCTTCAAACAAAAAAGTACAAACTTCAAATCTCAGGGGGGGGCTCAGCCCCCCCTGGGATTTGTCAGGGGGGGCGCTAGACCTCAAGCCCCCCCGTAGTCGGCGCCTATGTGTGGGGCCATAGAAAACACAACGCTGGCGGGCCATAGAAAACATAAACAATAACAGGCAACACAATGGAAGACAATACCGAACATTCTATTTACAAATTAGTAAGTTCCCAAACCAACCGTTTGACCTGTGACCTCGGTAGCTAGATGGCCGGTGCGTAGGGTCTAGCAGAGTCGATAAAGAAGTTTCCTGTGCGCTGCGCTTTAGAAGTTCACTCTGGCTCAAAGTAGCGATTTGGTTTGTTTGATTAATGTAGGTGAAGAGGAAGGATGATAATGGAGATGTATAAATGTACCTAATGCGGGATTTGAACCCACGTCCGTTGATTTTGACTACTGAGACTGACTACTCGGGCTTGGCTTTTGGGTTCTAGTCCCAGTCGTGGGCATGAACACAATATTGTATACCTGAAACTGTTACACAGCCCGCTTTGTTATTGGAGCTTGTACAGTGGCGTAGCCAGGTTATGGTTCTAGGGGGGGCAGGAAATTTTTAGGGGGCACCGACTCATATTAAACAATTTACAAAGCAGTCGGTAATTGGGTCAAGCAAGAGGCACTATTATGGTATTTATTTGATTATTTTTGTCAAATTCAAAAGAGTTTGCCGCCACTCATTCCCCCCCCCCTTCATACTTGACCAGTTGGAAAATGATCTGTTCCGCGCGAGGTTTTATCAACACAGGCGGGACATGGCTACCTACAAAGGCGACAAAGGACAAAGGTTTCACAGAGGATTTACGTATTTATTATTTCACATATTATTATGAACTTTTGGGACTTTTGAAGTGGAACAATTCAAATGGTTAGGGGGCGCCAGGACAAGGGGGCGGGAGGGGGGCGTTTGCCCCCCTGCCACCCTACTGGCTACGCCACTGAGCTTGTAGCCTTGTTTCTACTCACTTTGTATATCGAGGTGCGGAAATAATTTAGTAAACCATATTTTACTTACAAATTAGAAATGTCTTGTAACGAGCATTTTGTTAGAACTACAAGATATGAGATGACGACATTTGGTTAATTCATCAACATATTAAGTGCAAAACCTTTTTATGACGTTAATTATATATTACAAATATATATATGTATTATCCAGTGCATTTACCTTTCTGGCAGTGATTCGGCCAAAGTTTCCCATAACTCTGAGAGCGATAGAAACCCATCCAGTACATATATGGAAATTACTGTCCTAGCTAAGGAAAGTATGAGTTGTATATACTACTGTTTTTGTGAATAGCTTTTATTTATAATTTCGATGAGAACTCGGTTAATTACCCATTGCGATAGTAGTTTTAAAGGACAATGCAGCCAATTGTATGTCTAGACTTCTACCCTGTAATTTTACAATATATGGGCCAAGGAAATGAGAAAACCTTTGTAACGGAGAAGTACCTGTAATCACCATGTTTACACATTCTCAAGACTGTCAGGTAGGAGTGGGACATTCCTATTCATGTGACGTTGACTGTTCATCGCAATGTTATGCAATGTTATCCTTATCTTGTCTTGTACTAACAACAGTATTAGCCTACATACATACAAACATACGGTGGTTCCTATAGTGACGTAGGGAAATTACGTTCACGAAGGAGATAGCCTACGCTAGTTTAAAAAAAATGTATAAATGAGTATAAAATTACATCCAAGAAATGTGTCTCACACAGACACATACCTCATATCCTTTTTCGACCGCCGCTTTCACACACGTTGATTCAACGAAAATAAACTGGATTCCCGGCGTTCTTTCAGACATTCTTATAAAGACATGGTCTTCCGCTTATTCGAGTGGACGTGTCTCGTTACACACGCCCTCTGGGTTTGGCATTTCTAGACATCCAACCCAAGATCCTTAATAAAACTGTTTCAATTCAATTCAATTGTAATTGTATAGGAACTTGAGAAGTAGAAAATTTAAGGTGGTACCTGCCCTTGGTACTATTGGATTTGGCTATTTTGTAAGCGTTACGATGGGGCAACTTTAGTATGATGAGCGCTATGTTTTGTGGCAAGTAGATAGACCTCCTTACACATATGTGCTTGATATGGGCTTCGTACAGAATATAGAGCAGTGCTTGTTGAAAGGAAACCTAGTAATGTAGGCATGATTAATTATACCGTATATACGCGCACACATGTCCGATGTGGAGTGAATGTTAGTTCATCTAGATTCGTCTAGATTCGTCAGTCTAGATTCGCGCCAAACTAATTATACTTCATTCACTTGATTGATGATGCCGCTAATTGAGTTAGGACACGCGTGCTTGATAGTGGTAATAATTCGTGCAGCCCGACATAGGCTGTGAATGTTACTCGTTATAGTCTTTAGTGAGACGTAACGTGGTCTACATTCATTCTCAATGCGAGTCGTAGGAAATATACCACTGAGTAATATTGTGAGACAGGAATGCAGTCAGATCCCATTGCAATTTAGTACTATACTATTACTATTTTTCACTTATACCCCCAATGCAATTTTAAATGTTACAATGTTTTTCAAATGTTGTTTCAATTTTCAAACGGTTTTTCATACTACAAAGAGAGCTAAATTTTCATTCATTTGTTGGTCGCCTGTAATAAAAAATAAAACAAATTAGCAGAATTAAATTATTTTGAAATGTAATTTTTTTTTTTATTTTTTTAAAATACAAAAATTCCACATTTTGCGTGCAGTGGCGTGTACGGTGGATGTCCTGCAAATATGAGCGTCCTTTTGCTTTTGAATATTTGTACTAACATCAATAAGATGGAACAAGGAAATATGTCCCGTTGTGCTAAGGAGCAACGGACATTTCAACGTCATAGTTATTTCTGCATCTAACGAGTTGTGTTTGTTTGTTTTGTTTTCCAGGCGCGTATGGAAGTGGAGGACTTGTTTGTGGACTTGGCCGACGGTAAAAAGTTGCTCAAACTCCTCGAGATAATCTCCGGCGAGAAACTTGCCAAAGCTAACAATGGCAAAATGCGAGTACACAAAATCGAAAATGTCAACAAGAGTTTGGCCTTCCTGCACACAAAGGTAAGACGCAGTTGCTATTTTGCTGTTAATTTTAAGTGTTGCTCTTATCTTCCAGCTGTAAATTTGATGGATATTTTTATGTCAATGGCTACTGAAATTGCACAAAATAATAACTTCGTTTTTTATATGTTTATGTTTAAGAAAATTCCAATCAAAGCAAATGGGAAAATATGCATGGTGATCAAACAAATTACACAAATTTGAAAATGCATCTTGAATCTTGATGCTTTTGTTGTTGGTGGTTCATATTATGCTACAAGTAGAAAAACACTGTTTTTAACTTTCGTTTCACGTTTGAATGTCCCATTTTGTAATAAATTTGCTGCGACGCGCCGAAAAGCCGGAGAATTTAAGGTTTGCAGTTTGTATCTTTAAGTTGACGTTCAGTATCGACATTTTTTAATGATGCTGCATGCTATAGATGTTATCATGATCAAAAAAAAGATTAACAATTTTTAGATTTTGATCATAATTAGACAGTTTAAAAATATATTAGAAATTATAGGATTTTGTACAAGCATGATCAATTTCGCATCAATCATCACCCCAAACCTGTAAATCTTGACAATATTTAGCCCCGCATCATTCCAAAATATCGTTATTGAAATTGAATGTTGTTAAAAGTTAAAAAAACAAACGTAAATTCGCACATTTTTTAAATTATTTCTGTGAACAGATCTTGGTGCGTGTTGCGTTTCATCTAGATAAACATCTCGGCATTGAATGCGACCTGCATTTAAATCCCAGCATCAATCATTATACAGACATAACGTTAGGTTACCTTGACTTTAATTACAATGTAACACGAAATCTATATTCATGCGATTACTGCTGTTATGTCGGATTATCTATTGTCTTATCACGTTGTGGAATGTGCTGTAGATTTCATTTTTTACCGAGTGTCATCAACATAATAATGAATGCGAAGTAAGGCTAGGTTAGGTAACTAACACCCGTACCTTGTACTGTTCATAGTAGGGATGTAACGTTTAAACGTTTATAATATTTACACCGCAGATAAACGTTCTTGATACAGTGTGCCAAGCGCCAGAGGTCTGGGGTTGAAGAAAAGAAATCTCACAGTTGATAACAACAACCGAGCCTACTACTAGAGCCAACTATTAGTAAAGTTGCCGACTATGGAATTTTAAATTTACCGTAGCTTTCGGAATTTTTCGATCATTTACTGCATCGGTCATTTTGTCGTCTCATGGCGGGGGAAGGGAGGTGACGAAAACGTTTGAACGCGAATTTTAAAAGAGTTAAACGTTTAGGCTATTAAACGTGTTTGCCCATCCATAGTTCATAGTTACGCCCGTTGGTCTCTGGACTATGTTATGTCACACCCATTCAAAATAATCACTTGCTGATAAGAAGTACCTCCTCCATAAAAAAAGGTTCACCTAGATAAATTATCATATAGTTTCATCATTTCGTTGGCTCTTATCTAATTTGTAAATATGTTTGATCTCGTTGATACTTAAACGTGAGATTTTCTAATCCGTTACTTGACGGTACGATAATTTTCGTAAATATATCGAGTACAAAATCTGATTAAAATTGGATCGTATCGTGTGTTTGTAAGACACAAAACGTCAATACCGTACCATTGACTTTATAAATACAAATGAGAACTTGATTATGATTAATGATTGGAAATCAATTACTTTGACATAAAATCGGGAACGGCGAATCTATAGCCTCGAAGTAACGGAAGAATAAAATCATGAGACTACATATTTGATCGAAATCGTGCGTCTTGTCGGATCCGTGAACTGTATAAACCTGAAACCAAACATTAATTCGTCAAATTTACCTGAACCAATTTAATTTATAATCACTAACTAGTAATTTTCAACGACCGCCGTATTTTGGTTAGACGCGTGTAATTCCTATCATGGGCAGCTATAGCGTAAAACCGTGAGAATTACAAGAGTTAGAAGAATTTCCAAAAGGGTGTAGGCCTATTAATCAAAATGAAAACGTGGAAAGTAAGTATAGAATGTGGAATGTAATGTACGGTAGAATGTCTCTACTGCCAGAAATGGATTTTAGCTACTCTTATATACTGCATATATACACATAAATCAAGTAGGCATACCTCCCTGAAAGGCAAAGTTTGAAAACGAGTTTTCGATGAAAGATTTCAAAGAACATGTTGCTATCTATACAGTTTTCAAAATGATATGGAAATCAATGATATGATATGATTTTGAAACTTTTGAGACTTTTGGAAAAACTATTGCAAAACAATGACACGACTTAACTCCCCCCCCACCCCCACCCCCCACCCCCACCCCCCAACCAAAGCATGGAGAACACGTTTCCAGCCGTAATATTATGTTCAGAATTAAAATTTGTATCAAATTTTCACAATTGATCGTTTTGTTTTGGGTTTTGCTAACACAACATTGTTAACTGACTCCCTACTCTCTGGGGGCCTCCTTGAGATGCTCGAGTTGGTGGATATCTCTTTTCATTGGGTCGCCTCCAATTGAAAGCCATATCCGTCACAGTCACAGGTGGTTTTCCTCTCATTTCCTATAACGCTTTGCGGGTCTGGTCTCAGTCTAGACTAGTTCGACCCCCGTCAGCACCCAACACATCCAACATTCACGATGTGTTTGATTCACTTGTTTGCTTATGCCACACCACCACACAGTGCACGGCTATATATAGGTCAGGCCTACACTCTACAGCAAGGAATTAGGAATCGCTGTAGATTCTCAACATAAATACGATCTTTTATCGACCCATCGACATTATTCCGACGTCAGCATCGAAACGTAAACATTCGATGACGAAAAACAAAAAGTTGTTTCGAGTTCTTAAAATATTAGGCCTATAGCGTCAATGTTAAAGTGCAAAAAAAAATTGAAAATTTTCGTCTATCTCGAGATGGAAAACAATAGTTCTGCGTCTTTTGTTTCTTTTTATTTTATTTATATATAAAGGATTCGATTTTTTAAAGAAATAATCGACAAGTAAAACGAGCACCAAGATCGATTGATCGATCTCGGTCCCCATCCAGTATAGATAGATAGAGCGAGTGAACGAGCCTTGCAGGCCGGCAGGTAGGCAGGTAGGCCGTTGACCCTCAACACCGCTATAGGTCAGTCCAGTTGCAAACATACCCACCGTGACGTATACACACCAGTGACGTGTGCCAGCCAGCCGGCCGGTCGGCTCTGTGAGAGCAATGAGAGTCATCGAGATGACATTACTACGTCATCAGCGAGGTTCTGGTCAACTTTTGTACAGGACACACATAAATAATATCAACCTCGTGCACAGAGGTATCGTTAGTAATTTGAAATAATCGACAAAATAACTGCTGACGCATGTAAATGCATCAGCATTAATTCGTAGACCTATCCTATACCTGTTTCCAAAATAAGGCCGTCAGCCCCCAATATTCTTGATAATCAAAATTTAAAAAAAATTGTAGTTTTAGTAAAATTTAAGGCAAGTTCTATCCTGTAGATAGAGTTTTAATATTTTTCTGAAGAAAGGTGATATCGAAAAGCGTACAATCTAAACAAAACAAAGATGAATGCCCCTAAAATGTTAGCAGAAGTAATGAGACTTACTTCCTGTAAATTTAGAATTAATATCAGTCAATACAGGCTATACCTAATGTGACATGCTTGTGTGCCCTGACAGGGACTTGAACCCAGAAGTTCGATCTTGAGATCAAGTAGACCTTGCTTGAGAACTGTTCTAGATATCAATGCAGTGTTACCCGAGATTTGCTTTGAATCAGCTAAACAATAATTTGAATGAATCTATAAACTTTAAAATTTTGTAAATTTACGATTGTTATATATCTGTAATACAGTAATTATAAAATATTTAATGAAGAGCAGAAATAACAATAGCAATAATTTAAATATTAAAACTTAGCTGTCGGGTTTTAATAATGACTCCGGCCGCGAAAGCGCGAAAGTATACAACACATTTTTAATAATTTCAATATTTTGAAAGTTTTCGAAATTTAATGTTCAGCTGATTCAAGACCGAATCCTTGGTAAGAATCACTTTTTCAATATCTTGAAGCTTTCTCAAGATCAATAAAATACCGTTAAATTTGGGTGGGGTACCCCTTGTCTTAAGCCTAACAAGATGACCCCTCCTCCGAATTCGGGCCCGAAAGGTTTCAAACTATCAGTTTCGTTGCGCCCAAGAGAAAGTGTACACACACACAATGTGCATGGATGGGTGTGGAGTGCATGGACACATTTTCACCATTTCTTGGCAAGAGTGTCGGCATTCCTCTAATATTAATATCAAATGCCGGCCATGCAGCCATACCCTCGTCGCCTGTCTGTGCGTGTATAACAAGCTATACACTTCCGTGAACATAACGTCTCCCAGACAGACGTAACAATGGTGGCACCCACGCATTCACAACACCTCATCACTGTACATGCGCGCGAACAACTTATTTAGGGAATTTAATGAATATCATTATAGGGTTTGTTTATTATAGTTGAGAAAGAAGTGCAATTGTTCCATGGCGTAACTATAGTCTGATGCCGGGCACATAGTTCCGTATCTACTGCCGTTTTCATGCACGCTATTTCAACGAAAATCAACAAATTCCATGCGTTCTTCACGCATTCGTACAGGCAGTATTTAAATTCGAATTTATAGAGTCTACCCACTCAGTAACAAGACTGATTTTCAGTGGGGGACTTTAATTTAAAGCGACTAAACCAACCCTGCAGACTCCTAACAAAATCGACGAGTGAGCCATAACCAATCAAGGATCTATATTTCAAATATGAAACACATGAATCAGTGATTGGACGGTGGGAACACCTGCGGACAAATGTCAGAATCAACAAGGCCGATTCAGAACATTGAGTGCTTCGTTGCTAGGACGGCTCCAAAGTCACCGTTTACTTATTCCTAATCCAAGAAGTGATCATTAGAAGTTAAAAAACTTTTGTCTGAAGCGCGATATAAACCCGGGACCTTCTGCATTGGAAGCAGGGATGCTAACCACTGGACCAACGAGCCACACCCGGTGTGTTTGGGGCCTCCAGATATCCAAAACACGGTTGTAAATCACTAATGGACCTGTTTCGTGTCGATGTTATAGGCACCAGAGAAGTTGAAAAAATCGGCTAATAGTAATTAATTAGTCAGGGGACAACTTAACAATGAGCCCGCGTGCCCCGATGCGGTCGGTATTCGAACCCACGTCCCTCGGTGCCAACCATAAGGTTCGGAGTGTCGCCCCACGAACATTGAGCCACAGTGGACGGTTGCAACCATCATTCGAGTCAATGTTCGTGTATATACACATTAAAACATGGAAACTCTAACAACCTATGTAACAAAAAATTAATATGATGTTCCGTTATGTACGTTACGTGTAAAATAGATTAGGGTGGTCAAAAAACGAGCGGCGCACCTGCGATTTGAACCATTTGGCGTCTGCGTCGCAAGTTTAATGTGTTGCACACTCGAAGGTACAGTTGCGAACAAGTTGTCAAGTTTTTTAAGACGTAAATATTAATCCCGTCGTCTTTGATTACACTAGGATTAGGAAGATGCCAACACTGCAATATATAGTAGAAGTAGTGGAGTGCACGCCGTACTGACACTGCAGACAAGTTCTTTGGATCAAAACCTATAAATAAATAGTCACTCCACGGTGTTTGGTTTCAGAAAACCCATTGAATGTGCGCGAATTAATGAAAGACACCACATTGAAACTAACAGATTGTTTGTCGAACCTGTGTCGTTTAGCTGGTTTTTGCAGGCAAAGAGCTTACACACGGCAAAGAGCTTATGCACGGCAAAGAGCTTACACACGGCAAAGAACTTATACACGGCAAAGAGCTTACACGCGCCAAAAGAGCTTGCGCTGAATAACGGCTCATTTTTGCCGTAGATGGGTTGCAAGTGCAGGCAAAGAGCTTACACCACGGCAAAGAGCTTGCTACGAACAACGGCCCTTCTCTGCCCCGGACGGGTTGCAAGTGCAGGCAAAGAGCTTACACACGGCAACGGCTCTTCTTGGTCCGGGACGGGTTGCAACCTTCTGCCACAGACAACCAATTATTATTTATCTGAGCTTCTGCTCTAAAAAGTTGCAAGTGTAGGCAAAGAGCTTATACACCGCAAAGATCTTGCGCTGAACCAACGGCTCTTCTCTGCCCCGGATGGGTTGCAAGCAGGGTTGCAAGTGCTGTCAAAGAGCTTATACAAACGGCAAAGAGCTTACACACGGCAAAGAGCTTGCTATGAACAACGGCTCTTCTCTGCCTCTGACGGGAATTGCAAGTGCACCCACTCGCTGCCGTTATCTGGGCCACTTTCATCGCTACCGAATAAGTGGAGACTTCTTTTAATTGAGCAATGAACCTTGACTTGAACCCCGAATACGAGGAAAAACAGACGAGTTTATCATATTTTTGAGAACAGGGCTAGCTATAGCTAGGGCTCTGAACATCCAAGGCTATGCCTACAGCAAGTTAATTAGTTATCTGTGCCTACAGTGTTGTATTAGCATCCTGTGGCAGGCACCTTGGCAGGCTTGTGTAGGCGTGTCTGCCGTCTGTCACTATACTAACGCCATATGCTCGCTCATATTTACACTGACCACACCACCACTCAGCCATTGGGTTTGAAATATAGCAAACCCAATGACTCAGCGCTGCATGGCTAACCTTCCCATTGAAGGAAACATAGTTATCGGTGAATTAATACATACGTGATATATGTGTTACGTATGTATGTATTAGTTGTATACTTACTTACGGCCCTCTTGGCATCTTCTGTTAACCCGGTTCTAAGGGTAGTTGAGAACGGATTTTACCCCCAAAATGTGTAAAAAAATTACTACTCTACAACGTGACCTTTCTAAAAAGCGGTGATCGGAACCCGCCCGCAAAGAGGGCTCTCGTAAATTTCTTTGTTATTTATTTATTTAATTATTTATTTATCTCGTATGGCCTCATCATCTTTTCTCTCCAAATTTCAAATTCTTCTTCTAAACACTTACCGGCCCCTCTTGCGACCTGCATGCCTCTCCCCCCCCCCCTCAACTGGATTCCCCTTATGAGATCGAGCGACGATGTGTATATTGGATCTGAATCGGTCGACGCTACAACAAATAAAATCGAACAAATTGTCACATGACTTACATAAAATTCAAGTTTGCTTCGGGCATTGAATGTGACCATCGAGCCAAGTGGTGGGCTGTGGCCACCTGTTGGCTTGCTTGCAATATGTCGGTCGATGCAGACTTTCCGGTACATTGAGCGAGCACATGGTTGGTATTGATGTGGGCGCGGGGGTCGAGTATCAACTATATAAACTTGTATTGTAAAGGTTGCATGGAGCGACTGTAAAACGTTTTGCTTGGCATTGAAAAGTGAAATGTTTTAAGCACGTACAGTGTTTTTTTTCTTCTCTCGTTTACTTGTTTTACTTTGTAAGTTCGTAACTCGAGGATATAATATATAACGTTCGCTGTGTGTATAAATACACACACGTACTTGCCTTGTTTTCACGGGGGGAAATGGCGTAAGTGTAATTTTATTGTTTTGCTGTCGCGGCAGATTTCTCACTGACTATGTCCGTCTGCGTATGTTGTATACAACAAGTATGTATGTCTAATTATGGGAACGCGTGCATAGTTACCTAACGAGCGAATCAAAACGCGTCGACAGATTTTTTGTTTGTATGTTTTAGTGCGCACGTGTCAAGGATCTGCATGTTTTTGTGGGCGAGTTTGAACAAGATATTGAGCTCAGGGGGGGGGGGGAACAAACCACGCTTTCGCGAAGGAAAAATGGAAAATTACCGTTTAGCTTTCAATAGGGCACTAGCAACACCAAAGACAACAATGGAACAAATGAACTGAACTGATGGACAAGCAATCAGCTGTCAAAATAATAAAATTGCAACCATAGAAATAAAAACATGTGTAGCAATAGTAACTGCTCGCTATTTAAAACTTTTAATGATAGACAACGACTAAGTGAAAGTTTTGTATGTGTATCTGTTTGTTTTTCGTTTTGTTTTCCAAAATCAGAAGAAATTATTTTTTGACAGCTTGTTGTTTGTCCATCGATTCAATTCATTTGTTTCATTGTTGTCTTTTGGTGTTGCTAGTGCCCTATAAAGACAGTATTTTTGTATTAAATACCAAAGACATTAGACACATACACAGCATACTTTATAATTATTGTGTATTGTTGTAATTAAAAGCAAATTACGAAAAATATGCAAATTATTGAGATTCCTTTTAGTAGCGGTGTTAAGGAGAAAATGTGTTACCAGAAACTTAGTAATTTTGTTTCAGTTGGCCGCTGTAAAACGCACAGATTTGTACCAAAATGACCTTGACGAGAAATTTCTGTCCCGTGGGGGGAGGGGGGCCTTGTGTTCCGGTTCCGCTCTCTATAATATGGGTTGAAGCCCCCCCCCCTTTCCCAATTCCTGGATAAGTCACTGCTCTGGAGTAGAGAATGTATACTCATCTGTACGATTAGGATTCAATTCTGATGGCGGTATTCGAAATTAAACTAAATACTTGGGTTCGATACCCGCGTTATGGCATTAATCGTTATAAATTAATAAATTAATCTATTGAAAATTAAAAAACAAAACGTCATGATCTGGGAGTGAAATCACCAATCAGAAGGTTTGAAATCAAGTGATTTCAAATAAATAGGGACCATTACCAAAGGTGTTTGTAATACCGTTAAATAAATAGTTAGCCTTGTACATTGACGAGAGAGCCTTGCTTGATAAGGTGGCGATGTAACGACCGACATGGAAACGCATGGTTGGTTCCCAGTTCCCTTGGTCTCGTAGTTGATAAAGAAGACCCGCGCGCACAGAATGCGTTCCTTAGCTCATTATCTGCTTACATAAACATGAACGAACACTTGCGAGTATCTGAATTCCTACAAAATACGTTATTTTAGGAAGGGACAAGTTGGAGTTCTTCTATTCCTCCAAAGGGTTTAAGATGCGGGAAAGGGAAGAGGGAGGACACAATTTCGTTGCCTCTTACGACTAGCAAAGTCACCTTGGGCCAAATTCTACTCCAGGCGCAGAGGGAGGTTCTTAAAATCTATACACTATCTAGAGAAAACATTCTATAATTTTGGTGGTTAAAATAAATATATAATCGTAGCAAAAACATTTTTATTCATGTGCATTGAACAGTGGAGGTTATACAGATGGCGTCGTATGAATGGAACTATGATAAACTCTGCTTTTATTTTGTCACCATGTCGTGTATTAAATCATCCCTAGGCATCTTCTTAGTTGTCATTACTCAAAATGTGTTCCCGCGTGTTGGTTTGGTACCATCTTCAGAACGTGTGTGTTAACATCAGACGAGTTTTTTTAAATTAATTACTCTAATTATGAGAGAACAATTAAACAGCTGACAGATTGTTCCACCATTTTAACCTTGGAAATTGTTGTCATGGGCGAGTGGGTAAATACCCACATACAGTGGCGTAACTAGGAATTATTTCGGGGGGGGTTATTAGGGAAAAGTGAGATGAGGGGACTGAAAGGGGTCTGGGGCGAAGCCCCAGCCGCCGGAGGCCATTTCGCCGAAGGCGAAATTTTTTTTCACTTCTATAATTATTTCGTGCCTTTTGGACTCAAAGAATACTACTCGAACCACTACTCATTGGTTTGTATTATATTGAAGTTACAGTGTTACAGTAGAATAGTTCTATATAAGAATTGCATAGAAATTGTGTTTTTTATGTTTTATAGTTGTTCAATATAATCTCAACATAAAGTGAAACATTGTGGTCACATACGTTATTTAAATTTTAATTCACAGACCGTGATATTGTAATATTAGATTAATGCATTTTTATTTATAGTTACCCTCACTTTTACTGGTTCGAGTGAAAGATGTATTCGTTGTAGATGAACGCATAAATATTATACTTGAAATTGAAAGAATTGATATATCTTATCAAGTGAAGTGCATGGTATGATAAATATAATGAAAATGTTGTTTGTTGCGATTGTTATACACTGGAGTGGTTAAAGGATCTTACAATATAGTATTAAGTAAATGTAGTATTAAGTAAAATCATTCTCGATGTAGTTTCGGGGGGGGTTTAAACCCCCTAAACCCCCCCCCTTAGTTACGCCACTGCCCACATAGGATGTCTATTGTCTATGTTGACAAAGTGTGAGATGTATCATGTATCTGTGATGTATAAATGCTCATCAATAGGCCTATTTATCTGACGTGACTCTACGAAGATTTGACTACCGAACTTGTCACGAGAGAATGAATGAATGTGATGAGTACTTCTATGCCAAGATGTTATAACACTTCTCATTGTGTTGTTGTGTGGGAATTGTTTTTTATCTGTTTACATATCCATTATCTTCATTGCAGCATTGTCTCTGTGTTTACCTGGTGTATTAATAGTGTAGTACTCACCAACCAGGATGACTCCCTCCATTCAATTGTGCAATGAGATGATGTCTTGTGATATGAACAATGTCAACTTGGTGGTTTTGGGTCAGATTCTGTTTTATCAGAAATTGGTTTAAACATGCAAAACACAACTTTATAGAACATACATAACCAGGGTTTTAGAATGTATCGATCACTACAAAATAAACAACGTTTTGGATGACGAGATGACATAATTTTGTGTAATCAAAATGAGGTAGTAATTAAAATATTCCAATTTTTTTTTTCTGTAGAAAAATTGAGATTTTCAATAATATAACAATGGGAACTATGAGATGTATTTTTTTGTAAGTTTTTAATTTAATTTTTTACTCAAATATTTTATTAACGTTACAATAGTGAGAAAGTCCTGTTTAATAAGTTTTTAATTGTGAAATAATCAACTTTTCGTTTGTTTTGGTGTATTAGGTATAGAAAGTTACAGTTACTATTATTAGGCTATATAAAACAGGACAACAATACAGATCATCACTGTATCTGTCATCAAATATGTATCATTATTATGTAATGTATGTATATATTGTCCGATAAACTAAACTAAATTTAACTAAACTAAACTTAGTTTTTGTCGTACAAAGGTAATTCAGTATTTTTGTTTCCAAGAGCGATGAAGCCACATCTCGTTGATTTCCGACGTTGAGAGCTACGTACATATCAATGTTCAATTACATCAATTTGTTGTACCCACTGTGACTTGAACTATTTCTTGTATGTTCGCAGGTCCGCTTGGAGAGTATTGGAGCCGAAGACATTGTGGACGGAAACCCCCGACTTATACTGGGTCTCATATGGACCATCATTCTTCGTTTCCAGATCCAGGAAATTGAAATTGATGTTGTAAGTTCAACTACTGACATTGTTATAAATTATAATGTTAAAATAAATAATCTTATGGCTAATTATTAGAAACGCTACCTGCTATGAAACTTTTGAGTAGAAACCAGTTAAACAATGCAACTTCAGCTGATAATTTAACCAAATTTTTCAATATTAATTAGTCTTAAATTTGTGTTGTGTTTAGTACGAACAGCATGAAAAGTATGACAGTTTAAGGTTTTTTTGTTTGAATCTTAAAAATGTCATTCAGTATCAAAACTTTGGAATGATGAGGGGCTACACATTATCAAGGTCTATATTCTAAAAAAAAAGGATTACAAATTTATAACATTTAGATCAAATTAGACAATCTAACTTCTAAGATATTATAATTGTCTAATTTTATATCCTAACATATTTAATTTGCACCTATTTTTTAGAATATCTACAGATTATGATAATATCTAGTCCTGCATCTTTCCAAAAGTGTTATTTTAAAGATACAAACAAAGAAATATCTAGTCCTGCATCTTTCCAAAAGTGTGATTTTAAAGATGCAAACAAAGAAATATCTAGTCCTGCATCTTTCCAAAAGTGTGATTTTAAAGATACAAACAAAGAACCTTAAATTCTCACACTTTTCAATCTATTTCTGTCCAAACTAGTTTTCGACTCCGTGTACAAACTGTCCGGTCTCCGTCCTGGCTCCTTATTATTTAGTCTCTTCGCATAATATCACCTTACATCCACCGGACTGTTACGCACATGGCCATGGGTATAACATTCAAACTGGTTAGGTCACTTTAACTCTTTCGAGTTTGGTCCACAACAAACATAAATTGGAGTTGAATGACAGCTGGCTGTGCTCCAGATACTGGTCAGATACCATGCATGCACCTTGACAACTGCTTTTAATTTGTGTCGTTTCTGGTGGGCATTACCTGTCTTGCGTGCGTACTATTGCACTAAGGACACACCTAACGGTTTACTACCACTGTAGTCCATCCCTTCAATAGTTTTTATATTTTAATTTATTATTTCACCTAGCACTATTATTTCAATATCCCTAGTCAATATTCATCTTTCTGGTCTATGAAAGACTGTGCTTTAGTTATTAACATTGCAATATATCTCATATGAAAAATTGCAATTTTTTTATAGATACTGTACTATATAGAATGGTATTGCGAATGCTTTGAGTAATACAAATTGCAGAGTAGGCAATAGTGTTGTCTGTTGATAAAGCAGCCGCACGCATCGTAGCGACACCGGCTATTTTGAAAGGCAGGAAAAGAATAGTATTGTTTGTCGGGAACAATTGATTGTAATACGATTTACGGGGCAATGAAGGCATATTTTAATAATGAGTCCGCGATGAGACCTCTTCTGCAATAAAAGTTTTAAAATGGAAACGTGGATCGGATCCTGTGGGTTAATTACCAAAACATGTCAGTTTCCAAAAATACAGCCAATAAAACCTTCAATTATTACCCATTCATCCTTTATTCTATTGAAACAAGCCGGTGGGGCTACAATCCGTGCGGCTGCTTTACATAATTGCTTCATATTTTTCGTACAACTATTAATACAAAATTAAAGAGACTGTACATAAAAAATTTCACACCACACACAATATTAAAATCCATCAACAATGACTTTGGGGCTACAATATTTGTTAGTGGTAATTGTTAAAATACTTTATTTATCTGGCTGTCGTGCTCCAAACACCCGATGCAGCGTATCTCATATCACGACGTTCTGAACCATTAGGACGAAGAGAACGAGAGTAGCGAGAAGAAGTCGGCTAAAGACGCCCTGCTGCTCTGGTGCCAACGGAAGACCAGCGGCTACCCCGGTGTCAACATCCAGGACTTCAGCGGGTCCTGGCGCTCCGGTCTCGGGTTCAACGCCTTGATCCACGCCCATCGCCCGGACATTATCAACTTCAACTCGTTGGTGCCCGGCAAACACATCGACAACTTGAACAATGCCTTCGACGTTGCCAGCTCCGAGTTGGGCATCTCTCGACTGCTGGACGCCGAAGGTAGGGTATTGCACGTCGAGTGCTTTGGTACTTGTTTCTCAGAGTGATGACCTTTGGTTTATTTTGGATTTAACTGCCTGGAAGGGATTACAAGTAATTTCATAAAACGCTGATGTTTCAAAAATAATCTAGACAATACCCATACAAATTGTATAGGTGTAGGTGGGGTTAAGTTGTTGTTTTCAGTTTATTCATTTTGCATCCTTGTCTAGAGTTGAGAATGAAGTAAGTTTAAACATACTGTTTTTTATCTACTGCACATTAATACGAAAAAATGATGATGATATATATAATTTCGGATTTTTGTAAGTATGCCTATTTTATTCTTATTTTTTTAATATGTTTAAAAATTGGTCGCCTACCCTTATTTATAGGTACTTCGATGACAATTAGGCTTATGCCAATCTTGAGACATGTAAAATTCTTGCTGAGAGGAGAAAATTCTTTAGCTCCAAGGCACAAATTTTCCTGTGCATCCTTAACAAAAATAACAGTAAGGTTTGTTTTGGGAAAATTGATTAGATCTCAAGTAACTATGGAACAATTTGCTGTATCCCTGATGTTTGTGACAAATAGTATTTGAATACGTTTTATGTTAGTGCATTTTTTAGTATTTGAATATGTTTTTGTTATTGTCTAGATGTGGATCAACAACGACCAGACGAGAAGTCCATCATCACATACGTCGCTTCTTATTACCACACGTTTGCACGCATGAAGAACGAGATGAAGAGCGGACGCAGGATTGCCAACGTAAGTTCGCACGTTTTGCACAAATAAATAAGCACACGATTTCCGTTTCTTTGCTTTCTTAACTTTATTCTAAGCCTCTAAAATATGAAATTGATTTGAATTTCATATCTAGCTCATAGCTGGTTTAGAGAATAGACAAAATACATTTTGATTAATTTCTGTGTTGGCTTTTTGCACTAGATTGTTGGCCAAATGATGGACGCTGACAAAATGAAGGTCAGCTACGAAAAGCTGACGACCAATCTGTTAGAGTGGATTCGTTTGAAGGTGGCTGAACTAGAAGACAGGAACATTCCCAATTCTTTGGAAGGAATCCAAAAAGAACTACTGAGATTCAAACAGTACCGCACAGTTGAGAAACCTCCCAAGTAAGCCGTGCTAAAACAATATAAATTATCATCATCATCATCATTATCGTTTGCCGTTAATGAATTATATTGTCTACAATAGTACAAACTGGTTGTACAATTTCTTTATTCTTCATTTATATCATAGATGTCTGTAGCTACACACACACATCTTTAAAAACAACTCTTATTTTCATTTAAATTGCATAAGGTGACGCATATTAATTTTATGTTTAAACTAGCCCATACAGCACAACCATATTCATAGAATATGCTATATATATTGTTCCTGGACATTTCAAATATTCACACAATGTTCAAAAATATTTGGAGATATTTAATACATATTGTAGGAATATCCGAATGTCACCAAATTTATCATTCAATGAATGCTCAAAGAATATCATTTTACGACCAAGTGAATCTTAAAATAACATTAATACAACATTACTATATGAACATTGTTAGAATATGAATTGAACATTCACAGAATATTACATAAACATTCATATAACTGAAATAAATATTCAAATTATGTCCTTCGAACATTAAATAAATGTTCATATTACTAGGGCTAAATATTTAAAGAATGTTTATTGAACATTCAAACAGGATAGATATGGATATAGTATATTCATTGAAGCTAGACCACATGGAGCTGCTGCATTTATTGAATATGCTGGATGGACAGTCCAATTTCCATTATACCTAAAATGGACTACGCAAACAGCAGAAGAAATCATTATAAAGGCAAATGACAAAATGTAGCAGCTCAAATCTAGTTTTAAAGAATTACTAGGTCATAAAAGCAGTTGGATAAGAATGATTAAATGATTGCTTCAAATTAAATTATTCTCAAAAGTTTAATTTGTCCAATGATATACATACACAATAATTAAAAGGCTATGCCCTCAACACGTTTCAAATTACATATAATCGTTACGGTTGCCATTTATACCCCGTTTCCACAAGTCATTTCAAAAGCAATAGACAACATGGGTTGTGGTAGAGTCCATAGACAATTGATTAACAATGTTTTTCCTCATTTCAAGTTATTTCACGTTATGATGAGTTACGACCAACCAATCAGATTGTTTAAGCACCTACATGTAATAACAGACAAATCACACACTTAACTCGACTGTGTATATGGTAGGGGATTCACGCTGTCTACGACCTAGAATGCATCCCTGTGAATCTATACTTCAACAGTTAGGCCTAGGCGCCAAGTTGACCATGGCATGTCCCAAAGGGATCAGGCCCTATCTACTGGCCAAGCAGTTATCCTAGCTAGGCACAGTAATCTTGTTTCACTCTCAACACATATTATCCTTCCTTGGTCTAGATCACTTTAAATGTGTAGATATCAATAATTACAACTGTACTTACCACTATTTGACGCTGAGATGTCAAGCCATCACTTCACTAGCCATCACTTCACTTCAACACCGCTAGCCTGACTGAGCTTGTTGAAACTTGTTGAGTCGAGAGACGCGTCGATTGTTTGCGCAGGCATGAGCGCAATGTTCAAATAATAGTTTCGACGAATATTCATAGAATATATAAATACAATATTGTTAAAATATTGTTAGTTAAATGTTCTATGAAAATGCCAAATCGAGTGTTGAATGAATATTTTACAACAAATGATCTCAGAACGTTTTATGAATATTTACCTTTTAATGTTAAGTCAGAAATATTCTGTTACCGTTCATACAATGCAAATATCGTAATATTAACATTGTGAACTTGAAATGAATATTAAGAGAATATTTTGTGCTGTATGGGAGAGTACAAACCGTTGATTTTCCAATCTACAGTTCATTTTTTAATCTTTTAATGGGCCTATCTTGTTTTCACCGTGAGAGTCTCTGAATCGGCTACTTTTAACGGCATTAGCTTCTCGATATTAACGTACGCTTTTCGTCTCCAGATACAAAGAGCGCAGCGAGATCGAGGCCCTGTACTTCCACATCAACACCCAACTGAAGTCTCTGAATCAGCCGGCGTTCACACCCCAGGATGGCCAGCTGATCCACGACCTTGAACGAAGCTGGGAGGGTCTGGAGCGTGCGGAGCATCGTCGCGAGGTGGCGCTCAGACAGGAACTCTTGAGACAAGAGAGACTCGAACAGCTCAACAACAAGTTTGAACGCAAGGTATGCAACAATGAAAGTCCGAACTTATGGATTTGTAGACGGTATTGCAGGAGTTACCGGCGATTCGTTCTCGATTTCTAGTTGTAATTCATAGAGCAAACATACTTCTATCTGTTAAGAGGGGGTTGAGTAATGAGGGTAGGGATAGAAGGATTTCACTAGAAATGAACCTACGAAAGTGATTCTTGAATAAACAATTTACAGTATTTGAAATAGATCAAACTATTTTCCACAGGCTAATGTGTTTATTTTACGTTGCAGAGTGTGTTACGTGAAGGTTACCTGAAGGAAATGATTCAAGTGCTGTCCGACCCTCGATATGGCAGCAATCTGGGCCAAGTGGACGCTACCGTCAAGAAACACGAAGCAATATCTGCGGATATTCTTGCTAGGGTAAGTTGGTTCAACCATTACAGTAGTAGACAATACATTTGTAGTGTAAAGCATCAAGCTTCGTGATAAATGTTCTTTTAGTTCAAATTTTGTAAATTCAAATTAGTGTTTTTATGGCCACTTTCGATTTGAATTAAACTGGAATGTACATGTAAATTAAATGTTCTAACATGTTTTGCTTTGTGCTTCAGGAGGAGAGGTTCCACGACCTGACGAACATGAAGGAGGAGTTGGTAGGCGAGAACTACCACGGCAAGGACCGTGTTGCGAAGCGCGAGTCCGAGGTGCTGGAACGGTGGAGGGAGCTGCTCGAACTGCTCAACAAACACAAGGTCAACCTGACACAGCTGTGCGCGCTTATGGCCATGTTGCGAGAAGCCGACACGATCATGGCCACCATCACAGATTTGCAAGGTAGGTTTACGACTCTTATTCATTTATTTATTTATTTATTTATTTGTTTATTTTTTTATTTATTTATTTATTTATTTATTTATTTATTTATTTATTTATTTATTTATTTATTTATTTATTTATTTATTTATTTATTTATTTATTTATTTATTTATTTATTTATTTATTTATTTATTTATTTATTTACTTATTTATTTATTTATTTATTTATTTATTTATTTATTTATGTATTTATATTTTTTGTTTGTTTGTTTGTTTATTTATTGAATTATCAATATCACAAATTATTGATATAAAAGGCTAATATAAAAGGATAAAAGGCTAGCATAAACCCTATAGACCAACGAGCCGTGGGTCGCATAATAACCCGTTGTACCATCTCATCCGCAGGCAAGTTCCAGTCCTCGGATGTGGGACCGCACCTGTTGGCTGTGGAGGACCTGCTACAGAAGCACAGCCTTCTAGAGCTGCAGGTGACCTCGTTGGGCGAGACACATCGTCGGCTGGCTCGCCAGGGGAAACAGCTGGTGGCCGGCGGACATAGGGAGGTGCCCATACTCGAGCAGAGGATCGACCAGCTCAATACGGCCTACGACCAGTGAGTCTACTTGCTTACTTTTGACTAAGTTGGACGAATTTGCGAGTTTATTTTTATTTATGTTTTTTTTTTTTTTATTATTTATTTATTTATTTATTTATTTATTTATTTATTTATTTATTTATTTACATATGTATTTATTTATTTATTTATGTATTTATTCATTTTTTTTTTTTTTTTTTTATTTATTTATTGATTTATTTATTTATGACGTCCAAACGATATACACATAATATGTGTACGGCATAGTTGAAAGTTGTCATTGAAGAGACAATGCAAAATTAATAAGACATTTTGACACAAGGTGTTGATCACTCGGAAGAAGCTCACTCACTCACTTACTTCACTTATAGTTGTGTTAGGGAAAAAATAATACCAACATAGCTCAGTTGAAACTGAAAATATGTTATTTCAAAAGGTTCAAAAACAAGAGTGACATGTGGTTTACATAACTTGTAATATTGTACTTGTCTTTCAGTCTTATCGAGAGCAGCAAAGCTCGTCGTGTTCGCCTGGAAGACGCTCGCAACTTCTTCCAGTTTGTTCAGGATCACGAAGACGAGGAGTCTTGGCTGATTGAGAAGCAGCGCATCTGTAAGGCGGGGATATCGGCCAAAGACCTTCGAGCTGTGCTCAGTCTTCAGCAGAAACACAAGGTCCCCCGTCTTAGCTTGTCACTTTTACCTTTAGTTTGGCACCTAGTTGCATGAGTAGGCTACATTGTTCAGCATGGGTAGGTGCCTGGAAGCTTCCTCATGTAGTGTATTACTAGTTGGTAGTAGCTCACTAGAAACACAATATACAGCACTATATCAAACAATATTTCAGTTTTGGGCTCTTGATCTGTTTTTTTGATCCATTTTGTTTTATTAACAGTTTGAGAGGAATTGAATACTGTAGGAGTTACAAGCCACTTGGGGGAGGGGGGTTGAAGATAGCCTATGTATATGTTAAGAAGAATAGGCCCAAGGTTGAAATGAAATGCTTGCTCCCTCTTCAGTGACAGGAGCATTAACATTGTTTAGTATACGAGGGGTTACTAGTGTACTCATTTCAGTAGTTGCCCAGAAGTTTCCCGTCTCCTTCTCTCACATTTATATATCTGTTGCATAGCGAGAGGCATGTAGGATTGGTTGTTGGTGGTTGTTCAGACTTTTCGTCTTAGTTGTTTTATGACTCATATTAACGGTAAGGTGTTTTAATGAACCAAAATTTGTTTGTATTCTAATGTAAGGAACGGTGATGCCACAAACCTTATGAATATGCACATAAAAAAACAAAATCTTTGTGGTGAAAGATGTTTTGGTGCTCGAAACCCTAAATTATTGACAAGGGTTGATATACCACCTACTGTATATTCTGTTAAGAACACAGGTAAACTACCAACATATTTAAACTCAATGTTTTAATACTCACGGTCAGATTTTCACCTGTCCACTTTTATAATCTTCTGTTAACGATACTATGGCTTCAATTTTGATTAACCTACTTTTCCTTAAAGCATGATTGGTACAATATAGCACTGTATGGAAGTGGTTTGCCTGCACTCACTGTAAGAGTATATAGTAGTATAGTAGTGGTGTAGTGGTGTTAGTATTAACTATGTATCTTGTACCATAGATTTAGTTCACTTGGTGGTTGCTTTTACCTTAGTGATGGTAGTCCGAACACGCATGTAATGTAATTCTCTCACTGTTGCATGTTTTATGATGGTGTGGGCTACTTTCCGGCACTAACATTCAACAGACCAAATACCAGGTAATGCTGCAAATAGTTTGTAGATTGTTCTACTAATTTCTAATTGTAGTTGTTCACTTGTGTGCACCTGCTTATCCAGTGTTTTTATCCAGGTTTCAAAGGTTTAGCTATAGCTAGTGTAATCATAAGCAAAGAGCAGAACCATGAGATATAAGAGAATATTTTTTAACAATAACAATACAAATTGTATTTTTCAAATTAATCAGCCTTTATCAGTGTTATGTAAAGTGCTCTTGTGATACCATCAATTTTGGGTTAAACTCTCTCAATATGTCGTGCGGATTGTCATTTAAAACATGACTTTTCGGACTGATTGCATAGTATTTTCTAATTGTTGATGACTGACTCAGCCACTTAGAGATCTATTCTCAGATCAGCTCTTCCCAAAATTGTCGATGTTTTGATGGATATAACTCGACACAGCGTATTCCGACAGCTAAGAATTAATAATTGTGGCCAGATATGTTAACATTTGAGTCACTGTTACGGTTGTCACAGTATTTCACACCTGTTGCAATTAAGTTACATAGTCGTTCATGTCTTAATCATTTCAAATCTGTTCATCATGTTAGTTTTTGTTTTGTGAAAAAAAATCAACCATGAATAGATATATTTTTCAAATCACTGAAAAGTTTCCTTGAGTAATATTTCCTTTCCTGCTTTATGTTGGGTTATCACTTGAATGCAATCAATTTCCATCATAATGTAGATGCTTAACCAACCAGGGTGTGTAAATCTGGTGTTAGGTCCTTCAAGACGAGATGAAAGCTCGACGACCAAAGTCCGACCAACTGTGCGAGGCTGGGAGACGTCTCATCGCAGACAAACATCCCAAGGGAGGCGAGATCGACACACGCATTGACAGTTTACTCGAACACTGGAATACCCTTCAAGAGTTGGCAGCTATTCGTAAGAAGCAGCTTGAAGATGCAGCTGAGGCCTACCAGGTTCGTTACACTTTTAACTGTCTGACCAGTGACTTTAATACGGAGTGAAAAATGTAATTTATTATATTTCTATTTTCTTTATTTATGGTTATCTCACTGATTAACAGCGTTCTCCTTGTCTATTTTTCTAACTAAAGGCCCTACTTGTAAAAGCATTATGTAGATAGATGCAAATTGGCTGGAATATTTGAGTATAGGGATTCAGAAATATTCAAATTTGATAGTTATAAGCAGGGCTTAATTTCTTTTTGAAAAGGAACCGCAACGCATAGTTTGTTCGCCTTCCATAATTTTGAACCAACCCCGCCAACCACTTTTATACAGTGCTTGTAGTAGAATGCACACACACGCATATAAATATATATTCTACCACAAGCACTTTATAAGAGCGGACGAAGGAAGTTCCGAAGATTATTTCCTTTGTATTGGGGCCTGACTACCTGGGGGACACTCATCAGTGAAAAACTCGCATTCATACAAGTGAATGAATATTTTGCAATTTTCAAAGACAAGTCTCGTTCCCGGTGTACATAATGGGAATTCACGAATTTTTAAATCATGAGGGAAACAGTGTGTGAGATTTAAAATAATACCAGAACGCACGTTCCGGTTTCAGAAAAGGAACCGGAACTGCGTTCCGGTGCGTTCCGGCTCAAATTAAGCCCTGGTTATAATTTGAAATGGACATTTTGACAACAAAAGCCAACTAGTATTATGTCTCTTCAATGTCAATTTTCAATACTCAAATTCATCTTCTTACTTGAAGCTAAGCTGTTGGATCCAGTCCCTACACTCGACTGTACTTGTACAAAAGGTGGGATACATAGGATCAATATCCTTCATTAATCCAAATTAACAAAGACATTTAAAGTGAAGGTAATGTCTTGTAATCGTGACTGACAGTTCTACACGGACGCGAACGAGGCAGAGTCCTGGCTGAACGAGAAGATGGCGTTAGTGGCGTCGCCGGACTACGGAGAGGACAAGCCTAGCGCCCAGGCGTTGTTGCAGCGTCACCGTGACCTCCAGGGGGAGCTCAACGCCTACCGCGGCGACATACAGTCGCTCAACAGTCAGGCGGAGAAGCTCGTTGCTGCCGGCATATCCACACTCGAGGTAGGCCCACGTGAACAACATCATTTTGTTTCAATATCATCACACTATAAAACTGTTTTTCTACCATCTCAACAGATTTAACATCACAAAAGACTCGGCCACTTGTAAATTATGTCAATTTGAACATCAAGACAGGGCGCACCTTTTCAGATGTGCCGCCATGAAGAGTGATATCGACTCCCTGCCTGACAACCAGAGCAGGCCAGATCAAGAAGCTAATTTGTATTGGATAGCGAGAAAAATGAATGGCTGAAAGGTCATCATTGCATAAGAGGAAAAAAAAAAAACCTCTATTGCAATTTTTTTGTTTCTTGTATATGATGTATAGTTGAGAAACTGTAAGAATGACGGCCCCCTCCTTATCCCCTCCACTGCTACCCGACCCCCCTCAACTTCATGAAACAACAAACTGAAAAACTGAAACAAACTGATTTTCAGTTACGTATTTCATTTTATCAGGTTGTCACGGAGTTGAGGGGCATCGGGTAGCTGTGGAGGGGATACGGAATGGGCCGTCATTCTTACAGTTTCTCAATTTTAATTTTATTTTACTGGAAGCTCAAAAAGGTCAGGAAGCCATGTGTGTGGGTCACAATAAGTTTAAACATGATTGTGTATTATTAATTATATACTATACCTATATGTATTTTAATTTAATCTAGAAGCTGATCTAGATTCTGGAAGTTAATTTATTTCAAGGAAGTAATATTCGTACACTCGATACTGTGAGTATAAACTTAAAATGTCTCCAGCACATGGCGTTAAAGTGTGGAAACAACTACAGTAATCCATCTTTAAACAAACTCAACTCAAATGTATGCATAATTCAGACTAATGGTGAAGTCCCTGCAAAAGGTCTTAAATGTTATTGTTTTAATTCATTTAAAAAAAAAATCAAATTGGAATAGGCCTATACTATATTTGCTTCCACAATCTTCACCTAATGCCTGTACAATACAATCACTGGTGGCGGATGTGACATAGCGTGAGGAGGCAAGAGTGTGTTTGAGTAGTCATTTATTCACCAATTGATACATACATGATATGTATATAGGCTTCATCAGTTTTGTACTTAATCTAATTACTTGTAATAATGTTACAGCTGTCGTCCGAGTTTGAGCCCCTGCCCGAGCTGGAGCAGGAGGAGGTTGTCAACGAGATCCGTCTGGTGTCCCAGGACTATTGGGAGGAGGAGCCGGTGGAGAGGATCGAACACAGGACCGTCGTGGAGGAGAGGAGTGTCCCGCAAGTCAAGAGTCTCTACCCCTTCACTGGACAGGGGATGAACATGGGCAAAGGTGAGACCCTAACTGATATTGCAGTAACAACTCATACCTATATTCATCAGAATAATATTCACATAGTCTGAACCGTCAAGTGACAAAATTGTCCCAAGGCAGTAAACTCATCAAATTTAAGTGTACATACAGTTGGGCCCACTTTTAAAGAACTCTCTTTTAACAAAATTCTGGATTTAACAAATAACTTTGATTCATCTTAAACAAAAATACATGCAAATTGGTTCAATTTTAACAAAGTTCTTTTTTAAGAAAGTAAAAATCAGCTCCCTGCAAGTTTGTTATGAGTGGGCTTGACTGTATATAGTAATTTGGGGTTTCGTGGGGGGGGATTTTTAAGATATTGCAGTAGCCATCTAATTTTGAGAAAACTATTTTACAATAACGCAATGAACAGTATAGCCTATTTTAAAGGTGACATTTGAATATTTCATGTGATTGATAAAAGTAGTTCCGCGCATTGTTTAACACGTGTTTAACATGTCCAGGCGAAGTGATGATCCTGCTGAGCAGGACAAACCCCGACTGGTGGAGCGTCCGCAAGCTAGACGGTACCGACGGCTTTGTGCCGGCCAACTACGTGCGCGAGATCGACCCCAAGACCATCCAGGTGCAGGTGCGTCGTCCGGAGAAGATACGCGAGATGCGTCGCGTCAAGAAGACCAGGACGGTGAAGCAGCTGGTGCCGACCAAGCGCAGCACGCGCTCGACTCCGACCAAGCCACGGCCGGCCAAGCGCAAGCCAGACGACAACGACAACGTGGAGAAGCGCCAGAAGAAGATCAACGCGACCTACGATCAGCTGCTGGAGCTGTCGCAACGAAGACACGCCCTGCTGGAGGACGCCATCAGGCTCTACGGCTTCTACAGGTAGAGCCCTACAGAAATGGTTTTATTTTTTCCCAAATTTCGTTTTTCAAAAAGTAAATTTTGTGTTTTGGCGGCCTTATTTTTATAAGGGGCATAACATGCAAAAAAGAGTTATGCATGCAGGAATATCACTCAATTGATAAGACGAGTCATTCTTTTGTATAAACAGTAGAACATATTTATTTCCTTTATATTTTAAATTCTTCTGCACGTTTTTTCTTACACTAACACTTATTTTTTGCCAATATTTAATGCTTTTTTGTTATTTCTCTCTTCTTTCGCGAATACACAGATATTTCGTGGATTTCGTGGTTAAAGCTCCAAATCGCGTTATTTCGCGATTCGTACTTGCATAGTTGCATGCTGACACTATGTCTCGTCCACAATTATCGTTTTTAGGTGTAGGCCTATAACTACAATTTTGTTTTGTTTCGTAACGTGAATTTTACTTTGCTCTATTTATAGGGAGTGCGACGACTTTGAGAAGTGGATCAAGGATAAGGAGAGGATGTTGCGGACGGACGACTCGACTGACACCGTGGAGATGGCGAAACGGAAGTACGAACAGTTCGTCACGGACCTGTCGGCGAGTAGCAAACGTATCGAGGCTCTCGACTCTGCCGTGGAGGAGTTTGTCAAACAAGGACATAGCCAGCTGGATAAGGTAATTGATACTTGTAATTATTACTCTCTGAGTCCTAATTTTTATTTATCAGTTTTGCCCCTTTTGATTATGTCTATTGTCTATCCATTATTTACAGGGTATACACACATAGCTTTTTAAGGTTTTTTTCACACATCTCTAATCATAATGGAAATAATGGTTATTTATAGGAGGGTGCCAAAAGGCTGAAGCAATGTAATTACGTGAAATAGGCACCGGTAGGATGCCAACAGCTTACCCGAGTACAGTGATGGTAAGCTGCAATAGAAGAAAATAAATACATAATAGAATGTTTTTAGTCAACGTCAACTTCCTTTCTGAGTAAGAGGGGAGAGGGAACTGAGTTGAAAACTGAAATTAGTGAGCTGTTGGCTTTTGGCTAGGGGGGGGGCGGGGGGTTGAAGATGCGATAGGCAGAGGCTAGGAGTGGAGACTCAACGAATGTTAATGTTGGGCTTGTGGCAGGTGTGCAGATCCATTGGTAGGCAAGCACCCACCTTCTCAACTCTCTAAGTAAATAGGCTACAGCTAGCGCTATTCTCTATGCAGGTTCGAGCCCGTCAGAAGCACATCCACCAGCTGTGGGACCACCTGAACTGGATGAAGGGTCAGAAGGAACGCAGCCTGGAGGGTGCGTCGAGCGTGGAGTTGTTCAATCGTACTTGCGACGAGGCCAAGGACTGGATGTCGGAGAAGATGACTCAGCTCGACCTTGCCGAGCTGGGGCCCGACCTCAAGACTGTGCAGGCCTTGCAACGCAGGCATCAACACCTGGAGCGGGAACTGGCGCCCGTGGAAGAGAAGGTATTGATAAATTGATATTATTCACAACACAACGGTCACATTGAGGCCAAAATCTATATTGATATTTGAGGCTGCGGCAATTACGTTGATACTTCAATTTTTTTGCTGAAAATACCAAGCACTTTTCAAAAATAACTTCCAAAGTGTGGAAGATCTGGGTATTGCACAAAATGTTGTGTAAGGCATACTGTTCATGTTCTTGTAATTCCATATTGTGTGATTCAAATTTGTATTTGTAAGGTCCCTTGTAATTCTAATTTGAAGGTCTAGTAGCCTACCCCAACACTGACCCCACCACAATCCACTATCCCCTATCCACTAATCTATCCCCTATCCGCTAATCCACTATCACTAATCCCGCTAATCCACTATCCCCTATCCACTAATCTATCCCCTATCCGCTAATCCACTATCGCTAATCCCGCTAATCGCACGTGTTCTGCCGCAACAGGTGAACCGAGTGAACCTGCTGGCCAACAGCGTCAAGTCTTCGTACCCCAACGAGAAGGGCAACGTGAACGCCCGTCAGAAGGAGATCCAGGAGCTGTGGGAGAGGGTCAAGACGAAGGCCAAGGAGCGGAGGTCGAGGCTGGAGGACGCCGTCGGACAGCAGATCTTCATCAACGGGTCCAAGAACTTGCTCGGCTGGGCCGGGACCGTCAAGGAGGCTCTCGGAGCCGAGATCTCGGCCCGCGACGTCGCCACCGCACAGAAGCTGCTCAAGGATCATCAGGAGCTCGGCGACGACATCAGGGCTCACGAGGACGAGTTCAGGGAGGTGAGTCAGCTCGCTTTCTTTGGGTGCCTCAACGTTAGCTGCCTTAGTCCATTCAAAAATAAGTTTTAGTCTTAACCAGTTCCGTGGTCATGACGAGATATTCCGTCACGCCGGTTATATCCCAGTAGCGCCTTGGACGTAATATCTAGTCATAAGTATTTGAAAATCGCTCCCACAGAGGCTGTGACGAGTCTCGCTTTAAAATTTTCCCGCACTCTCTGTAAAGAAGTTAGTTCAATCTTTTTCCGCTAGATAGAACTACATGTATTGAAATGCTGTCAGCAACACGTGTTTGTAGAGAAGGAGGTCTTACGACCGACCGCGCGCAAGTAGCGTGGGGAAATAAGTCGCCACTACGCGCACGGCAAGTGCGAGGGAAAGCCGCCACTGAACTGGTTAATGTTCAGATTTACATTTATGGGTTATGAAAGTAGGTGCCAATCGGCTGGAATGGTATATTAAGTGAGGAAAGGATCCAACAGCTTACCTTCGTGTAGTAAGATGACGGATTTGCGAGTTTGAAGTACACATGAAGACATAATACAAAATATAACGAGACGTTTCGACCGAGGTCTTGCTCACTCGAGAGAAGAATGGCTACTGCAACTACTCTAGTCAACTAAACATTATTAATTATTAATTCTAATTTTATTAGAACAACTTAAAAAATTATTAGATAAAAGATTATTAAGATTAAGATTAAAGATAATTTTAGGGACGAGATATGAAACACGTAAAACAGATCTCGGTAGTTCTTGATGAATATAATATGAATAACGTGTTCCGTGTTGTGTAGGTTGCTCGCTTGGGAGTGCAGCTCCTGCAGAGAAACCCCGGCCTGAGCGAAGTGAAGCAGCGTCTGGACCTGTTGAACGCGGAGAGAGACGCAGTTGTGCGTGGCTGGGCCGAGAAGGGTGACTGGCTCCAACAGTGCCTCAACCTGCAGCAGTTCAACCGAGAGGCGGACCAGATAGAAGCGTCCACGTCCAGTCACGAGGTCTTCCTGGCCAACACGGAGCTGGGTGGAACCTTGGACGACGTAGAAGCGCTTCTCAAACGTCTCGACGACTTCGAAAACACCTTGTACGCCCAAGACGAACGGCTCAAGGCGTTCGAAGAGACCGCCGATAAACTGATCGCGGCCAAACATTACGACAGTAAATACATAGACGACAGACGCAAGGGGGTGGTCGAAAGAAGGAAGAAGGTGAAGGAAGCGGCTAATGGTCGTAGGAATGCGCTGAATGCCTCGCGCAGCTTCCAGAACTTCTCGGCCGATGTGGACGATCTGACGGATTGGTTGGAAGACAAGATTAAAACGGCAAGTGACGAGTCTTACAGAGATTTGAACAATCTGGAGAGAAAGCTGCAGAAACACGAAGCTTTCGAGAGGGAATTGCACGCTAACGAAGGAAAGCTACGCTCCGTGAACAAGGTACTATTTGAATTCTTTATTCGTAATGGTTAGCAAGGAGTTTCTATTGTGAATGTTGTCAAATTATGTCATGGGGTACTCAACCAACATTGTCTGGTAGGTCTTAAAAAATAATAAAGAAAAGTGTTTGTGTTACTATTTACTTTAGTTATGTTCATCTTTATACAATAAGTTTACTCCAGCAGCCACGGATTGTGTCTAATGTATACATGCATAGCAATCAAAGATGCCAATAAAATTGATCTATTACTAAACCGTAACTGACCGCTAACTGCAACTAGTTTTGGAATTAACATGATGTTTTGCGTTCAGACGGGCCAGGGCTTGCTGTCCGAAGCCAACTACCGCCAGGGAGACGTGGGCCAGATGCTGAACAACATGAACACCAAGTGGGACCAACTGGTGACGCTATCTATGGACAAGGGCAAGAGACTACGACAGGCGGCTGCTCAGAAGATGTACAACAAGACTCTGGAAGATGCCAGACTCAAGCTGGAGGAGTTGGAGGTCAGCCTTCAGTCGCGAGAGACCGGAACTGACTTGCGACACTGTAAACAGCTTCTCAATAAGCATCAGGTAAATAAGTCTACTTTGTCTCCATCAAACGTTCTATTGTCTTATAGTTGTAAGTAGAGAGTCCCAGTTGACTTCAGGTCAGAATAGAGACTAGTTTCTTGAGATTCTACATGTAGAATAATGATGGCATAGCTGAGTAAAAAAACAGATTGGCTATAAGTCTTTTCAGAGCAAGTAAACCGTAATGGCCATATATTATAGGATATGTACAGTACTGATCAATATTCTAGCCAATTTAAAATTTCCTAAGATCTTGTTGTACATGAAAGCTAGACAGTAGACACATAAGCTAGGATATCGTCCTGATAACCACGGCGTCACTTTATTTCAATCTAAAATTAATCTTAAGGACATAATTGCACAAAAGCATTAAAGCAACAACACCATCAAAACAGTTTTTCCATCACTGAAAGTAAGCAAGTAAGCAAGAAAGTAAGCTGCAGCACTGAATGTAAAATGTTACCGAGGAGGAATCATCGATTTATAAACAAACAGTAAACACACATTTCTATTTTACATCTATTTTGCACTGTTCACTGTTCTTTATAACACACACAAAAATTAACAAGTATATTTCAAAAAGTAAAATAAAAGTAAGGGCCGGTATTACAATCAACAAATAGAAAAATTATAAGTAGCTAATAATTATTAGCTTATTGATAAGCTATAGGAGGATTTCAAAGGTTTTCATTGGTGGTTGCCACGGATAAAACAAGCTATTCAACGAATTAGTATTTATAGGGACATTGTAATACTGGGCGTTAGTAAAGTTTTGTTAACTCCACGTAATGACGTTGCTGTTTGTTTAGGTGCTGGAGACGGAGATAAACCAGTGGGACCAGAAGGTGAACGACCTTGTCAACCTGGGCGAGGAGATGGCTCACGAGGGTCACTTTGACGCCGCCAACATCCAGAAGGCGAGCGAGATCTGCCAGACCAAGTTCGCCGCGCTTCGGGACCCCGCCCAGAGGCGACGTGAAGCGCTCGAAGAGTCCCTGCGCTTCCACAAGTTTGGCTTCGAGCTGGACGCGGAGCTGCAGTGGATCCGCGAACATCTGCCGCTTGCCGCTTCCACAACGCTCGGACAGAACCTTCACCAGGCGCAGTCGTTCCACAAGAAACATCGCAAGCTGGAGGAGGAGATCGAGGGACATCGTCCGATGATCGACAAGGCCCTCGGGTCGGGACAGGCGCTCATCGATCAGGGGCATCCGGAGAGAGAACAGGTGAGTCTTTCAATTAGACCTTTATGGGGATGACGTAAACATTCGGAATCGATTCCTAAATAAATAAATATACACTTCGTTTGTAACGGGTAACATACTTCTTACTCTGAAGTATTCATTATCCCAATAGCACTGCTTTGTTTTGAAATGGAAACAAAACGAAACTACTTAGGCCTACTAATTCAATCGAGAAAAAAATCTCCAGTCCTCAAATGCCCCCATTTCGCTTATTATGCAATCATACTAGATCTGATAAACCAATAGAGATATTATGCTTCGGACCTATCACATCTGCTTGTTTTATAAATATAAATATTTTGATCATCCATCACACACACACATTTTGTAGGTTCTGGTTTCAATCACTTATTGTTCAGTGTAGATATTTGTCCGGTAGGTCATCTAGAGTGTGGATGTAAACACTCTTGTGTGTTTGTGTGAGGATTAAAGACTAAAACTTATGCATTAGGTGACGTTTTTAGGGCTACATCCTGTACATTTCAGGCATACTGGTTGCTGGGCACGGCTAGTGTGATTTTCCAGTTAAAATATTTCACAGCTGTTTTTGTTGTTTAGATATACCAAAGCTGGATATTTGGTGACTGAGGTAAGGCATGAGGGCTAAGTGAACAATATTGTAATGTGCTATTTTCACTGCAAGTTGATTTTTTTGCATGATCGATCATGTATTTGTGTGTTAGTTTCTTCAGCATGTCACAGTGTTCGCTGTCACATTATACGCGTTCACTGGAACGAGTGCTGTGATCTTAAGTTGTTTGATATTTTGTTTTGTGAAACACTTCTGTCAAGGATGTGTGTGACTATTTTGAGAAGCTTTCGCATGTGTTTGAACATCATATTGCTTTCAGGAGTTTTTTTATGCGCTTTCAATTGTTACAAATTCATAATCAGCAATACAAGAAAATTACTTTGTAGGAGCAGTGGCAATACTAGAGTTGGCAGTGCTGCAGTGTAAATTTTACAGTATGATTTGATTTCATGTGTCACTATTTAAATAAAATGTGCTTGCAATTTTCATTTGTAGTTTGAAAATGTGGTTTTAATTTTTCAAAGTTATTATTCTAAGATGCACAAGTTTTTTTGCTTGATTAGTATTTTTCATTATAACAATTTTTAAATGTTTACATAAAAGTTAGTTTTAATTACATGCTGCATACATGTAGCGCCAACCCTGTAGGGTCCGAACACCGTCGACGAAGAGTGAGGGATAACCAACCAAAGATCAATAATTGACCCGAATATAATACGGCCTCGAATATAATACGAGTGTGGATTTTGGAGTAGGCAATGGGAAAAATATCATATATCTCGAATATAATACGATCAGAATAAACAACAATACAGCACGTCAGCTACTGCCGCCTTTGCCGGCGCTGCGAGCCAGGTGGCCAGCGCCCGTGAGGTAGGCAGCCCCGCGCCACAGTAAACCTGTTACGAACGCTCGATCGGGGCCGCCTAGCACACATGGAACGATGTCCGCCCCGCCTGTACTCATGCTAGCAGTCTCGCACAGAACACGACAACGCATTCTAGAGGAGACATTGCGCAGCGGAGCGCTGGCGTGGTGTATAAACTCACCGGTAGAGTGCAATAGGCTCGCCACGGAGCCGTGATTCGTCGATCTGCGATAGTACGCATGTATACGCGGGCGGGAAATTTGAATTCACGCGTCGAAAACCTTAGACCGCGAATTTAATACGAATACGATTTTAGATTATTTTTTTAGGGGAAAAAACCTCGTATTATATTCGGGTCAATACGGTATTTTAGATATGAAATATGGCAACCAGTGGTTGGACAGTGCAAACACTCACGGACAGATGCCAGAATCGACAAGGCTGATTCAGAACAACTTTGAATTTATTAAGTGCTTTGTTTCTATTTGTAATTGTGTTTGTAGGCCTATTATTTTATTATATTATAACTTTTATTTAAAATTAGCAAACTTGACAAAACTTATAGGAGGCTATCAACTGGGCAATTTATTTATTTACTTATTTATTTCTTTATTTATTTATTTATTTATTTATTTATTTATTTATTTATTTATTTATTTATTTATTTATTTATTTATTTATTTATTTATTTATTTATTTATTTATTTATTTATTTATTACACACATTAATTTATCCCTACCCGATAAATTAATGTTGGAAACGGGGTCAAGATATATATATATTTATTTATTTATTTATTTATTTATTTATTTATTTATTTATTTATTTAGGCCTATTTATTTATTCATTCATTCATTTATTTATTTATTTATGTATTTGTTTATTTATTTATTTATTTATTTATTTATTTATTTATTTATTTATTTATTTATTTAGTTATTTATTTATTTATTTATTTATTTATTTATTTATTTATTTATTTATTTATTTATTACACACATTAATTTATCCCTACCCGATAAATTAATGTTGGAAACGGGGTCAAGATATATATATATTTATTTATTTATTTATTTATTTATTTATTTATTTATTTATTTATTTAGGCCTATTTATTTATTCATTCATTCATTTATTTATTTATTTATGTATTTGTTTATTTATTTATTTATTTATTTATTTATTTATTTATTTATTTATTTATTTATTTATTTATTTATTTATTTAATGTCTATCCTATTCAGTTATGAAATATATGCAATAAATGTCTACTCCTTGTCCCCAGATCGCGGGCCTGCGCGAGGATCTGAAGGAAGCGTGGCGCGACCTGCGCGAGAAGGCTGCCGAGCGAAGCGCGAAGCTGGAGCTGTCCCTCAAGGCGCAGCAGTTCTTCTTCGAGGCCAACGAGGTTGAAAACTGGATGAACGAGAGGCACGACGTGCTCGACTCAACCGACTACGGACGTGACCGAGACGCCGCGACCAAACTCCTCACCAAACACAAGGTACGCACACACACTTGATGGGGCGAAGGAAATGTTTGATCTCTATTTAAATTTGAGATTTGTTTGTTTATTTATTTAATTAATTAATTAATTAATTAATTAATGTAATTATTTATTTATTTAGGTATTTATTTATTTAGGTATTTATTTATTTATTTATTTATTTATTTATTTATTTATTTATTTATTTATTTATTTATTTATTTATTTATTTATTTATTTATTTATTTATTTATTTATTTATTTATTTATTTATTTATTTATTTATTTATTTATTTATTTATTTATTTATTTATTTATTTCCTTATTCATTTATTTATTTGCTACCACTATGCATTCTTTAATAACGGGGAAACAAATACATTTCAACTGGAGCCCCCAAAGAGTCTTTAAGCTTGTTGATGGAGCTTTTACATAATGTTTATTTATTTATGATGGACGGAAGCTAAAATTGAAATTAGTGCGGAATGGATATTGAACAAACTTAAAACTAGGACTTATAACTTAACATGAAATTAAATCATTGTTACTTAAGTGGTTGGATATGGAACTTAAACTTAAAACTACCTGTCTCATTACCAAACACTGTAACATGTTAGACATGTGCGCAACTTAACACCACTGATCATGACTAGAGGTACGTGAAAATAGCGTCTTGTATAATAGATGCTATACAAGTACATTGAAATTTTTGAAAACGCTACGAAGCGCTATTTTTAGCTAAAGTTATGTTTTTCTGTGTATATTTTATGTTAGTTTGACATTGTATTCTTACATTGTGTGGCTTGGTTTCAATTCTATTCATGTTAATGAAACAAAGTAACCCCATACTAAAGATGTTTAAGGTAGGGAAAAAATAGATGCTACAAAGTGCTACAAAATGGTTAGTTTTGAAAATGAAAGTGCTATGAATCCATTTTTTTCATGTATCTCTAATCATAACTGTATGTGGACAGGCCCTGGCGCTGGAGCTGGACACCTACAGCGGAATAGTGAGCGAGATGGGCCACTCTGCGTCCGCGATGGTCAACGCCAAGCATCCAGACTCCAAGCAGATCACTCAGAAGCAACAGCTGATCACGCAGCAGATGAAGTCACTGCAGCGACTAGCGACCGCCAGGCAGCAGCGACTGATGGAGTCGATGTATCGTCACGAGTACTTCCTGGAGAGCGCTCAGCTGGAGCAATGGATCCGCGAGCAAGAGCAGGCGGCTGGGAGCCAGGACTACGGCCAGGATTATGAGCATCTGCTGGTACACTTCACTTCAATTTATTTATTTATTTATTTATTTATTTATTTATTTATTTATTTATTTATTTATTTATTTATTTATTTATTTATTTATTTATTTATTTATTTATTTATTTATTTATTTATTTATTTATTTATTTATTTATTTATTTATTTATGTATTTATTTATTTATTTATTTATTTATTTATTTATTTATTTATTTATTTATTTATGTATCTATTTATTTATTTATTTATTTATTTTTTCATTTATTCATTTATTCATTTATTTATTTATTTATTTATTTATTTATTTATTTATTTATTCATTTATTTAAAAGAAAAAATCTGTTCACTTCGTAAGTAGATTCATTGTTGTCACCAATGAAAATGTAGACTATTTCCATGTTTTTCTGTGCAGATCCTGTTGAACAAGTTCGATGCGTTGAAGCACCGGATCGAGGCCGGTACCGAGCGATTCAATCAGTGTGAGGAGCTGGCGATGAAACTAATCGCCAACGACAGTCCATATATTGCCGACATTGAGAAGCGACAGGACCATCTCAGGTGGGTGAATTTACCAGTTTATAAAGAAGTTTTTCATCATGCCCTAATAGTATATAATAAATAATAATCAACAATTACTTAAAATCATAAACTGCTCAGGAACTTCCTACCATTGTAAGACTAAGTTGTATAAAAAAATCCCTTGTACTCTTCTTTTTTTTTTACAAATTAGCTTCGCAGAAAATAGGGATCCAAAGTGGGCGTTGACTGGTTCACAAGCGTCTCCCGTTCCTATCTAAATAAGCCGTACGGGGAGCCTGAATAACGCCGAATGGAACAACGCCGAATCGATCGTGTGTACTGCACTTTCAAGTATAATCCTCACCCAAAAAAGTAGACCTTGTAACCTGGAACAACGCCGAATCTCACAGTGTTGGTTATAATTCTTAAAAAAAAAAAATGTTTTTAGGTTCGTCAATACATTCTACTCACTGCACCGTTCAGCCCGTGTATTACACAGAAAATGATTCGGCGTTTTTCCAGTGGATTTACGCCGAAAAAGATTCGGCGTTGTTCCGGTGGATTTACGCCGAAAAAGATTCGGCGTTGTTCCGGTGGATTTACGCCGAAAAAGATTCGGCGTTGTTCCGGCGGATTAACGTCGAAAAATTTTCGGCGTTGTTCCGGTGGATAAACGCGGGAAAAGATTCGGCGTTGTTCCGGTGGATTAACGCAGAAAAAGATTCGGCGTTGTTCCAGTTTACAAGGTCTACTTTTTTGGGTTTGGATTATACTCGAAAGTGCAGTACACACAATCGATTCGGCGTTGTTCCATTCGGTGTTATTCAGCGTCCCCAAGCCGTACTAGATTTTTCGTAAGCGCTACCGCCTGTACCAGAGAACGTACAAGAAGCAAATGCACATTCTAAGAAACTGTGAAGTTTCCTCTTTACAATGATATAAAACACTTTTATTAATCTCAAGTTTATATAGGTATACTTTTTAGTTGAAGTGAACGCTGTTTGTACAGTGCAGTGTTGACAAAATCTCAAGTAAAAAACGTATGCATATTTTTATAGCCTACGATCGTGACAACAACTTGCACTTGCATAAGCAATGTCAGCAAGCCGCCGAGTCCGCCTAATTTGGTGGTATTTTCGACACATTCACACACATATCTCGTACTCATTTAAATTTGGGCTGCGTTCAGTAACCAACTGATAGGTCATATTGAGCAGTATGAACTGTCAAATAATGTGATGTAATTTGTTTTCATAACTTTTGCGTGTATCAAAAGATACAGCGAGTTAAATTTTCGTTCCATGCTTACTCTTATAGACGCGCGGACCAGTGTGAGCCAAAAACCTTCCCGCCTTCAAAACTTTGGTTCCCTATAGACGTGCATGGCCATACCTTGCACATTTTAAACAAGTCATAATGATTTTTTTACTTTTCGTATTAGTGTACTATCACAGAGAATTCCAGAGGTGGAGTCGTTCTTAATTAAATACAAGCATGACTATAATCTACTGTACATATTGTGATGTGTTTACAACATTATTGCCAGTGTAAAGATGTTCTGTATGAAGAGAATGACACGTTTCTTTTTTGTTAAGAATAATCTACCAATTTTACTGCATGAGCATGAAATTCTTCACTTGTACATGTGTTCACACTTCTCAGTCGATACAAATTTGAAGCAACACACTGTGGAATGTGTTTTACATATTTCTGTTGCATTGTGGGTGTGTACAGTTGGCTACATATTTGTTGTATCCCTAATCTATAGTTAATTCCAACTTTTTTCCCCTTCAAATGATGTACTATAATATATAGCAACTTGCATTACATCCCTCTTCTTTACTAAAAGCACACTGAGCTCAATTCAGGTTCGAAATATCCAAATACCTACTGTATTTTTAAAAAAATGTTATCTTATAAGTAGGCCCTACGTACATGGTTGTTATTTGAAATTTACTTAATTTATATAATTAATTAATTAATTAATTAATTAATTAATTACAAAGTAAATTTGAAATACCAACCATGATAATTAAAAATTAAAATATTACTGATATTTTTCCCAAAGTAGCTTATTTAGTATGAGCCCAAATTGAGCTGCTCTTTTCAATAGCATTATTCAGTAGCATTATTGAGATATGATTAAAAGACGGAAATATTGCGCAGTTTTAATATTGGCCCGGTAGTCTTTCTTTTTAAATTTATGCATGCAGGGTGTGTTATGGTTCAATTGTGTGACACTTTTTGGCACTACTATACCCAAGGTGCATTGTCATAACTTGTGTTGGTTCTCGCTGCGCTGGTCAATCGTAGGCTAATTAAATTACTTGAAACACTTTCAAGAATTATCGCAGTGTTATTTTTTTAAGCCAGAATACATGTCTGGCTTAAGGATATTAGGTAAACATACTTTGTGCAGTTCACTTATTTTGCAGTGAGTGCCAATACATTCTCAGTTTATAATGTAGTCCCCGTTTAATTCAAATTTCAAGGGACCCTATAAACTTCTTTGAATTAAAATAACTTTAACACTTTTAGTACCATACCCAAATCTTCTGCTGGGACTCCATCGCAATAGTTTGAATTATACATAAATTTGAATTAACTGAGTTTAAATTAACGAGGGATTATTGTATTACGTATGTTGATTGATTGATTGATGAATTCGGACAAGAATGATGCACCAAGTATTTTAATACCTAATTTTAAAAAATGTATTAGGCCCGTACCATATATTTCAATAAACCTGTTTCCAATATGTTAGGTGAACAGTGGTCAGGCACCAGTTAAAAATAAATAATTGATACAAATTTTAAAAAATAAATACCTACATGCACACCTGTTTAAATGAAACTCCTTAATTTACATTTAATTCCAAACTCTATAATTCACCAGCGAGACCAATGCAACGTGACGTTTCCTTCTGTATGAAGTTGTATGCACTGTAGGGTGTTCTGCACTAACTAGTACTTATTTCTAACGTTTGGTGACAGCAAGGAGAGAGTTGTTGATGACCCAGTGCAAGAGGTCGCTCAGAGACACCAAGAGATAAGGTGAGATTACCCGACACGGGTGGGGGTGCCTTCCGTGTTGTCCTCTGCATTTCAATACCTGAGCTTTTTGTTTTCAGCATTTGTGTGCTGCGGTATATTTCGCAGTTCAGTGATTTGCTTTTGTACCTGTTGATTGCGTAACCCCATGTATTTTATATTCTGCTGTGTATTTGTTTATTGTATTGTTTCTTTTTGCTACTAACCCAACTTGGGATGTGTATTCACTAGTTATTTTGTAGTAAATAGTCATTCAGTTAAACCTATAGTGCTTCTGATTCTGTCCCTTTGTAATATCCTCTGTACTATGTGTTGTCCTTCCACACGAGATCATACTTTTGGTCTTGTGAATAATAATTTGTACATCCTTTCTTGCAGTATCACTGTCTCTAAGCTATGCTCTTGAACCTAAGGACTTAATATTTTGTGCATTTTATTAAGCTTGTTAATTTCTTTAAGTATTATAGGCTACCTTGCATGTTATTTTCAAATCAATTATATAGGCCTATGGTATGTGTGTAGTAGGTACATAGTAACTAATCTCATACTAACACTTATGTAACCCCTATCTATAACTTAATCATATTTCACGCACTTTCACAAGTCTTTACCTTGTTCTTTTTCTCAAAACTAATTTCCATCTAACAAAATCTTAACTACTTTGATAAAAAAAAAGTTAATACTGATAATATTTAGTTATAATCTAAATGTTTCTAAGTTTACATTTAAATGTACGTAAGTACGTGCATCTCTGCCTAAATGATTAACAATGTTTGTAAGAGCATTCAGAGGAAGTTAGCAAGCATGATTTTTTTAAGTAGATGCATCAATATAATATTAGGTAATAGTTTTTTGCCTGAAAGTTGTATGACATATGGTGTAAAGTGTTCTAACGAGTAGTGCGCCACTATTGCAGAGACTGCTGGCAGGATCTACGCAGCGTGGTAGAGAACCGCGAGCAGCGTTTAGCTGCTGCCGGGGAGATCCATCGTTTCAACCGCGACGTGGCGGAGGCGATGGGTCGGATACAGGAGAAGGACGCAGCCCTGCCAGACGACCTTGGGCGAGACCTCATCCATGTCGAGGCGCTCATTCGGAGACACGAGGGCTTTGAGAACGACCTCGTTGCCTTGGAGGCACAGCTGCAGGTAAACT